>JASTWF010000043.1:1228103-1363396 GCA_030390025.1 Squalus acanthias
AATGGAAAGTGTAGGAAATTATCACAAACTGAACCACAGCGATTATTCGGACACTGGTAAGCTGACTGTTCAGATTTAATTCCATGGGAGACTGTAAAACAATCTGAGGCGATTTATTGGAACAACTGACAGAAACAGTGAAGAGTTAAACCAGTATTCGCAACATGTACGGTAATGTAGTACATTTGGATTTCCAAAGGCATTCGATAAGGTGCCACATAAAAAGTTGCTACACAAGATAAGAGCTCATGGGATTGGGTTAATAGACTAGCATGGACTGAGGATTGGTTAACGGACAGAAAACAGAGAGTAGGAATAAATGGATCATTTTCCGGTTGGCAGGCTGTAACTAATGGGGTGCTGCAAGGATCAGTGCTGGGGCCTCAGCTATTCACAATCTACATCAATGGCTTAGATGAAGGGACCGAGTGTAATGTATCCAAGTTTGCTGACAATACAAAGCTAGGTGGGAAAGTAAGCTGTGAGGAGGACATAAAGAGCCTGCAAAGGGATATAGACAGACTAAGTGAGTGGGCAGTAAGGTGGCAGATGGAGTATAATGTAGGGAATTGTGAGGTTATTCACTTTGGTAGGAAAAATAGAAAAACAGAATATTTTTTAAATGGTGAGAAACTTTCAAATGTTGGGGTTCAGAGAGATTTAGGTGTCCTAGTACAGGAAGCACAGAGAGTTAGCAATAAGGAAGGCAAATGGCATGTTGGCCTTTATTGCAAGGGGGTTGGAGTATAAGAGTAAGGAAGAATTGCTACAATTGTACAGGGCTTTGGTGAGACCACACCTGGAGTATTGTGCACAGTTTTGGTCTCCTTACCTGAGAAAGGATATACTTGCCTCAGAGGCGGTGCAACAAAGGTTCACTAGATTGATTCCTGGGATGAGAGGGCTGTCTCATGAGGAGAGATTGTGTAGAATGGGCCTATACTCTGAGGGGGATTGACAGGGTCGATGCTGAGAGGTTGTTTCCCCTGGCTGGAGAGTCTAGAACTAGGGGTCACAGTCTCAGGATAAGGGGTCGGCCATTTAAGACTGAGATGAGGAGGAATTTCTTCACTCAGAGGGTTCTGAATCTTTGCAATTCGCTGCCCCAGAGGGCTGTGGATGCTCAGTCTTTGAGAATATTCAAGACTGAGATAGATAGATTTTTGCACTCATGGGGAATCAAATGATATGGGGATCGGGCGGGAAAGTGGAGCTGAGGTCGATGATCAGCCATGATCTTATTGAATGGCGGAGCAGGCTCGAGGGGCCGTATGGCCGACTCCTGCTCCTAATTTTTATGTTCTTATGTTCTAATAAATCATCACAGCATGTGGTACAGTAATAAATCAGCATTGCTCAGGGTATAGTCCTGAGCTAGAGTGTTAGCCTGGATCCAATGCTGAGTTCTGGAGTGGGGTCTGAATATGAGAGACTCTCCGATGTGGATACGTTTCTAACTCCAGGTGTTTCCATCCCATGCCAGGTGTCTTTGAAATAGAGAATAGCAGGAACAGGAAGATGGACGGAGGAGGCTACTCGGACAGTGGTAAGGACACGCTTGCTGGGGACGGTGGGGGCAATGAGGGGGCACTGTAGGGTAATTAGGGAGCAGTGGACCTGCCCAATGGGGTGGTCAATTGCCGGGCCCTGTCAGGGGTGAGGTGAGCGGAGGTGAGTAGGGGGCAGTGAGAATACCGTGAGGTGACATGGTCTGTACTTTGTAGACTTGTGTTTCCCAGACCGGAGTCAGTATCATTCTCGACATTAAACAGTCCCTGCCAACGTCAGGAGGTCAGCATCAGACACACTAACCTGCCGCAGACTGTGACTGTCCCCTGGGGAGACAGGAACCAGTCACACTTTCTCCAGTCTGTAGCCTGGCTTGTGGTTTGAGCAGATCAAACAATGAATTACTCAGGAGCTCAGCTCCCAGTCACTCCCTACCGAAACACACGGTAAATCTGAGCCTCAAAGGTACAGCCTCCAGCCCGCGAGTCTCGGGACTCGGAGCGCTGCTTGCCAGCCACCGTCTGCCTTTATCAAACAATGCCGGGCCACGGGAACCGTTTCATTAACTGATAACTGATTGTTAACCTTTGTTACCTCCAGACTCAACTATTCCAACGCTCTCTTGCCCGGCCTCCCACCTTCCACCCTCCGTAAACCCGAGCTCATCCAAAGCTTGGCTGCCCCGTGTCCTAGCTCGCACCAAGTCCCATTCACCCATCACCCCTGTGCTCACTGACCTCGCACCAAGTCCCATTCACCCATCACCCCTGTGCTCACTGACCTCGCACCAAGTCCCATTCACCCATCACCCCTGTGCTCACTGACCTCGCACCAAGTCCCATTCACCCATCACCCCTGTGCTCACTGACCTACATTGGCTTCCAGTCTGGCAACGCCTCGATTGTAAAATCCTCACCCTCATGTTCAAATCCCTCCATGGTCTCGCCCCTCCCTATCTCTGTAACCTCCTCCAGTCCTACAATCCTCCGAGATCTCTGCGCTCCTCCAATTCTGGCCTCTTGCACATCCCCGATTTTAATCGCTCCACCATTGGCAGCCGTGCCTTCAGCTGCCGAGGCCCTAAGCTCTGGAATTCCCTCCCTAAACCTCTCCGCCTCTCACTCCTCCTTTAAGACACTCTTTAAAACCTACCTCTTTGACCAAGCTTTTGGTCACCTGTCCCAATATCTCCTTATGTAGCTCGGTGTTAAATTTTGTTTGGTAATCGCTCCTGTGAAGCACCCTGGGACCTTTCACTACGTTAAAGGCCCTGAATAAATACAAGTTGTTGTTGTTGTTAACATAAGAACATAAGAAATAGGAGCAGGAGTCGGTCATTTGGCCCCTCGAGCCTGCTCCGCCATTCAATAAGATCATGGCTGATCTGATCTTGGCCTCAACTCCACGTCCCTGCCCGCTCCCCATAACCCTTGACTCCTTTATCATTCAAAAATCTGTCAATCTCCACCTTAAATATATTCAATGACCCAGCCTCCACAGCTCTCTGGGGAAGAGAATTCCAAAGATTCACGACCCTCTGAGAGAAGAAATTCCTCCTCATTTCCGATTTAAATGGGTGCCCCCTTATTCTGAAACTATGCCCCCGAGTTCTAGATTCCTCACGAGGGGAAACATCCTCTCTGCATCTACCCTGTCGAGCCCCTTCAGAATCTTATATGTTTCAATAAAATCCCCTCTCATTCTTCTAAACTCCAATGAGTATAGGCCCAACCTGCTCAACCTTTCTTCATAAGTCAACCCCTTTCATCTCCAGGATCAACCTCATGAACCTTCTCTGAACTGCCTCCAATGCAAGTATATCCCTCCTTAAATAAGGAGACCAAAACTGTACGCAGTACTCGAGGTGTGGTCTCACCAATATCCTGTACAGTTGTAGCAAGACTTCCCTGCTTTTATACTCCAACCCCCTTGCAATAAAGGCCAACATTCCATTTGCCTTCCCAATTACTTGCTGTACCTGCATGCTAACTTTTTGTGATTCATGTACAAGGACCCCAGATCCCTCTGTACCTCAGCATTTTGTAATCTCTCCCCATTGAAATAATAATTTGCTTTTTTATTGTTGTTGTTGTTGTGATTGATTGTTCTCTCCTCTGTTCCAGTAATCACAGAGATGATAACCACAAAAGTGACTTCACTCCCACCACGTGAGTAACTCCGCACCATTCAATGAGATTGTGACTGATCTGTATCCTAACTCCATCCACCCGCCTTGGCTCCATATTCCTTTATACACTTGAGTCACAGAGTCATAACGGCACAGAAGGAGGCCATTCGGCCCATCGAGTCCGTGCCGGCTCTCTGTAGAGCAATCCAGTCAGTCCCATTCCCCCGCTCTATCCCCGTAGCCCTGCAAGTTTATTTCCCTCAAGTGCCGATCCAGTCTCCCCTTGAAAACATTGAGTGTCTCCGCTTTCACCACTTCCGTCGGCAGCGAGTTCCAGGTCCTCAACACTCACTGCATAAAGTTTTTCCTCACCCCCCCCCCCCGCCCCCGTATCTCTTGTCCAAAACCTTAAATCTGTGTCCCCTAGTCCTTGTACCATCAACTAGTGGGAACAGCCTTTCCCCGTCTAGCCTATCCAAACCCGTCATAATCTTGTACACCTTTATCAAATCACCCCTCAACCTCCTTTGCTCTAATGAAAACAAATCCAGCTTCTCCAACCTGTCCTTGTAGCAAAGATCCCCCATCCCCGGAACCATTCTGGTAAATCTCCTCTGCACCCTCTCAAGTGCCTTCACATCCTTCCTAAAGTGTGGTGACCAGAACTGGACGCAATACTCCAGTTGTGGCCTAACCAGCACTTTATAAAGGTTCAGCATAACTTCTCTACTTTTGTACTCAATACCTCTATTTATGGAGCCCAAGATCCCATATGCTTTGCTAACCACTCTCAATATGTCCTGCCACCTTCAGGGACCTATGCACATTAACTCCCAGGTCCCTCTGTCCCTGCACACTCTTTAAAACTGTGCCATTAAGTGTATATTGCCTCTCCCTGTTCCTTCTGCCAAAATGCATCACCTCACACTTCTCTGTATTAAATTCCATCTGCCACTTGTCTGCCCATTCTGCTAGCCTTTCTATGTCCTGTTGCAGTCGATTGGTATCATCCTCACTGTTTACCACACCCCCAAGATTGGTGTCATCGGCAAATTTATATGAAAAAAAGCAGTGGCCCCAGCACTGACCCTTGGGGAACACCACTAGCAAAAACCTATTGATCTCAAATTTAAAATTATTAATTGTCCCCCAGCATCTACTGCTTTTTGCAGGGGAGAGTTCCACACTACTACCACCCTTTGTGTGAAGAAGTGTTTCCTAACTTCTCCCCTGAATGGCCTGGCACTGATTTTAAGGTTATGTCCCCTTGTCCTAGACTCCCCCACCAGCGGAAATAGTTTCTCTCTACCCTATCGATTCCTTTCAAAATCCTAAAAATCTCAATCAAATTGCTCCTTAACCTTCTATATTCCAGGGAATACACGACTAGTTTGTGTAATCTCTCCTCGTAAACTAACCCTTGGAGCCCTGGTATCATTCTGGTAAACCTACACTTCACTCTGTCCGAGGCCAATATATCCTTCCTGAGGTGTGGTGCCCAGAACCACTCTCAGTGCTCCCGATGTGGTCTAACCAGGGCTTTGTATAGCTGCAGCAAAACTTCCCCCCCTTTATATTTCTCTTTCTGTGTGTTTCTGACAGGAGCCACTTACAGTAGCACTGGCTCGTCCTCCCGGCGCCCGGCTCACACGAGCGGGTACGGAGCGGACGGCATCGGATCCTCCAACACCAGCTACCACAGCGCAGGTCAGTACAGCAGAGTGAGTGGATAGGGGGAGGGAGATAGGAGAGAAAAGGGTGTGCCCCCCTCCAATACAGTGTGACCCCCGGATAGAGTGTGACCCCCCCAGACACAGTGTGACCCCCCCGGACACAGTGTGACCCCCCCGGACACAGTGTGACCCCCCCGGATACAGTGTGACCCCCCCGGAGAGAGTGTGACCCCCCGGATACAGTGTGACCCCCCCGGATACAGTGTGACCCCCCGGACACAGTGTGACCCCCCGGATACAGTGTGACCCCCCCCCCGGATACAGTGTGACCCCCCCGGATACAGTGTGACCCCCCCCCCCCCCCGGATACAGTGTGACCCCCCCCCGGATACAGTGTGACCCCCCCCCCCGGATACAGTGTGACCCCCCCCGGATACAGTGTGACCCCCCGGATAGTGTGTGACCCCGCCCCCCCCCCGGATAGAGTGTGACCCCCCCGGACACATGTGTGACCCTCCCGGATAGAGTGTGACCCCCCCACCCACCGGACAGAGTGTGACCCCCTGGACACAGTGTGACACCCCCGGACAGAGTGTGACCCCCTGGACACAGTGTGACCCCCCCGGACACAGTGTGACCCCCCGGACAGAGTGTGACCCCCCCTGGATAGAGTGTGACCCCCCCGGATAGAGTGTGACCCCCCGGACAGAGTGTGACCCCCCGGATAGAGTGTGACCCCCCGGAGAGAGTGTGACCCCCCCGGACACAGTGTGACCCCCAGACAGTGTGTGACCCCCCGGACAGAGTGTGACCTCCCGGACAGAGTGTGACCCCCCCGGACACAGTGTGACCCCCCAGACACAGTGTGACCCCCCCGGACACAGTGTGACCCCCCGGATACAGTGTGACCCCCCGGATAGAGTGTGACCCCCCGGAGAGAGTGTGACCCCCCGGTCAGAGTGTGACCCCCCGGACAGTGTGTGACCCCCCGGACAGAGTGTGACCCCCGGGATAGAGTGTGACCCCCCGGATAGAGTGTGACCCCCCGGATAGAGTGTGACCCCCCCGGACAGAGTGTGACCCCCCGGACACAGTGTGACCCCCCGGATAGAGTGTGACCCCCCGGATAGAGTGTGACCCCCCGGATAGAGTGTGACCCCCCCGGATAGAGTGTGACCCCCCCCGGACAGAGTGTGACCCCCCCGGATAGAGTGTGACCCCCCCGGACAGAGTGTGACCCCCAGACACAGTGTGACCCCCCCGGACACAGTGTGACCCCCCGGAGAGAGTGTGACCCCCCCGGACAGAGTGTGACCCCCCCGGACAGAGTGTGACCCCCCCGGACAGAGTGTGACCCCCCGGACAGAGTGTGACCCCCCCGGACACAGTGTGACCCCCCGGATAGAGTGTGACCCCCCCGGACAGAGTGTGACCCCCCGGACACAGTGTGACCCCCGGACAGAGTGTGACCCCCCGGATAGAGTGTGACCCCCCCGGACAGAGTGTGACCCCCCGGACACAGTGTGACCCCCGGACAGAGTGTGACCCCCCGGAGAGAGTGTGACCCCCCCGGACACAGTGTGACCCCCCCGGATAGAGTGTGACCCCCCCGGACAGAGTGTGACCCCCCCGGACAGAGTGTGACCCCCCGGACAGAGTGTGACCCCCCGGACACAGTGTGACCCCCCGGAGAGAGTGTGACCACCCCGGAGAGAGTGTGACCCCCCGGATAGAGTGTGACCCCCCCGGATAGAGTGTGACCCCCGGACACAGTGTGACCCCCGGACACAGTGTGACCCCCCGGATAGAGTGTGACCGCCCGGATAGTGTGTGACCCCCCGGATAGAGTGTGACCCCCCGGACACAGTGTGACCCCCCGGAGAGAGTGTGACCCCCCGGACAGAGTGTGACCCCCTGGACAGAGTGTGACCCCCCAGACAGAGTGTGACCCCCGGACACAGTGTGACCCCCCGGATAGAGTGTGACCCCCCGGATAGTGTGTGACCCCCCGGATAGAGTGTGACCCCCCCGGAGAGAGTGTGACCCCCCGGATAGAGTGTGACCCCCCGGATAGTGTGTGACCCCCCGGATAGTGTGTGACCCCCCGGATAGAGTGTGACCCCCCGGATAGAGTGTGACCCCCCCGGACACAGTGTGACCCCCCAGATAGAGTGTGACCCCCCAGACACAGTGTGACCCCCCCGGACAGAGTCTGACCCCCCCCCCCCTCGGACAGAGTCTGACCCCCCTCCGATACAGTGTGACCCCCGGATAAGGTGTGACCCCCCCGGATAGAGTGTGACCCCCCCGGACAGAGTGTGACCCCCGGATAGAGTGTGACCCCCCCCCGGACACAGTGTGACCCCCCGGATAGAGTGTGACCCCCCCGGACAGAGTGTGACCCCCGGATAGAGTGTGACCCCCCCCCCGGACACAGTGTGACCCCCCGGATAGAGTGTGACCCCCCGGACAGAGTGTGACCCCCCGGACAGAGTGTGACCCCCCCGGACAGAGTGTGACCCCCCGGATAGAGTGTGACCCCGCCGGACACAGTGTGACCCCCCGGACAGAGTGTGACCCCCCCGGACACAGTGTGATCCCCCCGGACAGAGTGTGACCCCCCCGGACACAGTGTGATCCCCCCGGACACAGTGTGATCCCCCCGGACAGAGTGTGACCCCCCGGACAGAGTGTGACCCCCCCGGACACAGTGTGACCCCCCCGGACACAGTGTGACCCCCCCGGACAGAGTGTGACCCCCCCTGGATAGAGTGTGACCCCCCCGGACAGAGTGTGACCCCCCGGACAGAGTGTGACCCCCCGGACAGAGTGTGACCCCCCGGATAGAGTGTGACCCCCCGGAGAGAGTGTGACCCCCCCGGACACAGTGTGACCCCCAGACAGTGTGTGACCCCCCGGACAGAGTGTGACCCCCCGGACAGAGTGTGACCCCCCTGGACACAGTGTGACCCCCCAGACACAGTGTGACCCCCCCAGACACAGTGTGACCCCCCGGATACAGTGTGACCCCCCGGAGAGAGTGTGACCCCCCGGTCAGAGTGTGACCCCCCGGACAGTGTGTGACCCCCCGGATAGAGTGTGACCCCCCCGGACACAGTGTGACCCCCCGGATAGAGTGTGACCCCCCAGACACAGTGTGACCCCCGCGGACAGAGTGTGACCCGCCCCCCCCCCCCCCCGGACAGAGTGTGACCCCCCTCCGATACAGTGTGACCCCCGGATAGAGTGTGACCCCCCCGGATAGAGTGTGACCCCCCGGACAGAGTGTGACCCCCGGATAGAGTGTGACCCCGCCGGACACAGTGTGACCCCCCGGACACAGTGTGACCCCCCGGAGAGAGTGTGACCCCCCGGACAGAGTGTGACCCCCCCGGACAGAGTGTGACCCCCCGGATAGAGTGTGACCCCGCCGGACACAGTGTGACCCCCCGGACAGAGTGTGACCCCCCCGGACACAGTGTGATCCCCCCGGACAGAGTGTGACCCCCCCGGACACAGTGTGACCCCCCCGGATAGAGTGTGACCCCCCGGACACAGTGTGACCCCCCCCGGACAGAGTGTGACCCCCCGGATAGAGTGTGACCCCCCCGGATAGAGTGTGACCTTTCGGAGAGAGTGTGACCCCCCGAAGAGAGTGTGACCCCCCCGGACACAGTGTGACCCCCCCGGACAGAGTGTGACCCCCCAGACAGTGTGTGACCCCCCGGACAGAGTGTGACCCCCCGGACAGAGTGTGACCCCCCAGACAGTGTGTGACCCCCCGGACAGAGTGTGACCCCCCCGGACACAGTGTGACCCCCCGGATAGAGTGTGACCCCCCCGGACAGAGTGTGACCCCCCCGGACAGAGTGTGACCCCGCCGGACACAGTGTGACCCCCCGGACAGAGTGTGACCCCCCCGGACACAGTGTGACCCCCGGATAGAGTGTGACCCCCCCGGACAGAGTGTGACCCCCCGGACACAGTGTGACCCCCGGACAGAGTGTGACCCCCCCGGATAGAGTGTGACCCCCCCGGACAGAGTGTGACCCCCCGGACACAGTGTGACCCCCGGACAGAGTGTGACCCCCCGGAGAGAGTGTGACCCCCCCGGACACAGTGTGACCCCCCGGATAGAGTGTGACCCCCCCGGACAGAGTGTGACCCCCCGGACAGAGTGTGACCCCCCGGACACAGTGTGACCCCCCGGACACAGTGTGACCCCCCGGAGAGAGTGTGACCACCCCGGAGAGAGTGTGACCCCCCGGATAGAGTGTGACCCCCCCGGATAGAGTGTGACCCCCGGACACAGTGTGACCCCCGGACACAGTGTGACCCCCCGGATAGAGTGTGACCCCCGGATAGAGTGTGACCCCCCGGATAGAGTGTGACCCCCCCGGAGAGAGTGTGACCCCCCGGATAGAGTGTGACCCCCCGGATAGTGTGTGACCCCCCGGATAGTGTGTGACCCCCCGGATAGAGTGTGACCCCCCCGGATACAGTGTGACCCCCCCGGATAGAGTGTGACCCCCCCGGACACAGTGTGACCCCCCAGATAGAGTGTGACCCCCCAGACACAGTGTGACCCCCCCGGACAGAGTCTGACCCCCCTCCGATACAGTGTGACCCCCGGATAAGGTGTGACCCCCCCGGATAGAGTGTGACCCCCCCGGACAGAGTGTGACCCCCGGATAGAGTGTGACCCCCCCCCGGACACAGTGTGACCCCCCGGATAGAGTGTGACCCCCCCGGACAGAGTGTGACCCCCGGATAGAGTGTGACCCCCCCCCCCCGGACACAGTGTGACCCCCCGGATAGAGTGTGACCCCCCGGACAGAGTGTGACCCCCCGGACAGAGTGTGACCCCCCCGGACAGAGTGTGACCCCCCGGATAGAGTGTGACCCCGCCGGACACAGTGTGACCCCCCGGACAGAGTGTGACCCCCCCGGACACAGTGTGATCCCCCCGGACAGAGTGTGACCCCCCGGACAGAGTGTGACCCCCCCCGGACACAGTGTGACCCCCCCGGACACAGTGTGACCCCCCGGACAGAGTGTGACCCCCCCGGACACAGTGTGACCCCCCCGGACACAGTGTGACCCCCCGGACAGAGTGTGACCCCCCCTGGATAGAGTGTGACCCCCCCGGATAGAGTGTGACCCCCCGGACAGAGTGTGACCCCCCGGATAGAGTGTGACCCCCCGGAGAGAGTGTGACCCCCCCGGACACAGTGTGACCCCCAGACAGTGTGTGACCCCCCGGACAGAGTGTGACCCCCCGGACAGAGTGTGACCCCCCCGGATAGAGTGTGATCCCCCCGGACAGAGTGTGACCCCCCGGACAGAGTGTGACCCCCCGGACAGAGTGTGACCCCCCGGAGAGAGTGTGACCCCCCGGATAGAGTGTGACCCCCCGGAGAGAGTGTGACCCCCCGGACAGTGTGTGACCCCCCGGACACAGTGTGATCCCCCCCAGACACAGTGTGACCCCCCCGGACAGAGTGTGACCCCCCTCCGATACAGTGTGACCCCCGGATAGAGTGTGACCCCCCCGGATAGAGTGTGACCCCCCGGACACAGTGTGACCCCCCGGACACAGTGTGACCCCCCGGAGAGAGTGTGACCCCCCGGACAGAGTGTGACCCCCCCGGACAGAGTGTGACCCCCCGGATAGAGTGTGACCCCGCCGGACACAGTGTGACCCCCCGGACAGAGTGTGACCCCCCCGGACACCGTGTGATCCCCCCGGACACAGTGTGACCCCCCCTGGATAGAGTGTGACCCCCCGGATAGAGTGTGACCCCCCGGACACAGTGTGACCCCCCCCGGACAGAGTGTGACCCCCCGGATAGAGTGTGACCCCCCTGGATAGAGTGTGACCTTTCGGAGAGAGTGTGACCCCCCCGAAGAGAGTGTGACCCCCCCGGACACAGTGTGACCCCCCCGGACAGAGTGTGACCCCCCGGACAGTGTGTGACCCCCCGGACAGAGTGTGACCCCCCGGACAGAGTGTGACCCCCCCGGACACAGTGTGACCCCCCCGGACACAGTGTGACCCCCCCTGGATAGAGTGTGACCCCCCGGATAGAGTGTGACCCCCCGGACACAGTGTGACCCCCCCCGGACAGAGTGTGACCCCCCGGATAGAGTGTGACCCCCCCGGATAGAGTGTGACCTTTCGGAGAGAGTGTGACCCCCCCGAAGAGAGTGTGACCCCCCCGGACACAGTGTGACCCCCCCGGACAGAGTGTGACCCCCCGGACAGAGTGTGACCCCCCCGGATAGAGTGTGACCCCCCCGGACACAGTGTGACCCCCCAGACACAGTGTGACCCCCGGACAGTGTGTGACCCCCCCGGACAGAGTGTGACCCCCCGGATAGAGTGTGACCCCCCGGATAGAGTGTGACCCCCCGGACACAGTGTGACCCCCCGGACAGTGTGTGACCCCCCCCCGGACAGAGTGTGACCCCCCGGATAGAGTGTGATCCCCCGGACACAGTGTGACCCCCCCGGACACAGTGTGACCCACCCGGACAGAGTGTGACCCCCCCCGGATAGAGTGTGACCCCCCGGAGAGAGTGTGACCCCCCCGGATAGAGTGTGACCCCCCGGACAGAGTGTGACCCCCCCCGGATGGGGTGTGACCCCCCCCCGGATAGAGTGTGACCCCCCCGGACACAGTGTGACCCCCCAGATAGAGTGTGACCCCCCAGACACAGTGTGACCCCCCCGGACAGAGTCTGACCCCCCTCCGATACAGTGTGACCCCCGGATAAGGTGTGACCCCCCCGGATAGAGTGTGACCCCCCCGGACAGAGTGTGACCCCCGGATAGAGTGTGACCCCCCCCCCGGACACAGTGTGACCCCCCGGATAGAGTGTGACCCCCCCGGACAGAGTGTGACCCCCGGATAGAGTGTGACCCCCCCCCCCCGGACACAGTGTGACCCCCCGGATAGAGTGTGACCCCCCGGACAGAGTGTGACCCCCCGGACAGAGTGTGACCCCCCCGGACAGAGTGTGACCCCCCGGATAGAGTGTGACCCCGCCGGACACAGTGTGACCCCCCGGACAGAGTGTGACCCCCCCGGACACAGTGTGATCCCCCCGGACAGAGTGTGACCCCCCGGACAGAGTGTGACCCCCCCGGACACAGTGTGACCCCCCCGGACACAGTGTGACCCCCCGGACAGAGTGTGACCCCCCCGGACACAGTGTGACCCCCCCGGACACAGTGTGACCCCCCGGACAGAGTGTGACCCCCCCTGGATAGAGTGTGACCCCCCCGGATAGAGTGTGACCCCCCGGACAGAGTGTGACCCCCCGGATAGAGTGTGACCCCCCGGAGAGAGTGTGACCCCCCCGGACACAGTGTGACCCCCAGACAGTGTGTGACCCCCCGGACAGAGTGTGACCCCCCGGACAGAGTGTGACCCCCCCGGATAGAGTGTGATCCCCCCGGACAGAGTGTGACCCCCCGGACAGAGTGTGACCCCCCGGACAGAGTGTGACCCCCCGGAGAGAGTGTGACCCCCCGGATAGAGTGTGACCCCCCGGAGAGAGTGTGACCCCCCGGACAGTGTGTGACCCCCCGGACACAGTGTGATCCCCCCCAGACACAGTGTGACCCCCCCGGACAGAGTGTGACCCCCCTCCGATACAGTGTGACCCCCGGATAGAGTGTGACCCCCCCGGATAGAGTGTGACCCCCCGGACACAGTGTGACCCCCCGGACACAGTGTGACCCCCCGGAGAGAGTGTGACCCCCCGGACAGAGTGTGACCCCCCCGGACAGAGTGTGACCCCCCGGATAGAGTGTGACCCCGCCGGACACAGTGTGACCCCCCGGACAGAGTGTGACCCCCCCGGACACCGTGTGATCCCCCCGGACACAGTGTGACCCCCCCTGGATAGAGTGTGACCCCCCGGATAGAGTGTGACCCCCCGGACACAGTGTGACCCCCCCCGGACAGAGTGTGACCCCCCGGATAGAGTGTGACCCCCCTGGATAGAGTGTGACCTTTCGGAGAGAGTGTGACCCCCCCGAAGAGAGTGTGACCCCCCCGGACACAGTGTGACCCCCCCGGACAGAGTGTGACCCCCCGGACAGTGTGTGACCCCCCGGACAGAGTGTGACCCCCCGGACAGAGTGTGACCCCCCCGGACACAGTGTGACCCCCCCGGACACAGTGTGACCCCCCCTGGATAGAGTGTGACCCCCCGGATAGAGTGTGACCCCCCGGACACAGTGTGACCCCCCCCGGACAGAGTGTGACCCCCCGGATAGAGTGTGACCCCCCCGGATAGAGTGTGACCTTTCGGAGAGAGTGTGACCCCCCCGAAGAGAGTGTGACCCCCCCGGACACAGTGTGACCCCCCCGGACAGAGTGTGACCCCCCGGACAGAGTGTGACCCCCCCGGATAGAGTGTGACCCCCCCGGACACAGTGTGACCCCCCAGACACAGTGTGACCCCCGGACAGTGTGTGACCCCCCCGGACAGAGTGTGACCCCCCGGATAGAGTGTGACCCCCCGGATAGAGTGTGACCCCCCGGACACAGTGTGACCCCCCGGACAGTGTGTGACCCCCCCCCGGACAGAGTGTGACCCCCCGGATAGAGTGTGATCCCCCGGACACAGTGTGACCCCCCCGGACACAGTGTGACCCACCCGGACAGAGTGTGACCCCCCCCGGATAGAGTGTGACCCCCCGGAGAGAGTGTGACCCCCCCGGATAGAGTGTGACCCCCCGGACAGAGTGTGACCCCCCCCGGATGGGGTGTGACCCCCCCCCGGATAGAGTGTGACCCCCCCGGACACAGTGTGACCCCCCGGACACAGTGTGACCCCCCGGACACAGTGTGACCCCCCCGGATAGTGTGTGACCCCCCCGGACAGAGTGTGACCCCCCGGACATAGTGTGACCCCCCGGAGAGAGTGTGACCCCCCGGACAGAGTGTGACCCCCCGGACATAGTGTGACCCCCCGGAGAGAGTGTGACCCCCCGGAGAGAGTGTGACCCCCCCGGAGAGAGTGTGACCCCCCCCCGGAGAGAGTGTGACCCCCCCCCCGGAGAGAGTGTGACCCCCCGGAGAGAGTGTGACCCCCGGAGAGAGTGTGACCCCCCCGGAGAGAGTGTGACCCCCCCGGAGAGAGTGTGACCCCCCCGGAGAGAGTGTGACCCCCCCCCGGAGAGAGTGTGACCCCCCGGAGAGAGTGTGACCCCCGGAGAGAGTGTGACCCCCCCGGAGAGAGTGTGACCCCCCGGATAGAGTGTGACCCCCCCCCGGAGAGAGTGTGACCCCCCCGGAGAGAGTGTGACCCCCCCGGAGAGAGTGTGACCCCCCCCCGGAGAGAGTGTGACCCCCCGGAGAGAGTGTGACCCCCCCGGAGAGAGTGTGACCCCCCGGATAGAGTGTGACCCCCCCCCGGAGAGAGTGTGACCCCCCCGGAGAGATTGTGACCCCCCCGGAGAGAGTGTGACCCCCCCCCGGAGAGAGTGTGACCCCCCGGAGAGAGTGTGACCCCCGGAGAGAGTGTGACCCCCCCGGAGAGAGTGTGACCCCCCGGAGAGAGTGTGACCCCCCGGAGAGAGTGTGACCCCCCGGATAGAGTGTGACCCCCCGGATAGAGTGTGACCCCCCCGGATAGAGTGTGACCCCCCCCCCCGGAGAGAGTGTGACCCCCCCGGAGAGAGTGTGACCCCCCCGGAGAGAGTGTGACCCCCCGGATAGAGTGTGACCCCCCCGGATAGAGTGTGACCCCCCCGGATAGAGTGTGACCCCCCCCCCCCGGAGAGAGTGTGACCCCCCCGGAGAGAGTGTGACCCCCCCGGAGAGAGTGTGACCCCCCCGGACACAGTGTGACCCCCCAGACACAGTGTGACCCCCGGACAGTGTGTGACCCCCCCGGACAGAGTGTGACCCCCCGGATAGAGTGTGACCCCCCGGATAGAGTGTGACCCCCCGGACACAGTGTGACCCCCCGGACAGTGTGTGACCCCCCCCCGGACAGAGTGTGACCCCCCGGATAGAGTGTGATCCCCCCGGACACAGTGTGACCCCCCCGGACACAGTGTGACCCACCCGGACAGAGTGTGACCCCCCCCGGATAGAGTGTGACCCCCCGGAGAGAGTGTGACCCCCCCGGATAGAGTGTGACCCCCCGGACAGAGTGTGACCCCCCCCGGATGGAGTGTGACCCCCCCCCCGGATAGAGTGTGACCCCCCCGGACACAGTGTGACCCCCCGGACACAGTGTGACCCCCCAGACACAGTGTGACCCCCCCGGATAGTGTGTGACCCCCCCGGATAGAGTGTGACCCCCCGGACATAGTGTGACCCCCCGGAGAGAGTGTGACCCCCCGGACAGAGTGTGACCCCCCGGAGAGAGTGTGACCCCCCGGACAGAGTGTGACCCCCCGGACATAGTGTGACCCCCCGGAGAGAGTGTGACCCCCCGGAGAGAGTGTGACCCCCCCGGAGAGAGTGTGACCCCCCCCCGGAGAGAGTGTGACCCCCCCCCGGAGAGAGTGTGACCCCCCGGAGAGAGTGTGACCCCCGGAGAGAGTGTGACCCCCCCGGAGAGAGTGTGACCCCCCCGGAGAGAGTGTGACCCCCCCGGAGAGAGTGTGACCCCCCGGATAGAGTGTGACCCCCCGGATAGAGTGTGACCCCCCCCGGATAGAGTGTGACCCCCCCCCGGAGAGAGTGTGACCCCCCCGGAGAGAGTGTGACCCCCCCGGAGAGAGTGTGACCCCCCCCCGGAGAGAGTGTGACCCCCCCCGGAGAGAGTGTGACCCCCGGAGAGAGTGTGACCCCCCCGGAGAGAGTGTGACCCCCCCGGAGAGAGTGTGACCCCCCGGAGAGAGTGTGACCCCCCGGATAGAGTGTGACCCCCCGGATAGAGTGTGACCCCCCCGGATAGAGTGTGACCCCCCCCCCGGAGAGAGTGTGACCCCCCCGGAGAGAGTGTGACCCCCCCGGAGAGAGTGTGACCCCCCCGGACACAGTGTGACCCCCCGGAGAGAGTGTGACCCCCCCGGATACAGTGTGACCCCCCGGACAGAGTGTGACCCCCCCGGATAGAGTGTGACCCCCCGGATAGAGTGTGACCCCCCCGGATAGAGTGTGACACCCCGGAGAGAGTGTGACCCCCCGGATAGAGTGTGACCCCCCGGATAGAGTGTGACCCCCCGGATAGTGTGTGACCCCCCGGATAGAGTGTGACCCCCCGGACACAGTGTGACCCCCGGACACAGTGTGATCCTCCGGATACAGTGTGACCCCCCCCCGGATACAGTGTGACCCCCCCCCGGATACAGTGTGACCCCCCGGACAGAGTGTGACCCCCCCGGATAGTGTGTGACCCCCCGGATAGAGTGTGACCCCCCGGACACAGTGTGATCCTCCGGATACAGTGTGACCCCCCCGGAGACAGTGTGACCCCCCGGATACAGTGTGACCCCCGGATACAGTGTGACCCCCCTCCGATACAGTGTGACCTCCCGGATACAGTGTGACCCCCCCCCCTCGCCAGGGCCAGACTGACTCCCACGAGAGGCGCGGGGTTGTCACGGTTAAAGGGGGTCGGCGATATTACAGGGCGGTGGGGGGCAGTCGGAGAATCTCCGGATCCCAGACAGCCCCCGATCCCCGCCTAGGTGGTTGTCCCGGCAACCTAAACAACCGAGTGTGTGAGACCAGGGGCGCGGGCGGAGTCTGTGTCTGAGCCCCCCCCAAAACTGTCCCATCCCGCTCGACCCCCTCCCCGTATACGGGACCGAACCTCCGGAGGGTGAGTCCGTCTCACACTCAGTCTACCCCAGAGACCATCTGTCTGTCTGTCCCGGCCAGAGTCTGTCTTGGTCAGAGTCTGTCTGTCTGTCCTGGTCAGAGTCTGTCTGTCTGTCCCGGCCAGAGTCTGTCTGTCTGTCCCGGCCAGAGTCTGTCTGTCTGTCCCGGCCAGAGTCTGTCTGTCTGTCTCGGCCAGAGTCTGTCTGTCTGTCTCGGCCAGAGTCTGTCTGTCTGTCTGTCCCGGCCAGAGTCTGTCTGTCTGTCTGTCCCGGCCAGAGTCTGTCTGTCTGTCTGTCCCGGCCAGAGTCTGTCTGTCTGTCTGTCCCAGCCAGAGTCTGTCCGATTGATGAGATGTGATTTGGGGAAACGTTTCTCACACTAATGCCGAGATCCCGGTTTATTTCCCAACAGCGGGACGGGGCACCTCCAGCGGATATTCCCGGACCCGATTCCCCAGCTCCTCATTTTCAATCTCACCGGACACTACATTGGAACGAAAAACAATCATCAGCCGGAATGGAGGATACGAGGGTATGTGAGGAAGGGAACTGTGACCCACGAGAGAGAGACAGATAGAGAGAAAGACAGAGGGAGAGAGAGAGACAGAGAGAAAGAAAGAGAGAGAGATGAGAAAGCGAGAGAGACACAGAGAGAAAGACAGAGAAAAACAGAGAGAGAGGGAGAGAGATGGATGAGTGAGACAGAGAGAGGGACAGACAGAGAGAGAGAGACAGAGAGAGACAGGGAGAGACAGAGAAAGGGAGAGACAGAGAGAGAGAGGGAGAGAGAGATAGATAGAGAGAGGCAGAGAGAGAGACAGACAGAGAGACAGAGTTAGAGAGACAGAGAGAGACAGAGACAGAGAGCGAGACAGAGTCAGAGAAAGAGACAGAGAGAGCGAGACAGAAAGTGAGAGAGACAGAAAGTGAGAGAGACAGGGAGAGAGGGACAGAGAGAAAGAGACAGACAGAGAGAAAGACAGAGGGAGAGCGACAGAAAGAGAGACAGAACGACAGAGAGAGAGACAGACAGTGAAAGAGCTAGAGACAGAGAGTGAGACAGAGAGTGAGACAGACAGCGAGAGAGAGAGTGAGACAGAGAGAGTGAGACAGAGAGAGTGAGACAGAGAGAGTGAGAGACAGACAGAGAGTGAGACACAGAGACAGAGAGAGAGAGACAGAGAGAGTGCGAGTCAGGGAGAGAGAGAGACAGAGCGTGACAGACAGAGAGAGAGACAGACAGAGAGAGAGAGACAGAGAGCGACTGAGAGAGCAAGACAGAGTCAGGGAGAGAGTGAGACAGGGAGAGAGTGAGACAGGGAGAGAGAGAGACAGAGAGAGAGAGACAGAAAGTGAGAGAGTCAGACAGAGACAGAGCGGCAGAGAGAGACACAGAGATAGAGAGAGATAGAGAGCGACAGAGAGAGGGAGACAGAGAGAGAGACAGACAGAAAGAGAGACAGAGTTAGAGAGACAGACAGACAGGGACAGAAGAGTCAGAGAGAGAGAGCGAGACAGAGAGAGAGAGAGAGACAGAGAGAAGAGAGAGGGGGAGGATGGTGTATCCGTGAGCCTCTGAACCTGAAATTAATGTTATTTTTTGCAGGAAGTTCCAGTGGAAATTCCTCGCCAGAATTCTCAAGAAAAGAAATCAGTAAGATCATCCAGCTTTAATTCACGTCCTGTTGCCCGAGTCACAACAGGAGGGCACTGCCCCATCCTGACCCAGGGATCCGGGTCTCACACTGCGATTAAGTCCCACTGCCCCAATCCCACTCTCCGTGTCGGAGTGGCCACGCCTCATGTGTGCCTCCACACAGTGAGTGTCAGTGGGACATTCAACCATGAAAGGCATCACCGTTGAGTTTCACTGTCTACGCCGACTCGCTGCAGGGTCACCAGAGGCAGAATCCTTGGTTAACTTTCCACTCGCCAGGCCAGGGCACTGAGGCCAATTACAGTGCACGCACTTCACCGGGAGACTGCGCTGTCCCTGCCCTGGGAGTGTTTGATGGGACAGTGTAGATGGAGCTTTACTCTGTATCTAACCCGTGCTGTACCTGCCCTGGGAGTGTTTGATGGGACAGTGTAGAGGGAGCTTTACTCTGTATCTAACCCGTGCTGTACCTGCCCTGGGAGTGTTTGATGGGGACAGTGTAGAGGGAGCTTTACTCTGTATCTAACCCGTGCTGTACCTGCCCTGGGAGTGTTTGATGGGACAGTGTAGAGGGAGCTTTACTCTGTATCTAACCCGTGCTGTACCTGCCCTGGGAGTGTTTGATGGGACAGTGTAGAGGGAGCTTTACTCTGTATCTAACCTGTGCTGTACCTGCCCTGGGAGTGTTTGATGGGGACAGTGTAGAGGGAGCTTTACTCTGTATCTAACCCGTGCTGTACCTGCCCTGGGAGTGTTTGATGGGACAGTGTAGAGGGAGCTTTACTCTGTATCTAACCCGTGCTGTATCTGCCCTGGGAGTGTTTGATGGGTCAGTGTAGAGGGAGCTTTACTCTGTATCTAACCCGTGCTGTACCTGCCCTGGGAGTGTTTGATGGGACAGTGTAGAGGGAGCTTTACTCTGTATCTAACCCGTGCAGTACCTGCCCTGGGAGTGTTAGATGGGACAGTGTAGAGGGAGCTTTACTCTGTATCTAACCCGTGCTGTACCTGCCCTGGGAGTGTTTGATGGGACAGTGTAGAGGGAGCTTTACTCTGTATCTAACCCGTGCTGTACCTGCCCTGGTCTGCAGTGCTCAATACTAATTGATGTCTTGTTGCTGGTTTTATTTCCTCAGGTACCAGGGGAAGGAGTCAGAGTCGAGGTAAGACACACCTGCCCTGCTTCTCAATGTCTTGTACACAGTCCAGTGTGTTCCATTGCCCAGCGAAGGTATAGCGCAATCTGTAGCTGTCCTACCCTCTCCCGAGGTCCCGACACTGAACAGAGACACTAAAATCAGCAGTGGAGTGTGAAGCTCGCCCCAGCAGCTGGCCTGTGGCTCCGACTCCGACAAATCACCTGCCCCAGGTGTGGGCCCTAACTGCAGCCTGGCAACACTCTACAGCTCTGATTGGATCAGTGGTCGCACTCTCCCCTCAGATCAGAAGGTCGTGGGTTCGAGTCCCACTCCAGAGACTTGAGCAAAAACATCTAGGCTGACACTCTAGTGCAGTACTAAGGGAGCGCCGCACTGTCGGAGGGGCAATACTGAGGGAGTGCTGCACTGTCGGAGGGTCAGTACTGAGGGAGTGCTGCACTGTCGGAGGGTCAGTACTGAGGGAGTGCTGCACTGTCGGAGGGTCAGTACTGAGGGAGTGCTGCACTGTCGGAGGGGCAGTACTGAGGGAGTGCTGCACTGTCGGAGGGTCAGTACTGAGGGAGCGCCGCACTGTCGGAGGGGCAGTACTGAGGGAGTGCTGCACTGTCAGAGGGACATTACTGAGGGAGGGCTGCACTGTCAGAGGGACAGTACTGAGGGAGGGCTGCACTGTCGGAGGGGCAATACTGAGGGTGAGATGTTAAACCAAGGCCCCATCTCCCTGCTCAGCTGGGTATTACTGATCTCCCCAGTGTCCCGGATAACATTCAACTCTTAAACAACACCACCATTTATCTCTTTGCTGTTTATGGGATCTTGCTATTCACAAGATGGTCACGTAGCAGTCTCTCAAAGTTCTTAATTTCCTGCAGCTGCTTCTGCCCCACTGGAATTGCTCTCCCTAAGCTTCCTGCCCCCCTCTCCTCCTTCAGGGCCCCCATTAAAATCCACCCCTTTGACCAAGCATTTGGTCTAATATCTGTTCCAGTGAAGCACCTTGGGACATTTTCTACGTTAAAGGTGCTGTATAAATGTAAGTTGCTGTGTGTGGAAAGCCAGAGAGATGTGATAACTCCGGTGATTTATACTGCCCCGGGCCTGGGGGAGATTGTCACTGAACACTGAGCAGGGTGAGGGTCGCTATCACCAGCTGACCCCGATGTCCTACTATTCTGTTCCGCTGTGTAACGGGAGCCCCTTGTGTTTCAGAGAGTGCGATCCGAGCCCGTCTCCAGAGCGCTTCACCCTCCGGACGATGTAAGTACCCCAGCAGGGTCCGGCCCTTCCACCTGTTGGTAAAACCCCGGGGTGGGGGGATCAATAGGGCACAACACCACTTACTGACCCTTGGCGTACCGACCCTCACGCCCACCCCCTGTCCAGGTGAACCCCAGTCACGGGAGGGGGGCGAATTCAGGCTCTGACACCCGGGATTTGTGCTGATTCGATTCTGAGAAACGGTTTAAGTGGAAGGCGGAGCTGGGGAATACAGTGAGGGGAAGGAGGGGAATAAAGGAGAGAGAGAGAGAGGGAACGTTTAGACTGACTGGTAGGAGGATACCGGGGCTGAAAGGGTTAAATAGTTAAATTATGAGGACAGGTTGCACAGACTGGGCTTGTATTCCCTCGAGTTTAGAAGATTAAGGGGTGATCTAATCGAGGTGTTTAAGATGATTAAAGGAGTTGATAGGGTAGATAGAGAGAAACTATTTCCTCTGGTGGGAGAGTCCAGGACAAGGGGGCAGAACCTTAAAATTAGAGCCAGGCTGTTCAGGGGTGATGTCAGGAAGCACTTCTTCACACAATCTGGAACTCTCTCCCACAAAAAGCTGCTGAGGCTGGGGGTCAATTGAAAATTTCAAATCTGAGATTGATGGATTTTTGTTGGGTAAGGGTATTAAGGGTCATGGAACCAAGGCGGGTGAATGGAGTTGAGAAACAGATCAGCCATGATCTCAATGAATGGCGGAACAGGCTCGAGTGGCTGAATGGCCTCCTCCTGTTGCAATGATTCCAAGGATGGGACACATGGTTGAATTGCCCGTCAGCAGCTCAGCATCTCCCCACCTTGGTACCAAGGGGCAGTAAGCACAAGCTTCACCTCTCCACTGGCACTGCCAACAAGCAGCGTTGGTGGAGCCTGCGTGGGACCGACTGCCCGCTGCCTCGGGACAGGACACGTGGGATCTGGGTAAAGGACGATGTGACAATCGAGGCTTTGTCAGCGTGTGTGCGCTCCGCACTCGGTAACACCAGCTGCTCGTAAATACTGAACGGGCTCCCCAGGTTAGACTCCCCCAGCCCCAGGTTAAATGCTGGGATTCCCCCCAGCTTCGGATTTGTCGCTGTATTGTACTGGAGGGGTTTCTCCGAGTTCGTGATTCAGGGATGTGATGAACTCAGCGACATTCCTGCTCTCAGTCATAGTGTTCTACTCAGAGGGGTTCCCCCCAGGTTGTGGATTGGTGTTCTACTCAGAGGGGTTCCCCCCAGGTTGTGGATTGGTGTTATACTCAGAGGGGTTCCCCCCAGGTTGTGGAGTGGTGTTATACTCAGAGGGGTTCCCCCCAGGTTGTGGCGTGGTGTTATACTCAGAGGGGTTCCCCCCAGGTTGTGGATTGGTGTTATACTCAGAGGGGTTCCCCCCAGGTTGTGGATTGGTGTTATACACAGAGGGGTTCCCCCCAGGTTGTGGAGTGGTATTATACTCAGAGGGGTTCCCCCCAGGTTGTGGATTGGTGTTATACTCAGAGGGGTTCCCCCCAGGTTGTGGAGTGGTGTTATACACAGAGGGGTTCCCCCCAGGTTGTGGATTGGTGTTATACACAGAGGGGTTCCCCCCAGGTTGTGGATTGGTGTTATACTCAGAGGGGTTCCCCCCAGGTTGTGACTTGTCCTGTTTGCCCGCTGTACTCAGGGACGGAGCTGGATGATGTGAAGCGGTTGCTGAAAGGTAGTCGATCGGCCAGTATCAGCCCTCCTCGCACGACCACAAACACCCTCCCCTACCCCAAAAAGGTAGTTGTGGAGACGAAGATGGTGAGCGGGGGCTCACAGTCAGGTAAGGGAGTGTCTCTAAACTGTCCACATAACCGTACGGAGCAATGGCGCAGAAACTCAGATTAGCCCAAATAGCCAGGTGGTCACTAAGATGCTCTGTGTGACTGCCAAGCCTGACCTCCCATAATAACAGTTCTTCATTCTCCTCAATTTATCACTCACCTCCTGACAAGATATTCGACTGAGGGGAGAGAGTTACATCGTATTTACAGCACAGAAACAGGCCATTCGGCCCAACAGGCCCATGCTGGTGTTTATGCTCCACACGAGAGTCCGCCCATCCTTCTATTCCTTTCTCCCTCATCTAATTCCCCTTAAATGTATCTATTCTATTCGCCTCAACCACTCCCTGTGGTAGCGAGTTCCACATTCTCACCACTCTCTGGGTAAAGAAGTCTCTCCTGAATTCCCTATTGGATTTATTAGTGACTATCTTATATTTATGGCCCCAAGTTCTGGTCTCCCCACAAGTAGAAACATCTTCTCCACCTCTACCCTATCAAACCCTTTCATAATTTTAAAGACCTCTATCAGGTCACCCCTCAGCCTTCTCTTTTCAAGCAAAGAGACCCAGCCTGTTCATCCTTTCCTGATATGTATACCCTCGCATTTCTGGTATCATCCTTGTAAATCTTCTCTGCACCCTCTCCAGTGCCTCTATATCCTTTTTATAAGATGGAGACCAGAACTGTACACAGTACTCCTTGGGGGGAAAAATTCAGCTGCTTGCGCCTCCCGTTAGCGCCTTAAGAGGGCGCTAATGGGGCGTAAAGCAGCTAACGCCCGGGCGCAGCGCCGCCCACGCCTCCCGAAAAATTCAGCGGGAGGTTAGCGGCGGCGGCAGCCGGTAGCGCCCTGTGGCGCTGCGCCGCCGGCGATGACGTCATCGCCGTGCGCAGCACCCCGCTCGCGCCCCGGCCGTGATCTTCAGTCGCGCCCCCTGATTTACCGCCAGACGCTATGTCCGACGGGTTCAGGGAGGCGTACGTGCGGCCGGGGCGGCGATATTTAAAGGGGAGGTGGCAGGCGGCCATTTTTGTTGCTGGCCGCCTGCCAGCACCTGCCCCCGTTGCTGTCCCCGGCCCCCGTGAAGCCCCCCCACCGTGAAGTGCCGGCTGCGCTCCAAGAGCCCGGCACTTCTCTTGAGTGCCGGGCTCTTTTGCCGGCACTCCCGATCCCTGGGGGCCCAGCTGGGCCCCGGTTCGCGCTGCGCAGGGTCCCTCCCCTTTAAGAAGGGGAGGAAGGCCTGCAATACCGCGGTGCGACGTGCCGCAGCGCGTGGCGCTGCGGCACGTAGCGCCAGGATATTCCCTCGCAGCGCCCCAAGAGGGATGCGGGGTGCTTCCAGTGGCTCCCCGCTTCCCTCTTGGGGCGCAACCACTGAAGTTCCGGCGCGGGGCCGCTAATTTTTTCGGGGCGCTAAAAGTCGCGCCCCGGCGAGGTTAGCGCCCCAAATGGGGCGCGACTCAATTTTTACCCCCAAGTGTGGTCTAACCAAGGTTCGATACAAGTTTAACATAACTTCCCTACTTTTCAATTCTATTCCTCTAGGAATGAACCCAGGGCTTGGTTTGATGTTTTTTGGCCTTATTAACCTGTGTCACTACTTTTAGTGATTTGTGTCTCAGTCCCCCCAGATCCCTCTGCTCCTCCACCCCATTTAGACTCTGCTTTTCCAAGCAATGTGTGGCCCCCCTATTCTTCCCACCAAAACACAGCACCTCACACTGATCTATATTGAAGTTAATTTGGGGTTAGAATCACAACCAAGCCCAGTCTGTCCTGTCCTCAGCGAACACACACACCAGGGGTCACTGGTTATTGATTAGGAGCAGGAATCCCGCCGCATTACTTTCTCCCCTTTTCTGCTCCACTGGACACTGAGGTTAATTGCAGATTCCTAACTCCTAATCCCAACTCAGTGAGCAAAGTGATCCCAGGAACTGAACCGGGAATCTTCAGATCAATCGGGGAAAATACTGAACCTCTCGGTCTCCCT
This sequence comes from Squalus acanthias, assembly GCA_030390025.1. NCBI lineage: Eukaryota > Metazoa > Chordata > Chondrichthyes > Squaliformes > Squalidae > Squalus > Squalus acanthias. Next base: position 1,253,084 of record JASTWF010000043.1, read on the forward strand.
TCTTCCTCTCTCTTCCTTCCTTCCTCTGTCTCTGTCAATCTCTCTCCTCTCCCTGTCTCTCTTCCTCTCTGTTTCTCTCCCTCTTCCTCGCTCTGTTTCTCTCTCTCTCTCACACACTCCCTTTGTCTGTCTCTCCCTCTTCCTCTTTTTGTTTCTCTGTCTGTCTGTCTCCCTTTCGTTCTACTGTACCTCTCCCTCTCTCTATCTCTCTATTCTCCAGTGCTGCAGTCTTTCACTCTGACCAGAACACTTAGTGACCTCGATTTGTTCGTTCCTTTCTATCTGACAGTGTCCGGGAGATATGACACCACTATCCTGGATGCTGCCCTGCCCACCTACATCTGGACTTCGACTGTTCCTGCGGGGAGTTCGAATGTGGGAGTGACAGAGTATCGCAACAATCTGTCCTCCACCGAGACACAAATGTTCAGTACAACGGGATCCTCTTCTGTAACAGGTGGGTACCAGACCTCGGCAACACCGGAATCAGCACCGGTACATACACAGGTGTCCAAGCTCAGTAACAGTGTATACAGGAGCTTTATACCCAGTAACACGGTGTGTTAAAGGAGCGTTATACCCGGTAACACGGTGTGTTATTATATAATATATACAGGAGCGTTATACCCGGTAACGCACGGCGTGTTATTATATAATATATACAGGAGCGTTATACCCGGTAACACACGGTGTGTTATTATATAATATATACAGGAGTGTTATACTCGGTAACGCACGGTGTGTTATTATATAATATATACAGAGTGTTATACCCGGTAACACGGTGTGTTATTATATAATATATACAGGAGTGTTATACTCGGTAACGCACGGTGTGTTATTATATAATATATACAGGAGCGTTATACCCAGGAACACGGTGTGTTATTATATAATATATACAGGAGCGTTATACCCAGTAACACGGTGTGTTATTATATAATATATACAGGAGCGTTATACCCAGTAACGCACGGTGTGTTATTATAGAATATATACAGAGCGTTATACCCAGTAACACGGTGTGTTATTATATAATATATACAGGAGCGTTATACCCAGTAACACACCGTGTGTTATTATATAATATATATACAGGAGTGTTATACCCAGTAACACACAGTGTGTTATTATATAATATATACAGGAGCGTTATACCCAGTAACACACGGTGTGTTATTATATAATATATACAGGAGTGTTATACCCAGTAACGCACGGTGTGTTATTATAGAATATATACAGAGCGTTATACCCAGTAACACGGTGTGTTATTATATAATATATACAGGAGCGTTATACCCAGTAACACACCGTGTGTTATTATATAATATATATACAGGAGTGTTATACCCAGTAACACACAGTGTGTTATTATATAATATATACAGGAGCGTTATACCCAGTAACACACGGTGTGTTATTATATAATATATACAGGAGTGTTATACCCAGTAACGCACGGTGTGTTATTATATAATATATACAGAGCGTTATACCTGGTAACACACGGTGTGTTATTATATAATATATACAGGAGTGTTATACCCAGTAACACACGGTGTGTTATTATATAATATATATACAGGAGTGTTATACCCAGTTACACACGGTGTGTTATTATATAATATACACAGGAGCGTTATACCCAGTAACGCACGGTGTGTTATTATATAATATACACAGGAGCGTTATACCCGGTAACACACGGTGTGTTATTATATAATATATACAGGAGCGTTATACCCAGTAACGCACGGTGTGTTATTATATAATATATACAGGAGTGTTATACCCAGTAACACACGGTGTGTTATTATATAATATATACAGGAGCGTTATACCCAGTAACACACGGTGTGTTATTATATAATATACACAGGAGCGTTATACCCAGTTACACACGGTGTGTTATTATATAATATACACAGGAGCGTTATACCCAGTAACGCACGGTGTGTTATTATATAATATACACTGGAGCGTTATACCCGGTAACACACGGTGTGTTATTATATAATATATACAGGAGCGTTATACCCAGTAACGCACGGTGTGTTATTATATAATATATACAGGATTGTTATACCCAGTAACACACGGTGTGTTATTATATAATATATACAGGAGCGTTATACCCGGTAACACATGGTGTGTTATTATATAATATATACAGGAGTGTTATACCCAGTAACACGGTGTGTTATTATATAATATATACAGGAGTGTTATACCCAGTAACACACGGTGTGTTATTATATAATATATACAGGAGCGTTATACCCGGTAACACACGGTGTGTTATTATATAATATATACAGGAGTGTTATACCCAGTAACACACGGTGTGTTATTATATAATATATATACAGGAGTGTTATACCCAGTTACACACGGTGTGTTATTATATAATATACACAGGAGTGTTATACCCAGTAACACACGGTGTGTTATTATATAATATATATACAGGAGTGTTATACCCAGTTACACACGGTGTGTTATTATATAATATATACAGGAGCGTTATACCCAGTAACGCACGGTGTGTTATTATATAATATATACAGGAGTGTTATACCCAGTAACACACGGTGTGTTATTATATAATATATACAGGAGTGTTATACCCAGTAACACACGGTGTGTTATTATAATATATACAGGAGTGTTATACCCGGTAACACACGGTGTGTTATTATAATATATACAGGAGTGTTATACCCAGTAACGCACGATGTGTTATTATATAATATATACAGGAGTGTTATACCCAGTAACACACGGTGTGTTATTATAATATATACAGGAGTGTTATACCCGGTAACACACGGTGTGTTATTATAATATATACAGGAGTGTTATACCCGGTAACACACGGTGTGTTATTATAATATATACAGGAGTGTTATACCCAGTAACGCACGGTGTGTTATTATATAATATATACAGGAGTGTTATACCCAGTAACACACGGTGTGTTATTATAATATATACAGGAGCGTTATACCCAGTAACACACGGTGTGTTATTATATAATATATACAGGAGTGTTATACCCAGTAACACGGTGTGTTATTATATAATATATACAGGAGCGTTATACCCAGTAACACACGGTGTGTTATTATATAATATATACAGGAGCGTTATACCCAGTAACACGGGGTGTTATTATATAATATATACAGGAGCGTTATACCCAGTAACACACGGTGTGTTATTATATAATATATACAGGAGCGTTATACCCAGTAACACGGGGTGTTATTATATAATATATACAGGAGCGTTATACCCAGTAACACACGGTGTGTTATTATATAATATATACAGGAGCGTTATACCCAGTAACACGGGGTGTTATTATATAATATATACAGGAGCATTATACCCAGTAACACACGGTGTGTTATTATATAATATATACAGGAGCGTTATACCCAGTAACACACAGTGTGTTATTATATAATATATACAGGAGCGTTATACCCAGTAATGCACGGTGTGTTATTATATAATATATACAGGAGCGTTATACCCAGTAACACACGGTGTTATATAATATATATCAGTGCTCAGTGTTTAGAAGCTGCCAGTTTCTGTTGGTTGAACCCCAGCACTGTCCCTGAGCGGAGTCGGAGATTTCTAAGCCTCACTGAGCCTGAGCTATGTGGGCTGAGGTGTGGGCCCACGGTGAGAGAGTTCCCTCAATATCGGAATGTACATACGCTCTGTATTGAAACAGAAACTGTCCCTGTGTAGATTTCTCAGTGATTTCAGACTCTGTATGGATCGCTGTGTGTGCTAGTTTCTGTGGCTGAGTCTGTAAGCAGTCTCTGTTCATGACCGGTCTGACCCAATCACCGCTGATTCTGATATAACTTCACCTTCCTCAGTAAACGGAATCCAGAACAACAGAGCTACAAGCCCAGCTACAGGGAGTGTGGGACTGACGACTTCGACAGGTCAGTTTACAGATTCAATGATTCAGATAGTCCACCCAAATGGATCAATACACTGTCCCCTGGATAAACTTGATACAGTTTATAAAACTCTGGTTAGGCTCCATCTGGACACTGTGTTCAGTTCTGGGCCCCGCACCTGAGGAAGGATATACTGGCCTCGGAGGGGGAGCAGCGCAGATTCACCAGAATGATCCCGGGGCTAAAAGGGGTAAATTATGAGGACAGGTTGCACAGACTAGACTGTTATTCCCATGTGTTTAGAAGATTTAGAGGTGATCTAATCGAAGTGTTTAAGATGATTAAAGGAGTTGATGGGGTAGATACAGAGAAACTATTTCCTCTGGTGGGGGGAGTCCAGAACAAGGGGGCAAAACCTTAAAATTAGAGCCAGGCCGCTCAGGGGTGATGTCAGGAAGCACTTCACACAAAGGGCAGTGGAAATCGGGAACTCTCCCCCCCAAAAAGCTGTTGAGTCTGGGGGTCAAATGAAAATTTAAAAACTGAGATCGATAGATTTTTTTTAGAAAAGAATATTAAGGGTTATGGAACCAAGGCAGGTAGATGGAGTTAAGATGCAGATCAGTCATGATCTAATTGAATGGCGGAGCAGGCTCGAGGGGCTGAATGGCCTCCTCCTGTACATAGAAATACAACATGGAAACAGGCCATTCGGCCCAACCAGTCCGTGTCGGCCTTCACCCTCCACGTGAGCAAATAGTTCTAATCACATTTACCCACCCTGTTCCCACATCTCTTTATCGCCTTTTCCTTTATCCTCCTCTCCAATCTAATCTTCAATGTTGACACAGTTTCTGCCTCAATCACTAACCCTGGGAGTGAATCCCACAGCCTCACAACTCTCTGTGAAGGAGTTTCTCCTGCAGAAATGATGCAGGATGAGCAGAAATTTCCTCCAATTAAATATTGGGAAAACCGAAGCCATTGTTTTCGGCCCCCACCACAAACTCCGTTCCCTAGCCACCGACTCCATCCCTCTCCCAGCCCGCTGTCTGAGGCTGAACCAGATAGTTCGCGACCTTGGTGTCATATTTGACCCCGAGCTGAGCTTCTGACCACATATCTGCTCCTTCACCAAGACCGACTACTTCCACCTCCGTAACATCGCCCGTCTCCGCCCCTGCCTCAGCTCATCCGCTGCTGAAACCCTCATCCATGCCTTTGTTACCTCCAGACTCCGACTATTCCCACACTCTCCTGGCCGGCCTCCCACATTCCACCCTCCATAAACTTCAGCTTATCTAAAACTCTGCTACCCCGTGTCTTAACTCGAACCAAGTCCCGTTCCCCAACACCAATGTTCCCCCTAAGGTGCGTGGCCAGTGCGGCCGAGCACCAATCAGGAGTCAGGAGGCCCTGCGCAGGCTGCTCACTGGCTGCTGCGTCTGAAGATACTGCACGTGCGCGGCGGCGCAGCAAATTTAAAGGGACTGCGCACTTAGACCGCAAATTAGAGGGAACGTTGCCCATCCCCCCGTGCTCGCTGACCTACATTGGATCCCGGTTCGGCAACGCCTCGATTTCAAAATTCTCATTCTTGTTTTCAAATCCCTCCATGGCCTCGTCCCTTCCTATCTCTGTAATCTCCTCCAGCCCCACAACCCCCCGAGATATCTGCGCTCCTCTAATTCTGCCCTCTTGAGCATCCCTGATTTTCATCGCTCCACCATTGGTGGCCGTGCCTTCTGTTGCCTGGGCCCTAAGCTCTGGAATTCCCTGCCTAAACCTCTCCGCCTCTCTGCCTCTCTTTCCTCCTTCAAGACGGTCCTTAAAACCTTCCTGTTTGACCAAGCTTTAGGTCACCTGCCCTAATTTCTCCTTATGTGGCTCTGATTCTGTCTGATAATCGCTCCTGTGAAGCACCTTGGGACGTTTTACTACATTAAAGACACCATATAAATGCAAGTTGTTGTTGTTGAGCCTGGCCCCTGACCCCTAACCCCAGACTGAGCCTGACCATTGACCCCTGATCCTATACTCAGTGTGACCCCCAGTGGAGCTGATTTCGGCTGCTCCCCGTCCCACAGTGGAAGAGCCTGAGCAGCGGTGAATTCAGTGCCGCTGGAGCGCTCTGGGATTCGTCCTGTTCCGTGGCCTCACGCGGGTTTCTCCAACCATCATGGGCGGTCTGGCGGCCAGAGGTCAAAGGTCAGGCCACGGAGGGTGAGGTTCGGCCACTCGTTTGTGTCACTCGGTGCGGTGAGATCGGCCGACTCCACTCTGACTCTGCTTTTTATCTCCTTTCTCTCATCGACAGCTCAAGGGGTTCAGAACAATCTCGCACCCACGTCCTGCCTGGTGACCAGCCCGGCTCTGACCCTGAACAGCCCCACTCCGGGTGAGTATCACACCGATCACTGCAACAGCAGCAGCAGCAACACTCCCCTCTTCATCTGTAGTGTCAGCTGTGGCTCAGTGGGCAGCACACTCGCCTCTGAGTCAGAAGATTGTGGGTTCAAGCCCCACTCCAGGGACTTGAGCACATAAAGCTAGGCTGACACTCCAGTACAGTGCTGAGGGAGTGCTGTACTGTCGGAGGTGCCGTCTTTCGGATGAGACGTTAAACCGAGGCTCCGTCTGCTTTCTCAGGTGGATGTAAAAGATCCCATGACACTATTGTGAAGAAGAGCAGGGGAGTTATCCCCGGTGTCCTGGGGCCAATATTTATCCCTCAATCAACATCACAAAAACAGATGATCTGGTCATTATCACATTGCTGTTTATGGGAGCTTGCTGTGCGCAAATTGGCTGCCGCGTTTCCCACATTACAACAGTGACTAGACGCCAAAAAAAGAACTTCATTGACTGTAAAGCGCTTTGAGACGTCCGGTGGTCGTGAACGGCGCTATATAAATGTAAATCTAAGTCTTTCTTTCATCAGCACCAACTCTCTTCACATCACGGGGCAACAGGGTAATGGGGTAATTCACCCAGGGTTCAATATCCTGTCGATACTCACGGCCCAAGTTCAGAGGTGAAGAATAGTCAGATGAGTGAGGAATTCGAGAGCTTCGGACACCCTTGGACCTGTACCCCAGTGAGAGTCAGCACCTTCGGGAACTGTACCCCAGGGAGAGTCAGCACCTTCAGGAACTGTACCCCAGTGAGAGTCAGCACCTTCAGGAACTGTACCCCAGGGAGAGTCAGCACCTTCAGGAACTGTACCCCAGGGAGAGTCAGCACCTTCAGGACCTGTACCCCAGGGAGAGTCAGCACCTTCAGGAACTTTACCCCAGGGAGAGTCAGCACCTTCAGGAACTGTACCCCAGTGAGAGTCAGCACCTTCAGGAACTGTACCCCAGGGAGAGTCAGCACCTTCAGGAACTGTACCCCAGGGAGAGTCAGCACCTTCAGGACCTGTACCCCAGGGAGAGTCAGCACCTTCAGGAACTGTACCCCAGTGAGAGTCAGCACCTTCAGGAACTGTACCCCAGTGAGAGTCAGCACCTTCAGGAACTGTACCCCAGGGAGAGTCAGCACCGTCAGGAACTGTACCCCAGTGAGAGTCAGCACCTTCAGGACCTGTACCCCAGGGAGAGTCAGCACCGTCAGGAACTGTACCCCAGTGAGAGTCAGCACCGTCAGGAACTGTACCCCAGTGAGAGTCAGCACCTTCAGGAACTGTACCCCAGGGAGAGTCAGCACCGTCAGGAACTTTACCCCAGGGAGAGTCAGCACCTTCAGGAACTGTACCCCAGTGAGAGTCAGCACCTTCAGGACCTGTACCCCAGGGAGAGTCAGCACCGTCAGGAACTGTACCCCAGTGAGAGTCAGCACCTTCAGGAACTTTACCCCAGGGAGAGTCAGCACCTTCAGGACCAGTACCCCAGGGAGAGTCAGCACCTTCAGGAACTGTACCCCAGGGAGAGTCAGCACCTTCAGGAGAGGAGGGGTCAAGGGGCAATTAGATGTATTTGTTTTGAGCTTCGATGACGTTCTGTATTCTCACTGTGTTTATTTAATTCTCTCCTCTGGCTCCGCTGACTGACTCGGCTCCTCCTCTCGTCGCCCCTCCAGTGCTGGGTGTGCAGAAAAACCTGGTGTCGAATTCCAGTGTCGTCACCGTCAGCCAGAACAGCTCCACAGGTTAGTGACTGACACTCACTGCTACCCCGACAATCCCAGCACACTAAACCCCCGGCAATCCCAGCTCACTGCTACCCCGACAATCCCAGCTCACTGCTACCCCGACAATCCCAGCTCACTGCTACCCCGACAATCCCAGCTCACTGCTACCCCGACAATCCCAGCTCACCGAAACCCCGACAATCCCAGCTCACCGAAACCCCGGCAATCCCAGCTCACCGAAACCCCGGCAATCCCAGCTCACCGAAACCCCGGCAATCCCAGCTCACCGAAACCCCGGCAATCCCAGCTCACTGCTACCCCGACAATCCCAGCTCACCGAAACCCCGGCAATCCCAGCTCACCGAAACCCCGGCAATCCCAGCTCACTGCTACCCCGACAATCCCAGCTCACTGCTACCCCGACAATCCCAGCACACTAAACCCCCGGCAATCCCAGCTCACTGCTACCCCGACAATCCCAGCTCACTGCTACCCCGACAATCCCAGCTCACTGCTACCCCGACAATCCCAGCACACCGAAACCCCGGCAATCCCAGCTCACTAAACCCCCGACAATCCCAGCTCACTGCTACCCCGACAATCCCAGCTCACTGCTACCCCGACAATCCCAGCTCACTGCTACCCCGACAATCCCAGCTCACTGCTACCCCGACAATCCCAGCTCACTGCTACCCCGACAATCCCAGCTCACTAAACCCCCGGCAATCCCAGCTCACTGCTACCCCGACAATCCCAGCTCACGGTTACCCCGACAATCCCAGCACAATAAACCCCCGACAATCCCAGCTCACTGCTACCCCGACAATCCCAGCACAATAAACCCCCGACAATCCCAGCTCACTGCTACCCCGACAATCCCAGCACACTAAACCCCCGGCAATCCCAGCACACTAAACCCCCGGCAATCCCAGCACAATAAACCCCCGGCAATCCCAGCACACTGCTACCCCGACAATCCCAGCTCACTGCTACCCCGACAATCCCAGCTCACTGCTACCCCGACAATCCCAGCTCACTGCTACCCCGACAATCCCAGCACACCGAAACCCCGGCAATCCCAGCTCACGAAACCCCCGACAATCCCAGCTCACTGCTACCCCGACAATCCCAGCTCACTAAACCCCCGGCAATCCCAGCTCACTGCTACCCCCGACAATCCCAGCTCACGGTTACCCCGACAATCCCAGCACAATAAACCCCCGACAATCCCAGCTCACTGCTACCCCGACAATCCCAGCACAATAAACCCCCGACAATCCCAGCTCACTGCTACCCCGACAATCCCAGCACACTAAACCCCCGGCAATCCCAGCACACTAAACCCCCGGCAATCCCAGCACAATAAACCCCCGGCAATCCCAGCACACTAAACCCCCGGCAATCCCAGCTCACTGCTACCCCGACAATCCCAGCTCACTAAACCCCCGGCAATCCCAGCTCACTAATCCCCCGGCAATCCCAGCACACTGCTACCCCGGCAATCCCAGCACACTAAACCCCCGGCAATCCCAGCTCACTAAACCCCCGGCAATCCCAGCTCACTGCTACCCCGACAATCCCAGCACACTAAACCCCCGGCAATCCCAGCTCACTGCTACCCCGACAATCCCAGCTCACCGAAACCCCGGCAATCACGGCTCACTGCTACCCCGACAATCCCAGCACACTAAACCCCCGACAATCCCAGCTCACTGCTACCCCGACAATCCCAGCACACTAAACCCCCGGCAATCCCAGCTCACTGCTACCCCGACAATCCCAGCTCACTAAACCCCCGGCAATCCCAGCTCACTGCTACCCCGACAATCCCAGCACACTAAACCCCCGGCAATCCCAGCACACTGCTACCCCGGTAATCCCAGCACACTAAACCCCCGGCAATCCCAGCTCACTAAACCCCCGGCAATCCCAGCTCACTGCTACCCCGACAATCCCAGCTCACTGAAACCCCGGCAATCCCAGCTCACTGCTACCCCGACAATCCCAGCACACTAAACCCCCGGCAATCCCAGCTCACTAAACCCCCGGCAATCCCATCTCACTGCTACCCCGACAATCCCAGCACAATAAACCCCCGGCAATCCCAGCTCACTAAACCCCCGGCAATCCCATCTCACTGCTACCCCGACAATCCCAGCTCACGGTTACCCCGACAATCCCAGCACACTAAACCCCCGGCAATCCCAGCTCACTGCTACCCCGACAGTCCCAGCACACTAAACCCCCGGCAATCCCAGCTCACTGCTACCCCGACAATCCCAGCTCACCGAAACCCCGGCAATCCCAGCTCACTAAACCCCCGGCAATCCCAGCTCACCGAAACCCCGACAATCCCAGCACACTAAACCCCCGGCAATCCCAGCTCACTGCTACCCCGACAATCCCAGCACACTATACCCCCGGCAATCCCAGCTCACTGCTACCCCGACAATCCCAGCTCACCGAAACCCCGGCAATCCCAGCTCACTAAACCCCCGGCAATCCCAGCTCATGGTTACCCCGGCAATCCCAGCTCACCGAAACCCCGGCAATCCCAGCTCATGGTTACCCCGGCAATCCCAGCTCACTGCTACCCCGACAATCCCAGCACACTAAACCCCGGCAATCACGGCTCACTGGTACCCCGACAATCCCAGCACAATAAACCCCCGGCAATCCCAGCTCACGGTTACCCCGGCAATCCCAGCTCACGGTTACCCCGGCAATCCCAGCTCACTGCTACCCCGGCAATCCCAGCTCACGGTTACCCCGGCAATCCCAGCTCACTGCTACCCCGGCAATCCCAGCTCACCGAAACCCCGACAATCCCAGCTCACTGCTACCCCGGCAATCCCAGCACACTAAACCCCCGGCAATCCCAGCTCACTGCTACCCCGACAATCCCAGCTCACCGAAACCCCGGCAATCCCAGCACACTAAACCCCCGGCAATCCCAGCTCATGGTTACCCCAGCAATCCCAGCACACTAAACCCCCAACAATCCCAGCTCACTGCTACCCCGACAATCCCAGCACAATAAACCCCCGGCAATCCCAGCACACTAAACCCCCGGCAATCCCAGCTCACTGCTACCCCGACAATCCCAACACACGGTTACCCCGGCAATCCCAGCACATGGTCACCCCAACAATCCCAGCTCACTGCTACCCCGACAATCCCAGCACACTAAATCCCCAGCAATCCCAGCTCACGGTTACCCCGGCAATCCCAGCTCACGGTTATCCCGGCAATCCCAGCTCACTGAAACCCCAGCAATCCCAGCTCACTAAACCCCGGACAATCCCAGCACACTAAACCCCCGACAATCCCAGCTCACGGTTACCCCGGCAATCCCAGCACACTAAACCCCCGACAATCCCAGCTCACGGTTACCCCGGCAATCCCAGCTCACCGAAACCCCGGCAATCCCAGCACACTAAACCCCCGGCAATCCCAGCACACTAAACCCCCGACAATCCCAGCTCAAGGTTACCCCGGCAATCCCAGCACACCGAAACCCCGGCAATCCCAGCACACTAAACCCCCGGCAATCCCAGCACACTAAACCCCCGGCAATCCCAGCACACTAAACCCCCGGCAATCCCAGCACACTAAACCCCGGCAATCCCAGCACAATAAACCCCCGGCAATCCCAGCTCACGGTTATCCCAGCAATCCCAGCACACCGAAACCCCAGCAATCCCAGCACACTAAACCCCCGGCAATCCCAGCACACTAAACCCCCAGCAATCCCAGCACACCGAATTCCCGGTAATCCCAGCACACGGTTACCCCGGCAATCCCAGCACATGGTTACCCCGGCAATCCCAGCACACTAAACCCCTGACAATCCCAGCTCACTAAACCCCCGACAATCCCAGCTCACTAAACCCCCGACAATCCCAGCTCACTAAACCCCCGACAATCCCAGCTCACTAAACCCCCGACAATCCCAGCTCACTAAACCCCCGACAATCCCAGCTCACTAAACCCCCGACAATCCCAGCTCACTAAACCCCCGACAATCCCAGCTCACTAAACCCCCGACAATCCCAGCTCACTAAACCCCCGGCAATCCCAGCACACTAAATCCCTGACATTCCCAGCTCACGGTTACCCTAGCAATCCCAGCATACCGAAACCCCCGGCAATCCCAGCACACTAAACCCCCGACAATCCCAGCACACTGACACCCTCAGCAATCCCAGCACACTAAACCCCCGGCAATCCCAGCACACTAAACCCCCGACAATCCCAGCACACTGACACCCTCAGCAATCCCAGCACACTAAACCCCCGGCAATCCCAGCACACTAAACCCCCGGGAATCCCAACACACTGACAACCCCACCCCGGCAATCCCAGCACATGGTTACCCCGACAATCCCAGCACACTGACACCCTCAGCAATCCCAGCACACTGACACCCCCGGCAATTCAGCACAATAACACCCCCGGCAATCCCAGCACACTGACACCCTCAGCAATCCCAGCACACTAAACCCCCGGCAATCCCAGCACACTAAACCCCCGGCAATCCCAGCACACTAAACCCCCGGCAATCCCAGCACACTAAACCCCCGGCAATCCCAGCACACTAAACCCCCGGCAATCCCAGCTCACGGTTACCCTGGCAATCCCAGCACACTGACAACCCCACCCCGGCAATCCCAGCACATGGTTACCCCGGCAATCCCAGCACACGGAAAACCCTCCATCCACCCCCCCGCCCCCTGCAATTCGAGCACACTGACAACCCCACCCTGGCAATCCCAGCAGGCTATTCCTCTGGGCACAGTTTAAAGGTCATGTTATGTGACTATTTCTGTTGCCATTCTGACAGCTGGGTCTGTCGAAATCTCCCGGATCTACGCTAATTTCTGCTCATGCTGTGCCGGTCGCGGGTGTGCCGGTCGCGGGTGTGTCGATCGCGGGTGTGTCGATCGCGGGTGTGCCGGTCGCGGGTGTGTCGATCGCGGGTGTGTCGATCGCGGGTGTGCCGGTCGCGGGTGTGCCGATCGCGGGTGTGCCGATCGCGGGTGTGTCGATCGCGGGTGTGTCGGTCGCGGGTGTGTCGGTCGCGGGTGTGTCGGTCGCGGGTGTGCCGGTCGCGGGTGTGCCGATCGCGGGTGTGTCGATCGCGGGTGTGTCGATCGCGGGTGTGCCGGTCGCGGGTGTGCCAGAGAACCGTTGTTCACAATATCCTCACTCCACAGCGGGGACCACGAGCACAGATGACATATTACGGAAAGACTACAAGTTCCTGCTGCTGGAGAAGGAAAACTCTCCCCCGAAGAAAGACACGGAGCTTCTGATCATGAGCAAGGACAGCGGCAAATTCTTCACCGCCGCCCCCGCCAGTTTCACCGGTAACGTTTAAAACCCACTCGCCGATAGAGGCAGGGATTCTCAACCCAGGCTTGGCTTTCAGACAACCCCAGCACATCACAGGCCCCAGGCTCCAGCCCCAGGCCCCAGGCCCCAGGCCCCGGCCCCGGCCCCAGCCCCAGGCCCAGCCCCAGGCCCCGGCCCCGGTCCCAGCCCCAGGACCCGGCCCCAGCCCCGTCCCCAGCCCCAGGCCCAGCCCCGGCCCCCTGGGCATGCTGCTGTCACAGTCGAACAGTTTTTGAATCTCGGACAAGGCAGCAGTGTGTGAACTTCAATTGACCTCAGTACCCTGCTCTCGGGAGGGGGAGATCAGCCTGACCACCATCCAGTGGCCTCCTCCTGCAACAACAGGATCAGGCTTGGCTCTGGCCCCCATGATGGAATAGCCTGTTCCCAGGGCTAGGCTCACACATCAGGAATGGCCATTTGGGCCTAGTGCCGAGGGCTCCGGGTACCTGAGGAAGAACATAAGAACATAAGAAACAGGAGCAGGAGTAGGCCATTCGGCCCTTCGAGCCTGCTCCGCCATTCAATGAGATCATGGCTGATCTTCTGCCTCAACTCCATTCACCGGCCCTATCGCCATATCCCTTGATGCCTTTACTAGTCAGAAATCTATTGACTTCTGTTTTGAATATACCCAATGACTGAGCCTCCACAGCCCTCTGGGGTCGAGAATTCCAAAGATTCACCACCCTCTGTGTGAAGAAATTTTTTCTCATCTCAGTCCTGAATGGCCGACCCTTTATCCTGAGGCTGTGGCCCCTGGTTCTAGACTCCCCAGCCAAGGGAAACATTCTCCCAGCATCCACCCTATCAAGCCCTGTAATAATTTTGTATGCTTCAATGAGATCCCCTCTCATTCTTCTGAATTCAAGAGAATACAGGCCTAGTTTACTCAATCTCTTCTCATTAGACAGTCCCGCCATCCCAGGAATCAATCTCGTGAACCTTCGTTGCACACCCTCTATGGCAAGTATATCCTTCCTTAGGTAAGGAGACCAAAATTGTACACAGTACTCCAGGTGTGGTCTCACCAAGGCCCTATATAATTGGAGTAAAACTTCTCTACTCCTGTACTCAAATCCTCTTGTAATGAAGGCCAGCATACCATTTGCCTTCCTAATGGCTTGCTGCACCTGCACATTCACTTTCAGTGACTCATGTACAAGGACACCCAGATCCCTTTCAGCATCTGCATTCCCCAATCTTTCACCATTTAGGAAATACTCTGCCTTTCTGTTTTTTCGACCAAAGTGGATAACTTCACATTTATCCACATTATATTCCATCTGCCATGTTCTCGCCCACTCACTGAGCCTGTCAAGATTCCCTTGAAGCCTCTTCACATCCTCTTCACAACTGACACTGCCACCTAGCTTTGTATCATCAGCAAATTTGGAAATGTTACATTTAGTCCCCTCATCCAAATCATTGATATAGATTGTGAATAGCTGGGGCCCAAGCACCAATCCTTGTGGTACCCCACTAGTCACAGCCTGCCATCCTGAAAAAGACCCGTTTATCCCTACTCTTTGTTTTCTGTCTGTTAACCAATTCTCAATCCATGCTAGTATATTACCCCCAATTCCATGTGCCCTAATTTTGTTCACCAACCTCTTGTGTGGGACCTTATCGAAGGCCTTCTGAAAATCCAAATACACCACATCTACCGGTTCCCCTTTGTCTACTCCACTAGTTACATCCTCAAAGAACTCCAATAGGTTTGTCAAACGGGATTTCCCTTTCATAAATCCATGTTGACTTTGCCCAATCTTACTATTAATTTCTAAGTGCCCAGTTATTGCATCCTTTATAATAGATTCCAGCAATTTCCCAACTACTGATGTGAGGCTAACAGGTCTGTAGTTCCCCGTTTTCTCTCTCCCTCCTTTCTTAAATAGCGGGGTTACATTTGCTATCCTCCAATCTGCAGGAACCGTTCCAGAATCTATAGAATTTTGGAAGATGACAACCAATGCGTCCACTATCCCAATGGCCACCTCTTTCAAAACCCTAGGATGTAGGTCATCCGGTCCTTGGGATTTATCGACTTTTAGTCCCATTAATTTTGCTAGTACTGTTTTTTTACTAATAATAATTTCTTTAAGTTCCTCATTCTCACCACACCCTTGGTTTTCTCGTATTTCTGGGAGGTTTTTTGTGTCTTCCTCCGTGAAGACAGAAACAAAGTATTTATTTAATTTCTCTGCCATTTCCTCATTCCCCATTATAAATTCTCCCGTCTCTGACTGTAAAGGACCTACATTTACCTTCGCCAGTCTTCTCCTTTTCACATACCTATAGAAGCTTTTACAATCCGTTTCTATATTTTTCGCTAGTTTGTGCTCATATTCCATTTTCCCTTTCTTTATCAATTTCTTGGTCCCCCTTTGCTGATTTCTAAAAAGATCCCAATCCTCAGGCTGACCGCTTTTTCTGGCAACTTTATAAGCTTCCTCCTTTGACTTAATAATAGCTTTAATTTATATTGTTAGCCATGGTTGGATCACTTTTCCTTTTGGGTTTTTATATATGTTTGCTGTAAATTATGCATTATTTCCTTGAATGTTAGCCATTTTATATCCACCTTCATACCTTTCTGTGTAGTCTCCCAATCTACCATGGCCAACTTGTCCCTCATACCCTTGTAGTTTCCTCTGTTTAGATTGAAGACCTTAGTTTCAGATTGGACTACATCACTCTCAAACTTAATGTAAAATTCAATCATATTATGGTCACTTGTCCCTAAAGGCCCCTTTACCACAAGATTATTGATTAGCCCTTTCTCATTACACAATACCAGATCCAGAATAGCCTGTTCCCTGGTTGGTTCCTCCACATGCTGATCCAGGAAACCATCTCGCATGCATTCCAAGAATTCGTCCTCCACACCATTAGTGGTAATTTGATTTGCCCAGTCAATATGTAGATTAAAGTCCCCCATGCTTACCGTATTGCCCTTGTTACATGCACTTCTAATTTCTTGATTGATACTGTGCCCTACATTACCACTACTGTTTGGTGGCCTATACACAACTCCCACCAATGTTTTCCACCCTTTGCTGTTTCTTAGCTCCACCCAAACCGATTCCAGTTCTACATCACGATCTGCCGAGCCAAGATCTTTTATCTCTACCGTACCGATCTCATCCCTTATTAACAGCGCTACGCCACCTCCTTTTCCTTTTTGTCTGTCCTTCCTAAATGTTGAGTACCCTGGAACATTCAGTTCCCAGCTTTGGTTACCCTGCAACCATGTCTCTGTAATGGCAATTACATCATACCCATTTACTTCTATTAGTGCCATTAATTCATCCACCTTGTTGCGAATGCTACGTGCATTTAGATAAAGTGCCTTCAACTTTGCCTGTTTAATATTTTTCTGCACTTTGACCCTCTTTACTGTTGGCCTTTGTTTCTGCTCCCTACTAGTTTTGCTGACTACTTTTCTAACTTTCACTTCCAGCTTTGTTTCTCTCTGTTCTGGGCCCACACTTAGGTTCCCAGCCCCCTGACAAACTAGATTAAATCCTTCCCAACAGCACTAGCAAACTCCCCTGCGAGGATGTTGGTCCCGTTTCTGCCGAGGTGTAACCCATCCAGCTTGTACAGTTCCCACTTCCCCAGAATCGGTCCCAATGCCTCAGGAATTTAAATCCCTCCCTCCTACACCATCTCTCCAGCCACGCATTCATCTGGTCTATTCTCCTATTTCTGCTCTCGCTAGCATGTGGCACTGGGAGTAATCCTGAGATTACTATCTTTGAGGTCCTGCTTTTTAATTTATTTCCTAGCTCCCTATATTCTGCTTGCAGGACCTCGTCCCTCTTTCTACCGAGGTCGTTGAGGAGGATCGCTGGCACTGATCGTGTGTCCGAGAGAGGCCGTGATCATAGTGACCCTTCCCGCACTGCGCTGGGATCTTCCCAAGGAGCGAGGAGCTCCAGTCCTTGTCTTACTTAATATTCATGCTGGGGGAAATGCTGACAATTAGAGCTGGAATAGGTTGTTTCCATGGAGATGCTATGGGATGGAGAATAGCGAGGAGGCAGAAGGTCAGGAAGGGAAGTAAAGTTTTAGACAGAGAAATAAATCCACAAATGCTGGAAATTTGACAAGCAGCCGTCAGTGAAAGAGAAAGGAAGGTTTCTGTCAGGTGAAACCTTCGTTAGAGCTGCATGGGGTAAAGGTACGCCCCTCGCCCCCTGAACCCCTCGCCCCCTGAACCCCTCGCCCCCTGAACCCCTCGCCCCCTGAACCCCTCGCCCCCGAACCCCTCACCCCTCACCCCTGAACCCCTCGCCCCTGAACCCCTCACCCCTGAACCCCTCGCCCCCTGAACCCCTCGCCCCCTGAACCCCTCGCCCCCTGAACCCCTCGCCCCCTGAACCCCTCGCCCCCTGAACCCCTCGCCCCTGAACCCCTCGCCCCCTGAACCCCATACCCACTCAACCCTCACCCCAAGCCCCCTGAACCCCGAACCCCTCGGCCCCTGAACCCTAAACTCCCTGAACCCTTCACCTCTGACTCCCTTGTCCACTGACTCGAGCACAGGCTGACGGTGCCGGTTCTGATTAATGGGGAAAGCTAACCTCGACACTGGAGGGAGGATTTTGTATTGTGAAACTCTCTCCGGGGGTAAACCGATGCTGGTTTGTGTCTCGCAGGGTCGATGATAGATGACACAATGAAGAAGGAGCAGATGGTGTTGACCAGCGCTGGATCAGGAATCAAGGCTCAAACAAACGGTAAGAATGGAATAGGATGGACAGTGTGGGGAAAACCGTGCCTCCTGCAGGTTGACCCGAGGTATTCATGGGAGCAACAACTGAGATCCTGAGTCTGCGCCATTTTATTTCATAAATGCGGTAACTTGTTAAAAATTCAAGGGGGAGAAATTCAGTATCGCCCCGTTTGGGGCGCAATTATCGGCCGGGCGCAAAATTTAGCACCTGGCGCTAATTATCGCCTCCGACTGCAAACTTGGCTTCTGTCGCCCCTGGAGGTGATTGGAGAGCTAAATCAGGCGCTACACACCTCTCTTAAGGCACTAATGCCGAGGAGCGAGGCGCTACCTCAGAGCGCTGGCGAAGCTCATGCGATGTCAGTTAGCAATGGAACACAGACACACTGGCGCCGGCCAGTTCTTAAAGGGGAGGGTCGATCTTGCTCTCCATCCACACCCTGCTCATTGCAGCCTTGAATCTCGGCTTGGAGAGACCTGCACATCAATTCTGCTGGAAAGAACAATGGAGAGACCCAGGGAAAGAGCTCAGAGTGCAGCCCCCACAGTCTCTTCTAAATCGATGCAAGGAAGGTCAAATCAAAATGAACCTGCAAAGTGCTGCTCATTACCCAAAACTCCTTCACACAGCGTTGAATCTCTCCAGAAGTCTCTCTCTCTCTTAGAATGCGTGGTGCAAAAATGTCGCTGACAAAAAAAGGCAGGAAGCGGCCGCCTTTAAATAGCGCTCCCCCAGTCCCTTCCCGACTGCAAAACGCTCCCCTCAACCTGTCGTTGCTAGCGGCAGGCAGAAAGGCAGGGGGTGCCACTCAATATCCGCTCCGGGGCGCTACCGGGGCGTTGCACGCTCGACTGACGTCACGATCTGCAGGCGCAGGAGATCGTGGCGGTAGTGTTTAGCACCGCCGCAAAATGTCTGGTCAATTTCGCGAGCGGCGCAAACATCGCCGCACCCGGGCGCTAGTTGCTTTGCGCCCCATTAGCGCCCTAAGAGGGCGCTAATGGGAGGCGCAAAGCAACCGAATATTTCCCCCTATAATTCAGGAGCGCAGTCGGAGCTCCAATCTTTCCGCTGCCTTTATGCGCCCCTCTCTCGCTATCTGGCGCTCTCTCTCTCTATCTGACGCTCTCTATATCTGGCACTCTCTATCTGTCGCTCTCTCTATCTGTCGCTCTCTCTCTCTATCTGGCACTCTCTCTATCTGACGTTCTTTCTCTATCTGACATTGTACTATTCCCATTTCATGCCTGTTCACTGGTGAATCAGTATTTCTGTTTCTGTTTGTCCAGGAGGTTTGAAGATGGCAACGAAGGACAAGGCAACGTACGCAGGTCAGTGAATGAACCCACCGCTGGGCCTGTGCCCCACATTACGGGATTAGTGCCCGACTGACCCAAACTGAAACACGTGGGTGAAATTCAGTGACAATTCAAGCCATGGAGGTTGTGAATGTAAAGAACCCTAAAGCCCTGTTTGGAATCATAGAATGATATCGCACAGAAGGAGGCCATTCGGCCCATTGTGCCTGTGCTGGCTCTTTGAAAGAGCTCTCCAATCAGTCCCACTCCCCCGCTGTTTCCCCACAGCCCTGCACATTTCTCCCCTTCAAGTATTTATCCAATTCCCTTTTGAAAGTTACTATTGAATCTGCTTCCACCGCCCTTTCAGGCAGTGCATTCCAGATCACAACAACTGGCTGAGTAAAAAAAATGTTTATTCATCTCCCCTCTGGTTCTTTTGCCAAATACCTTAAATCTGTGTCCTCTGGTTACCGACCCTCCTGCCACTGGAAACAGTTTCTCCTTATTTACTCGGTCAAAACCATTTATGATTTTGAACACCTCTATCAAATCTCCCGTTAACCTTCTCTGGTCTAAGGAGAACAATCCCAGCTTCTCCAGTCTCTCCATGTAACTGAATCCCTCATCCCTGGAACCATTCCAGTAAATCTCCTCCACACCCTCTCCAAGGCCTTGACATCCTTCTTAAAGTGCGGGGCCCAGAATTACCTACAATACTCCAGCTGAGGCCTTACCAGAGATTTGTAAAGGTTTAGATAACTTCCTTGCTGTTGTACTCTCTGCCTCTGTTTATAGAGCCCAGGAGAGGCGCCTTGTGTCGGGACCATCCGCTCCAGGATAGCAGACACCGCCTCATCCCCCAGCAAACCCGCTGGGTGGCAGTTCCCAGAGTCCCGTTCCCTGATTATGTTGAATATTTCTCACACCTCCTGTGCCTCTATTTGCAGAGATCCGATCGAGTGAGGAGAATGCGGGTATGGGGTCTGTCTCCTCCTGGTCTTCCTGCTGTCGCTGCTGCACCTGGTGGAAGTGGCTGCTGGGATTGCTCCTGGCCTGGTTACTGCTCCTCGGCCTTCTCTTTGGCCTCATTGCATTGGGTGAGTGAGGGGGGGGCTGGGGACAGGGAGGGGGTGAGGGAGAGGGCGGTGGAGTGGGGGGGAGAGGAGGTGGGAAGGGGGTAGGGGTGGGGCAAGGGAGAGGGTGGGAGGCGGGTTGGGACTGGGACAGGTTCATTAATGTCCTTTCGGGAAGGAAACCTGCCGTCCTTACCCGGTCTGGGCCTATATGTGACTCCAGTCCCACACCAACATGGTTGACTCTTAACTGCCCTCTGAAGTGGCCCAGCGAGACACTCACTTGTATTAAACCCGCTCCCAGCGGTTCAAGATGACCACCCACCGCCACCTTCTCAGGGCAACTAGGGATGGGCAGTAAATGCCAGCCTTGCCAGCGACGCCCACATCCCCAGAATGAATAAAGAGAAAGGCAGAGCGGCTGAAGGTTTTGGGCTGGATTCTCTTCTGGTTGGCCAGGTATTGGTGGGGGCTGGAACCCCGTTGCTGTGACCCTGCTGTCACCCTGTGAGGGGTTAGGGGTTAAAGCGGGGCGCAGGATGAGCTCCCAGGTGAACCCCGCCACCAGGAGGGGGTCGGCGGCTGCAAGTGAGGACAATTGCGGCCATTTAAAGGGGCAGAAGATCGAGGAGGGACTTGGAGTTTTTAAACCTTTGACTGGGCCGAGGATGAAAGGGTCTGAGGGCCTGAAGGGGTCCCGGAGGCTTTCAGCCCCAGGGGCTAGGGTCACCCTCCCCTGCTGGTCCCTGGGGACAGTAGCTGGCTGGGAAGGAGAGGTCAGCAGCCATCCTGGTGGGAATAGCAGCGGGCGGAGCGGGGCTGGGAAATGAGGTTGGGGTGGCAATGCAGCTGGAAGCCTCACCGCCCGAATTTTCCTGCGGTTTACACTCTGTGGTGAGGGAGTGGCTCATTTTTTCCCCCATCTCTAACACTTTTATAACTATTAAACTAAATTGTTGAAAGAAAACACACAATATTTTTAAATGCTCCAATGATTTTCCTCGCGGGTTTGCTGGCGGCCGTGTCCTGGAGATTAATCTTCAATCCTGGCGACTCCGGGGCCAATCCCGGAGGGTTGTTGACCCCTGTGTGGTGGTCCATGGTTACAGGGCTGGCTTCCTGCTTGGAGCGTGTTGAGGCTGAGCCCAGGCTACAAGAGTTGTTATCAGTCCCTCCCGTCACCACTAACCCGCCTGTCTCTCTTGTTCCAGCGGAAGAGGTCAGGAAGCTGAAATCTCGCGTCAATGCTCTGGAATCTGCGCCGAGCTTTGAGAAGTTGATTGACCGGTCCGGCAACCCACACATTGCAAAGGACGAGTCGGGGACTCGCCTGAATGCGGCAGCCAGCGGCTCGGGGACAGATATCGAGCGGAGCATCTGGAGTCAGATCACAGCCAAACTACAGTCCAAGGAATATCGAGGTGAGAGCACGGAATCCCGGGAAAATGGTCAAACCGCTCGGTATTGGGAGCATCGATTAAACGTGGCGAGATCCAATTAATGTTCAACAAATAAGCTGATTCCAACCGAAATCAGCACAAATTCTCTTTCCTCTGATGTACGTTACCCACCCACCTTCTCCCCACATCCCCAACCCCACCCACCCACCTTCTCCCCATATCCCCAACCCCACCTACCCACCTTCTCCCCATATCCCCAACCCCACCTACCCACCCTCTCCCCATATCCCCAACCCCACCCTCTCCCCACATCCCCATCCCCACCTTCTCCCCACATCCCCATCCCCACCTACCCACCTTCTCCCCATATCCCCAACCCCACCTACCCACCTTCTCCCCACATCCCCATCCCCACCCACCCACCTTCTCCCCACATCCCCATCCACCCACCTTCTCCCCACATCCCCATCCCCACCTACCCACCTTCTCCCCACATCCCCATCCCCACCCACCCACCTTCTCCCCACATCCCCATCCCCACCTACCCACCTTCTCCCCATATCCCCAACCCCACCTACCCACCTTCTCCCCATATCCCCAACCCCACCTACCCACCTTCTCCCCACATCCCCAACCCCACCTACCCACCTTCTCCCCATATCCCTAAACCCCACCTACCCACCTTCTCCCCATATCCCCATCCCCACCTACCCACCTTCTCCCCATATCCCCATCCCCACCTACCCACCTTTTCCCCATATGCCTAAACCCCACCTACCCACCTTTTCCCCATATCCCTAAACCCCACCTACCCACCTTCTCCCCACCCACCCCATCCCCACCCACCCACCTTCTCCCCACATCCCCATCCCCACCTACCCACCTTCTCCCCATATCCCCAACCCCACCCACCCACCTTCTCCCCATATCCCCCAACCCCACCCACCCACCTTCTCCCCATATCCCCCAACCGCACCTACCCACCTTCTCCCCATATCCCTCAACCCCACCTACCCACCTTCTCCCCATATCCCCATCCCCACCTACCCACCTTTTCCCCATATCCCTAATCCCCACCTACCCACCTTCTCCCCATATCCCTAAACCCCACCTACCCACCTTCTCCCCATATCCCTAAACCCCACCTACCCACCTTCTCCCCATATCCACATCCCCACCTACCCACCTTTTCCCCATATCCCTAAACCCCACCTACCCACCTTCTCCCCATATCCCTAAACCCCACCTACCCACCTTCTCCCCATTTCCCTAAACCCCACCTACCCACCTTCTCCCCATATCCCTAAACCCCACCTACCCACCTTCTCCCCATATCCCCAACCCCACCTACCCACCTTTTCCCCATATCCCCAACCCCACCTAGTCACCTTTTCCCCATATCCCTAAACCCCACATACCCACCTTCTCCCCATATCCCCAACCCCACCTACCCACCTTTTCCCCATATCCCCAACCTCACCTACCCACCTTCTCCCCATATCCCCAACCCCACCTACCCACCTTTTCCCCATATCCCTAAACCCCACCTACCCACCTTCTCCCCATATCCACAACCCCACCTACCCACCTTTTCCCCATATCCCTAAACCCCACCTACCCACCTTTTCCCCATATCCCTAAACCCCACGGAAAAGAAAAGGGTGTAAAAAAAAGGACAGTCATCCGTGGCTAAGTAAAGAAATTAAGGATAGTATTCGACTAAAAACAAGGGCATATAAGGTAGCGAAATCTAGTGGGAGGACAGAGGATTGGGAAAACTTTAAAAGGCAGCAAAAAATAACAAAAAGATTGATTAAGAAAGGGAAGATAGATTATGAAAGTAAATTAGCAAAAAATATAAAAACAGATAGTAAGAGTTTTTATAGTTATATAAAAAGAAAAAGGGTGGCTAAAGTAAATGTTGGTCCCTTAGAGGATGAGACCGGGAAATTAATGGTGGGAAATATGGAGATGGCAAATACACTGAATGAATATTTTGTATCAGTCTTTACAGTAGAGGACACTAAGAATATCCCAACACTGGACAAACAGGGGGCTATAGGGGGGGAGGAGCTAAACACGATCAAAATCACTAAGGAAGTGGTACTCGGTAAAATAATGGGACTCAAGGCGGATAAATCACCTGGACCTGATGGCTTACATCCTAGAGTCTTGAAGGAAGTGGCGGTAGGGATTGTAGATACATTGGTAATAATTTTTCAAAACTCCCTGGATTCCGCTAAGGTCCCGGCAGACTGGAAAACTGCTAATGTAACACCCTTATTTAAAAAGGGCAGTAGACAGAAGGCTGGTAACTATAGACCGGTTAGCCTAACATCTGTGGTAGGTAAAATTTTGGAGTCCAGTATTAAGGAAACAGTAACAGGACATTTGGATAATCATAATTTAATAGGACAAAGTCAGCATGGTTTTACGAAGGGGAAGTCATGTTTGACAAATTTGCTGGAGTTCTTTGAGGAAGTAACATATAGAGTGGATAAAGGGGAACCAGTAGACGTAGTGTATTTAGACTTCCAAAAGGCATTTGACAAGGTGCCACACAAAAGATTATTGCTTAAGGTAAAAAAATCACGGGATTGGGGGTAATATTCTGGCATGGATAGAGGATTGGCTATCTAACAGAAAGCAAAGAGTTGGGATAAATGGTTCATTCTCAGACTGGCAATCAGTAACTAGTGGTGTTCCACAGGGGTCAGTGCTGGGTCCCCAACTCTTTACAATCTATATTAACGATTTGGAGGAAGGGACCAAGTGTAACATATCAAAATTTGCAGATGATACTAAGATGGGAGGGAAAGTAGTGAGTGAGGAGGACATAAAAAACCTGCAAGGGGACATAGACAGGCTAAGTAAGTGGGCAGAGATTTGGCAGATGGAATACAACACTGGAAAGTGTGAGGTGATGCACTTTGGCAGGAAAAATCCTAGAGCAATTTATTATCTTAATGGCAAGAAACTGGAGAGTACTGAAGTGCAAAGGGATCTGGGGGTCCTGGTGCACGAAACTCAAAAGGTTAGTATGCAGGTGCAGCAAGTGATTAAGAAGGCAAATGGAATGTTGGCTTTCATTGCTAGGGGGATAGAATATAAAAATAGGGAGGTATTGCTTCAGTTGTACAAGGTATTGGTGAGACCGCACCTGGAATACTGCATACAGTTTTGGTGTCCTTACTTAAGGAAAGACATCCTTGCTCTCGAGGCAGTGCAAAAAAGGTTCACTCGGTTAATCCCGGGGATGAGGGGGTGGTCATATGAGGAGAGGTTGTGTAGATTGGGACTCTACTCATTGGAGTTCAGAAGAATGAGAGGCGATCTTATTGAAACATATAAGATTGTGAAGGGGTTGGATCGGGTGGATGCGGGGAGGATGTTCCCGATGACGGGTGAGACTAGAACTAGGGGACATAGTCTTAGAATAAGGGGCTGCTCTTTCAAAACTGAGATGAGGAGGAACTACTTCACTCAGTGGGTGGTAGGTCCATGGAATATGCTGCCACAAAAAGCTGTAGAAGCTACATCATTAAATAAATTTAAAACAGAAATAGACAGTTTCCAAGAAGTAAAGGGCATTAAGGGTTACGGGGAGCGGGCAGGAATTTGGACATGAGTCTAGGTTCGGATCGGTCATGGCCCTGTGGGTAGTGGAGCGGGCCCAGGGACCGTGTAGCCTGATTCTGCTCCTATTTCGTGTGTGCAATTCTGTTAGATGCAGGAGATGGTTCTGTGATAGTAGATAGTAGATTGGCGGTTAGGATCAGATCAGCCATGATCTTATTGAATGGCGGAGCAGGCTCGAGGGGCCGATTGGCCTACTCCTGCTCCTATTTCTTATGTTCTTATGTACCCACCTTCTCCCCATATCCCCAACCCCACCTACCCACCTTCTCCCCATATCCCCAACCCCACCTAACCACCTTCTCCCCATATCCCCATCCCCACCTACCCACCTTCTCCCCATATCCCCATCCCCACCTACCCACCTTCTCCCCACATCCCTCAACCCCACCTACCCACCTTCTCCCCATATCCCCAACCCCACACACCCACCTTCTCCGCACATCCCTCAACCCCACCCACCCACCTTCTCCCCACATCCCCATCCCCACCTACCCACCTTCTCCCCATATCCCCATCCCCACCCACCCACCTTCTCCCCATATCCCCATCCCCACCTACCCACCTTCTCCCCATATCCACAACCCCACCTACCCACCTTCTCCCCATATCCCTAAACCCCACCTACCCACCTTCTCCCCATATCCCCATCCCCACCTACCCACCTTCTCCCCATATCCCTAAACCCCACCTACCCACCTTCTCCCCATATCCCTAAACCCCACCTACCCACCTTCTCCTCATATCCCTAAACCCCACCTACCCACCTTCTCCCCATATCCCTAAACCCCACCTACCCACCTTCTCCTCATATCCCTAAACCCCACCTACCCACCTTCTCCCCATATCCCCAACCCCACCTACCCACCTTTTCCCCATATCCCTAAACCCCACCTACCCACCTTCTCCCCATATCCCCAACCCCACCTACCCACCTTTTCCCCATATCCCTAAACCCCACCTACCCACCTTTTCCCCATATCCCTAAACCCCACCTACCCACCTTCTCCCCATATCCCCAACCCCACCTACCCACCTTCTCACCATATCCCCAACCCCACCGACCCACCTTCTCCCCATATCCCCAACCCCACCTACCCACCTTCTCCCCATATCCCCAACCCCACCTACCCACCTTCTCACCATATCCCCAACCCCACCGACCCACCTTCTCCCCATATACCCAACCCCACCTACCCACCTTCTCCCCATATCCCCAACCCCACCGACCCACCTTCTCCCCATATACCCAACCCCACCGACCCACCTTCTCCCCATATCCCCCAACCCCACCTACCCACCTTCTCCCCATATCCCCAACCCCACCTACTCAACTTCTCACCATATCCCTCTACCCCACCTACCCACCTTCTCACCATATCCCCAACCCCACCTTCTCCCCACATCCCTCAACCCCACCCACCCACCTTCTCCCCATATCCCTCTACCCCACCTACCCACCTTCTCACCATATCCCCAACCCCACCTTCTCCCCACATCCCTCAACCCCACCCACCCACCTTCTCACCATATCCCTAAACCCCACCTACCCACCTTCTCACCATATCCCCAACCCCACCTTCTCCCCATATCCCTAAACCCCACCTACCCACCTTCTCACCATATCCCTAAACCCCACCCACCCACCTGGCTGTGAACACTCAGCTGTAGGTTTTACTGAAGATTGTGGTTTGGAAATGGTTTTTAATGAGCAGACAGTAAATGCTCTTTAAAGGGGAGGTGGTGAGACTGACCATCCTGTCGCTGTGCCGCACTGATTGTCATTGTCTTTAATTCCAGATTCGGTGAGGGGAGATCAGGGTGAGTAACCCACTCTTATTATGACACAGCTTGGATTTTATTTTTGTGGGGAACTAATTGGAGAGCTCTCTCAGAGAGCCAGCACAGGCACAGTGGGCCGAATGGCCTCCTTCTGTGCTGTATGTTTCTAGAATTCTTTGCACTGTCTTTGTGTTCCTTTACACCCCCCACAGTACGACAGCAAGCCTGTGGCCTTTACACTGACCCCCAGTGTGTTCCTGTGCCACCTCTCCAGGGTTTCAGAGCTGAGGGGAAGAGGTGAGAGAGAGGGAAGGAGAGAGGGGAGAAGGTAGAGAGAGGGAAGGAGGTGAAGGAGAGAGGAGGAGGTGGAGAGAGGGGAGGAGGTGGAGAGAGGGGAGGAGGTGAAGAAGTGAGGGGAGGAGGTGGAGAGGAGAGGGGAGGAGGTGAAGAAGAGAGGGGAGGAGGTGAAGAAGAGAGGGGAGGAGGTGAAGAAGTGAGGGGAGGAGGTGAAGAAGTGAGGGGAGGAGGTGGAGAGAGGGGAGGAGGTGGAGAGAGGGGAGGAGGTGGAGAAGTGAGGGGAGGAGGTGGAGAGAGGGGAGGAGGTGGAGAGAGGGGAGGAGGTGAAGAAGTGAGGGGAGGAGGTGGAGAGAGGGGAGGAGGTGGAGAGAGGGGAGGAGGTGGAGAAGTGAGGGGAGGAGGTGAAGAAGAGAGGGGAGGAGGTGAAGAAGAGAGGGGAGGAGGTGAAGAAGAGAGGGGAGGAGGTGAAGAAGAGAGGGGAGGAGGTGAAGAAGAGAGGGGAGGAGGTGAAGAAGAGAGGGGAGGAGGTGAAGAAGTGAGGGGAGGAGGTGGAGAGAGGGGAGGAGGTGGAGAAGTGAGGGGAGGAGGTGGAGGAGGTGGAGAGAGGAGGTGGAGAGAGAGGGAGGAGGTGGAGAAAGGGAGGAGGTGAAGGAGAGAGGGGGTGAAGGAGAGAGGGGAGGAGGTGGAGAGAGGGAGGAGGTGAAGGAGAGAGAGAGAGGGGAGGAGGTGGAGAGAGGGGAAGAGGTGGTGAAGGAGAGAGGGGAGGAGGTGAAACATAGAAACATAGAAACATAGAATCTAGGAGCAGGAGTAGGCCATTCGGCCCGTCGAGCCTGCTCCGCCATTCAATACGATCATGGCTGATCATCCAAATCCAGCACCCTGTCCCTGCCCCAATCCCCACAGTACTCACATCCCACCCTACCCCCGTAACCCCACGCATTTAATTCCCCCTAACATATCCCATCCTATCCCCATAACCCAACATATTTAATCCCCCCTAACACTAAGGGTCAATTTATCATAGCCAAATCAACCTAACCCACACATTTTTGGACTGTGGGAGGAAACCGGAGCACCCGGAGGAAACCCACGCAGACACGGGGAGAATGTGCAAACTCCACACAGACAGTCACCCGAGGTCAGATTCGAACCCGGGTCTCTGGCGCTGTGAGGCACCAGTGCTAACCACTATGCCACCGTGTTGCCCAAGGAAGGAGAGAGGGGAGGAGGTGAAGGAGAGAGGGGAGGAGGTGAAGGAGAGAGGGGAGGAGGTGAAGGAGAGAGGGGAGGAGGTGGAGAGAGGGGAGGAGGTGGAGAGAGGGGAAGAGGTGAAGAAGGGAGGAGGAGGTGAAGGAGAGAGAGGAGGAGGTGAAGGAGAGAGGGGAGGAGGTGAAGGAGAGAGGGGAGGAGGTGAAGGAGAGAGGGGAGGAGGTGGAGAGAGGGGAGGAGGTGGAGAGAGGGGAGGAGGTGGAGAGAGGGGAAGAGGTGAAGAAGGGAGGAGGAGGTGAAGGAGAGAGAGGAGGAGGTGAAGGAGAGAGGGGAGGAGGTGAAGGAGAGAGGGGAGGAGGTGGAGAGAGGGGAGGAGGTGAAGGAGAGAGGGGAGGAGGTGGAGAGAGGGGAGGAGGTGAAGGAGAGAGGGGAGGAGGTGGAGAGAGGGGAGGAGGTGGAGAGAGGGGAGGAGGTGGAGAGAGGGGAAGAGGTGAAGAAGGGAGGAGGAGGTGAAGGAGAGAGAGGAGGAGGTGAAGGAGAGAGGGGAGGAGGTGAAGGAGAGAGGGGAGGAGGTGAAGGAGAGAGGGGAGGAGGTGAAGGAGAGAGGGGAGGAGGTGAAGAGAGGGGGAGGAGGTAGAGAGAGGGGAGGAGGTGGAGAGAGGACAAGTATCGCTAGCCATTGGTGCCACGACATTGCACAAACCTTACCTTTAATCGCAGCGCCCCACAAACAATGTTTCATCAACTGAAAATATGCTCAGAATTCTCTGGTCTGGATTCAGGGGGTTTATTTTTCCTGATCGAGTGGAGATCAACTGAAGCAAATCTCCTCGGGTCAAAAATAAAATGAAACCATTAACTTGTGTGGTTAACACCCTTCCCTCGCTCACATCAGAGAGTCTTACGGGGGGAGGGAGGGGAATAAAAGGGGAATCAGGAAAGGTGGGCGGGGGCGAGAGTCTGTTCAAAGAGGAAGGTACTGAGATGGAGGGAGGGAGGGAGGGAGTGCCAGAGGTGTGCAGGAATAGGGCTGGATTTTCCTTCATTATACCGCCCAGAACGCAGGAAAATTGGGATACACCACCCCCATTCCCCTCCCCCTCGAAGGGGACTGGGGGGATCGAGGGGGACTGGGGGGATCGAGGGGGCCTGGGGGGGATCGAGGGGGACTGGGGGGATCGAGGGGGACTGGGGGGGATCGAGGGGGACTGGGGGGGATCGAGGGGGACTGGGGGGATCGAGGGGGACTGGGGGGATCGAGGGGGCCTGGGGGGGATCGAGGGGGACTGGGGGGGATCGAGGGGGCCTGGGGGGGATCGAGGGGGACTGGGGGGGATCGAGGGGGACTGGGGGGGATCTGGGGGGATCGAGGGGGACTGGGGGGATCGAGGGGGACTGGGGGGGGATCGAGGGGGACTGGGGGGATCGAGGGGGACTGGGGGGGATCGAGGGGGACTGGGGGGATCGAGGGGGACTGGGGGGGATCGAGGGGGCCTGGGGGGGATCGAGGGGGCCTGGGGGGGATCGAGGGGGACTGGGGGGCCTGGGGGGGATCGAGGGGGGACTGGGGGGGATCGAGGGGGACTGGGGGGGATCGAGGGGGCCTGGGGGGATCGAGGGGAACTGGGGGGGATCGAGGGGACTGGGGGGGATCGAGGGGGACTGGGGGGATCGAGGGAGACTGGGGGGGATCGAGGGGGACTGGGGGGATCGAGGGGGACTGGGGGGATCGAGGGGGACTGGGGGGATCGAAGGGGACTGGGGGGGATCAAGGGGGCAGGGGCTGCTCCACACTGGTGATGGAGATTCAGGGTTCGGAGAGGAGAGAGATGCTCACCCCACCAACCAACGGGAAGACACTGCCCAGTGTCACGTCGAGAGGTCAGGTCCTAGGATCGGGAGCTCAAACATGGTGGCGATTTGAACCTATCGCGCCTGGCGGCTAACCCGTGGGGTCGGGCGTGACGTTCACTCTCCATTGTGGAGACAAATAGCGGGCGGGGTGAAAAACCAGCGCCCCCATCCCACGACACCATGGTTAAAGTGACCCTGATTGTCTGTAAAATGGGCGCTGGTTGAAGTTGGGGTCAGTGATATTGTCTAGAAGCGGGCCCCTTTATTAAAGGGCAGGTGTTGCGTTATCAGGCAGTATTCAGGCAGCTGAGAGTCTGGAGCAGAGTGGGAGAGCCACAGGCCCCTTCCCCTAAATCCCGGGTCTGTCCAATCCCCATTCTAATATCGGCTCAGCGCCTTTATTCCAACCTGTGACAGGCCTGAGGTCCAATTCTGTCATTGTGAAAGTTTCTGTGCGGACCCTGCCCCTTTAAGCAGCTCGGGAGTTGTGTTAAATCTCGCGCCTCTGCACCGCGGGTGTGGGCACTGCTGTTTTGTTGGTGTTTCTAACACATTTTCTTTTTTGTTGTGTCACCGATTTAACAGGTCCACCAGGGATTAAAGGTGAGTCTAAGAAGCTGCTGCAAATTTACCATTTCACCGTTCTCGCCACTGCACTCGGCAGCTCTGCCTGCTCTCCTCTCATTGATTCTGGCAGTCTGTCTCTCTCTCTCTCTCAGTCTCTCTCTCTCTCTCTTTCAGTCTCTCTCTCTCTCTCTGTCTCTTTCTCTCTCTCTCTCTCTCTCAGTCTGACTCTCTCTCTCTCTCTCTCTCTGTCTCAGTCTCTCTCTCTCTCTCTCTCAGTCTCTCTCTCTGACTCTCTCTCTCTGTCTCTCTCAGTCTCTCTCTCTCTCAGTCTGACTCTCTCTCAGTCTGACTCTCTCTCTCAGTGTCTCTCTCTCTCTCTCTCTCTGTCTCTCTCTCTCTGTCTGTCTCTCTCTCTCTCTCTCTCTCTGTCTCAGTCTCTCTCTCTCTCTCTCTCAGTCTCTCTCTCTGTCTCTCTCTCTCTCTCTCTCTGTCTCTCTCTCTCTCTCTCTCTGTCTCTCTCTGTCTCTCTCTCTCTCTCAGTCTCTCTCTCAGTCTGCCTGATTCTCTCTCTCAGTCTGCCTGATTCTCTCTCTCTGATTCTCTTTCACTCTCTTTCTCTCTTTCTGTGTTTCTCTCTAATCTTTGAAATTGTGTTAATATTTTCTTTAACCTGTTGCTGTTTTTTTGACAGGTGATCCAGGATTTTCCGGCATTCCAGGTAACTTTAAGCCATGTGACTCGTATTCTTCCCATAATTCTCACTCCTGTAAGATCGATTTCTGGTCACAAGATCAGAGGAACTTTAGGAAGACGAAAAGGCCAATCACACTGTCCCTTTCTTTTCAGAAATCAACCCCACCTACCCACCTTCTCCCCATATCCCCAACCCCACCTTCTCCCCATATCCCCAACCCCACCTTCTCCCCATATCCCCAACCCCACCTACCCACCTTCTCCCCATATCCCCAACCCCACCTTCTCCCCATATCCCCAACCCCACCTTCTCCCCATATCCCTCAAACCCATCTATCCACCTTCTCCCCATATCCCCAACCCCACCTTCTCCCCATATCCCTCAAACCCATCTATCCACCTTCTCCCCATATCCCCAACCCCACCTACCCATTTTCTCCCCATATCTTTCAACCCCACTTCCCGTCATATCACTATTGAATCTGCTTCCACCGCCCTTTCAGGCAGCGCATTCCAGATCACAACAACTCGCTGCGTAAAAACATTTCTTCTCATCCCGCCTTTGGTTCTTTTGCCAATCACCTTAAATCAACCCTTCAGCCATTGGAAACAGTTTCTCCTTATTTACTCTTATCAAAACCCTTATAATTTTGAACACCTCTAATAAATCTCCTCTTAACTTTTTCTGCTCTACGGAGAACAACCCGTTTCTCCACATATCTGAAGTCCCTCATTCCTGGAACCATTCCAGTAAATCTCCTCTGCACCCTCTCCATGGCCTTGACATCCTTCCTAAAGTGTGGTGCCCAGAATTGGACACAATACTCCAGCGAGGGCCTAACCAGTATTTTAGAAAGGTTTAGCATAACTTCCTTGCTTTTGTACTCTGTTGCTCTATTAATAAAGCCAAGGATCCCGTATACCTTTTAATACCCTGGTAACGCATTCTCCAACTCAATTCTCCTTTGGGTGATGAGGTCGGTGCAAGCACTGATTGTTGATTGAGATATCAAGGTGACGCTGAGAAATGGAAATATCTCTAAACACAAATGTGTCTCAGAGAGGAACAGACTGATTTCCTGCACTGGCTTATGTTGCAGAATGCTCACCTCCTATTGGTCAGTGAGCTTCACTGTCCCTACTTCCTATTGGATGATGAGCTTTACCAGCTGCTCTGTGGGTGAATAGTAAATTGATCGTGAGACTCCTGACACTAATTTATTTTAATAATTCTTCATAGGTCCGTCCGGTCATCCCGGACTTCCTGGACTAGAAGGTCAGAGAGGACAGAAAGGAAGCGCAGGTATGGCCCAGTTATTGACCAATGGGGGGACAGGGGGAGTTATTGACCAATGGGGGGACGGGGGGAGTTATTGACCAATGGGGGGACAGGGGGAGTTATTGACCAATGGGGGGACGGGGGGAGTTATTGACCAATGGGGGGACGGGGGGAGTTATTGACCAATGGGGGGACGGGGGGAGTTATTGACCAATGGGGGGACAGGGGGAGTTATTGACCAATGGGGGGACAGGGAGAGTTATTGACCAATGGGGGGAACGGGGAGTTATTGACCAATGGGGGGGGGGGGCAGAGGGAGTTATTGACCAATGGGGGGATGGGGGGAGTTATTGACCAATGGGGGGACGGGGGAAGTTATTGACCAATGGGGGGACAGGGGGAGTTATTGACCAATGGGGGGGGGGGCAGAGGGAGTTGATTGACCAATGGGGGGAAGGGGGGGGTTATTGACCAATGGGGGGACGGGGGGAGTTATTGACCAATGGGGGGACGGGGGGAGCTATTGACCAATGGGGGGACGGGGGAGATATTGAAATATTTGTGGCGTTGTCACTGACCAGTGATCTATTTCTTGTTTAATATCAGGTGAACATGGAGAGAAAGGGTCCCGAGGACCTCAAGGTGATACTGGGTCACCAGGGAAGGGTGATAAGGGAGACAGAGGTAAGAGAATGCTTCGGCTGATGGTTAATAATCGAGCTCTGCCCTAACTACCTTGATGGGCCTGTGGATAAGGCCACAGCACTGCAACTCCGGAGGGAATGATTCCCGGAATGTGCCGCCATGGAGAGGCAGGGATTAATCAGGGATAGTCAGCATGGCTTTGTCAGGGGGAGATCATGTCTAACCAATTTGATTGAATTTTTCGAGGGGGTGACTAGGTGTGTGGATGAGGGTAGTGCAGTTGATGTAGTCTACATGGACTTCAGTAAGGCTTTTGACAAAGTCCCGCATGGGAGACTGGTCAAGAAGGTAAGAGCCCATGGGATCCAGGGCAATTTGGCACATTGGATCCAAAATTGGCTTAGTGGCAGGAGGCAGAGGGTGATGGTCAGAGGTTGTTTTTGTGACTGGAAGCCTGTGTCCAGTGGTGTACCGCAGGGATTGGTGCTGGGTCCTTTGCTGTTTGTAGTGTACATTAATGATTTAGATATGAATGTAGGAGATATGACCAGTAAGTTCGCAATTGACACGAAAATTGGTGGAGTGGTAAATAGCGAGGAAGGAAGCCTCAGGTTACAGGACGATATAGACGGGTTGGTCAGATGGGCAGAACAGTGGCAAATGGAATTTAACCCTGAAAAGTGTGAGGTGATGCATTTTGGGAGGACTAACAAGGCAAGGGAATACACAATGAATGGTAGGACCCTAGGAAGGACAGAGGATCAGAAGGACCTTGGTGTGCATGTACATAGATCCCTGAAGGCAGCAGGACAGGTAGATAAGGTGGTTAAAAAGGCATATGGGATACTTGCCTTCATTAGCCAAGGCATAGAATATAAGAGCAGGGAGGTTATGATGGAGCTGTACAAAACGCTAGTTAGGCCACAGCTGGAATACTGTGTGCAGTTCTGGTCGCCACACTATAGGAAGGATGTGATTGCATTGGAGAGGGTGCAGAGGAGATTCACCAGGATGTTACCTGGGCTGTAGCACTTCAGTTATGAAGAGAGACTGGACAGGCTGGGGTTGTTTTCCTTAGAGCAGAGAAGGCTGAGGGGGGACCTGATTGAGGTGTACAAAATTATGAGGGGCATAGATAGGGTAGATAGAAAGGAACTTTTCCCCTTAGTAGAGGGGTCAATAACCAGGGGGCATAGTTTCAAGGTAAGGGGCAGGAGGTTTAGAGGGGATTTGAGGAAAAACTTTTTCACCCAGAGGGTGGTTGGAATCTGGAACTCACTGCCTGAAAGGGTGGTAGAGGCAGGAACCCTCACAACATTCAAGAAGCATTTAGATGAGCACTTGAAACGCCATAGCATACAAGGCTACGGACCAAGAGCTGGAAAATGGGATTAGAATAGATAGGGCTTGATGGCCGGCGCGGACACGGTGGCATAGTGGTTAGCACTGTTGCCTCACAGCGCCAGGGACCCTGGTTCGAATCCGGCCACGGGTGACTGTCTGTGTGGAGTTTGCACATTCTCCCCGTGTCTGCGTGGGTTTCCTCCGGGTGCTCCGGTTTCCTCCCACAGTCCAAAGATGTGCGGGTTAGGTTGATTTGGCTATGATAAATTGACCCTTAGTGTTAGGGGGGATTAAATACGTGGGGTTACGGGGATAGGGTGGGATATGTGTCGGTGCAGGCTCGATGGGCCGAAATGGCCTCTATCTGCACTGTGGGGATTCTGTGATTCTGTGACACGATGGGCCGAAGGGCCTCTTTCTGTGCTGTATAAATCTATGACTCTATGACTCTATGACCACTGCCATTGACCCTGCCAGGGGTCATGGGCCGATGCCTTGATTCACCCCAGGGCCGCATTTAGTCCGCTCACCGACCCCAAGGTGCCAGAAAATCCAAAACAACTTGCCGGATTTGGGAAAATTACGGTGTTGTTGAAAATATTATATGTGAAGGATACAGAGGCAAAAGTATATTTCAAAAATGAGGAAAGCCTGTAGAAATCAATGTATATTTTCTGTCTCCCTTCAGTCCCATTCATTCTGGTCCAATGGGATTCGATCGGTTTATTGCTCAGGTTTTGACTGTTTCCCAGTCGGTGGGGTCACAGGTCAGAGGGCCTGGCTGTCATGTGATTTTGAATCGGTAGCTCTGCTCGCTCTTTAAATGCTGTTTTTCTTTCCTATTTTCAGGTGATTCAGGTCTACCTGGACTCCCTGGTCTACCTGGACTAAAAGGTAGGGGTGAGGAAGGTGTAAGTGATCACTCAGTTCAGGTGAACAACACCTACCCGGTTCATCCAGTCATGAATCTCTGAGAGAAACTCTAATCCTGCACAACCTGAACTTCCCATTAGTGCCTGAGAATCTAGTTCACTGAGCACACAGACAATAGAGGGGAGGATGACAAAAGGGAATACAAAGAGGTTAGGAAAGAAGCCAAAAAACAATTCGGAAAGCAAAGAGGAACTACAAAATTAGATTATCAGGGAATATAAAAAGAAATAGTAAAATATTCTACAGACACAAAAGAAATATAAGGATAGGGCTCGGGCCACTGAAGGATAGACACGATAAACTCACAGGTAATAACAGCGAAACAGCAGAGATATTGAATAATTACTTTGCCTCAGTATTTACCAATGGACATAACACTTGGAGCACTGTGAACAGTTCTAGTCTCCATATTATAAACAGAGAAACATAGAAACATAGAAGATAGGAGCAGGAGTAGGCCATTCGGCCCCTCGAGCCTGTTCCGCCATTTAATGAGATCATGGCTGATCATCCAAATTCAGTACCCTGTCCCTGCTTTCTCCCCATATCCCTTGGTCCCTTTAGCCTCAAGAAATATATCTAACTCCTTCTTGAATATATTTAATGAATTGGCCTCAACTGCCTTCTGTGGTAGAGAATTCCACAGGTTCACCACTCTCTGGGTGAAGAAATTCCTCCTCATCTCTGTCCTAAATGGCTTACCCCTTATCCTTAGACTGTGACCCCTGGTTCTGGACTCCCCCCACCATCAGGAACATCCTTCCTGCATCTAGTCTGTCTAGTCCTGTTAGAATTTTATAAGTTTCAATGAGATCCCCTCTCATTCTTCTAAACTCTAGCGAATATAAGCCTAGTCGACCCATTCTCTCTTCATACGTCATTCCTGCCATCCCAGGTATCAGTCTGGTGAATCTTCACTGCACTCCCTCCATGGCAAGAACATCCTTTCTCAGATAAGGCGACCAAAACTGCACACAATACTCAAGGTGTGGTCTCACCAAGGCCCTGTACAACTGCAGCAAGACATCCTTGCTCCTGTACTCGAATCCTCTCGCTATGAAGGCCAACATACCATTTGCCTTCTTAACCGTCTGCTATACCTGCATGCTTACCTTCAGCGACTGGTGCACAAGGACACCCAGGTCTCGTTGCACTTCCCCTTTTCCCAATCTATTGCCGTTCAGATAATAATCTGTCTTCCTGTTTTTGCCACCAAAGTGGATAACCTCGCATTTATCCACATTATACTGCATCTGCCATGCATCTGCCCAATCACCCAACCTGTCCAAATCATACTGGAGTTTCTCTGCATCCTCCTCACAGCACACACGCCCACCCAACTTTGTGTCGTCTGCAAACTTGGAGCTGTTACATCTAGTTCCCTCGTCTAGATCATTAATATATATTGTAGATAGCTGGGGTCCTAGCACCGATCCCTGCGGTACCTCACTAGTCACTGCCTGCTACCCGGAAAAAGACCCGTTTATTCCAACTCTTTGCTTCCTGTCTGCCAACCAGTTCTCTATCCAAGTCAGTACCTTACCCCCAATCCCATGTGCTTTAACTTTGCACGCTAATCTCTTATGCGGGACCTTATCGAAAGTCTTCTGAAAGTCCAAATACACCACATCCACTGGTTCTCCCTTATCTATTCTACCAGTTACATCCTCAAAAAATTCCAGTAGATTAGTCAAGCATGATTTACCTTTTGTAAATCCATGTTGACTTTGTCCGATCCTGTCACTGTTTTCCAAGTGCTCTGCTATTACATCTTTTATAATGGACTCTAGCATTTTCCCCACTGCCGATGTCAGGCTTACCGGTCTATAATTCCCCGTTTTCTCTCTACCACCTTTTCTAAATAGTGGGGTTACATTAGCTACCCTCCAATCCATGGGAACTGTTCCCGAGTCTATAGAATTTTGGAAGATGACCAGCAATGCATCTACTATTTCTCGGGCCACTTCCTTAAGTACCCTAGGATGTAGATTATCAGGCCCTGGGGATTTATCGGCCTTCAATCCCGTCAATTTCTCTAACACCATTTCCCTACAAATACTGATTTCATTCAGTTCCTCCCTCTCATTAGACCCTATGTTCCCCGACATCTCTGGGAGGTTATTTGTGTCCTCCTTTGTGAAGACAGAACCAAAGTATGTATTTAATTGGACTGCCATTTCTTTGTTCCCCATTATAAAAAGGATATCGAGGCACTGGAGAAGGTAGAAAAAAGATTTACAAGGATGATACCAGAACTGAGAGGTTTTACCCATCAGGAAAGATTGTACAGGCTGGGGGGTGACCTGATAGAGATCTTAAAAATTATGAAGGGGTTCAATAGGGTAGACGTAGAGAAGATGTTTCCACTTGTGAGAGAGACCAGAACTAGGGGCCATAAATATAACAGGAACAGCATAGTGATTATGTTACTGGACTAGTAATCACTAATCTGCCGTCCTTACCTGGTCTGGCCTATATGTGACTCCAGACCCACAGCAATGTGGTTGACTCTTAACTGCCCTCCGAAATGGCCTAGCAAACCACTCAGTTGTAACAAACCGCTACGAAACACTAATAAGAATAAAACTGGACGGACCACCCGGCATCGATCTTGGCACCGGCTACGGACATGGCAACTGCACACCCGGCCCAGTCGACCCTGCAAAGTCCTCCTGACCTACATTGGGAGAGCTGTCCCACAGACCAGTCAAGCAACAGCCTGACATAGTCATACTCACAGAATCATGTCCCAAACTCCTCCATCACCATCCCTGGGTATGTCCTGTCCCACCGGCGGCACAGTGGTATACAGTCAGGAAGGAGTGGCCCTGGGAGTCCTCAACATTGACTCCGGACCCCATGAAGTCTCATGGCTTCAGGTCAAGCATGGCCAAGGAAACCTCCTCCTGATTACCACCTACCACCCTCCCTCAGTACTCCTCCATGTTGAACACCACTTCGAAGAAGCACTGAGAGTAGCAAGGGCACCACTACTAACCGAGCTGGCTGAGTCCTGAAGGACATAGCTACCAGTCTGGGCCTGCGACAGGTGGTGAGAGAACCAACACGAGGGAAAAACCTACTTGACCTCGTCCTCACCAATCTACCTGTCGCAGATGCATCTGTCCATGACAGTATTGGTAGCAGTGACCACCGCACAGTCATTGTGGAGACGAAGTCCCGTCTTCACACTGAGGACACCCTCCATCATGTTGTGTGGCACTACCACCGTGCTAACTGGGATAGATTCAGAACAGATCTAGCAGCTCAAAACTGGGTATCCATGAGGCGCTGTGGGCCATCAGCAGCAGCAGAATTGTATTCCACCACAATCTGTAACCTCATGGCCCGGCATATCCCTCACTCTACCATTACCACCAAGCCAGGGGACCAACCCTGGTTCAATAAGGAGTGTAGAAGAGCATGCCAGGAGCAGCACCAGGCATACCTAAATATGAGGTGCTAACCTGGGGAAGCTGCAACACAGGACTATATGCATGCTAAAAAGCGGAAGCAGCATGCTATAGACAGGGCTAAGCGATCCCACAATCAATGGATCAGATCAAAGCTCTGCAGTCCTGCCACATCGTCGTGAATGGTGGACCATTAAACAACTAACGGGAGGAGGAGGCTCCATGAATATCCCCATCCTCAATGATGGCGGAGCCCAGCACGTGAGTGCAAAAGACAAGGCTGAAGCGTTTGCAACCATCTTCAGACAGAAGTGCCGAGTGGATGATCCATATCGGCCTCATCCTGAGGTCCCCACCACCACAGAAGCCAGTCTTCAGCCAATTCGATTCACTCCACGTGATATCAAGAAACGGCTGAGCGCACTGGATTCAGCAAAGGCTGTGGGCCCCGACAACATCCCGGCTATCGTGCTGAAGACTTGTGCTCCAGAACTAGCCAAGCTGTTCCAGTACAGCTATAACACTGGCATTTATCCGACAATGTGGAAAACTGCCCCAGGTATGTCCTGTCCACAAAAAGCAAGATAAATCCAATCCAGCCAATTACCGCCCCATCAGTCTACTATCAATCATCAGTAAAGTGATGGAAGGTGTCGTTGACAGTGCTATCAAGCGGCACTTACTCACCAATAACCTACTCACCGATGCTCAGTTTGGGTTCCGCCAGGACCACTCGGCTCCAGACCTCATTACAGCCTTGGTCCAAACATGGACAAAAGAGCTGAATTCCAGAGGTGAGGTGAGAGTGACTGCCCTTGACATCAAGGCAACATTTGACCGAGTGTGGCATCAAGGAGCCCTAGTAAAACTGAAGTCAATGGGAATTGGGGAGAAAACTCTCCACTGGCTGGAGTCATACCTAGCACAAAGGAAGATGATTGTGGTGGTTGGAGGTCAATCATCACAGCCCCAGGACATCGCTGCAGCAGTTCCTCAGGGCAGTGTCCTAGGCCCAACCATCTTCAGCTGCTTCATCAATGACCTTCCCACCATCATAAGATCAGAAATGGGGATGTTCGCTGATGACTGCACAGTGTTCAGTGCCATTCGCAATTCCTCAGATAATGAAGCAGTCCATGCCCGCATGCAACAAGACCTGGACGATGTTCAGGCTTGGGCTGATAAGTGGCAGGTAACATTCGCGCCACAGAAGTGCCAGGCAATGACTATCTCCAACAAGCGAGCGTCTAACCACTGCCTTTTGACATTCAACGGCATTACCATCACCGAATCCCCCACCATCAACATCCTGGGGGTCACCATTGACCAGAAACTTAACTGGACCAGCCACATAAATACTGTGTCAACAAGAGCAGGTCAGAGGCTAGGTATTCTGCGGCGAGTGTCTCACCTCCTGACTCCCCAAAGCCTTTCCACCATCTACAAGGCACAAGTAAGGAGTGTGATGGAATACTCTCCACTTGCCTGGATGAGTGCAGCTCCAACAACACTCAAGAAGCTCAACACCATCCAAGACAAAGCAGCCCGCTTGATCGGCACCCCATCCACCACCTTAAACATTCACTCCCTCCACCACCGGCGTACCGTGGCTGCAGTGTGTACCATCTACAAGATGCACTGCAGCAACTCGCCAAGGCTTCTTCGGCAGCACCTCCCAAACCCACACCCTCTACCACCTAGAAGGACAAGGGCAGCAGGCCCCTGGAACACCACCACCTCCAAGTTCCCCTCCAAGTCACACACCATCCTGACTTGGAAGTATATCGCCGATCCTTCATCGTCGCTGGGTCAAAATCCTGGAACTCCCTCCCTAACAGCACTGTGGGAGTACCTTCACCACACGGACTGCAGCGGATCAAGAAGGCGGCTCACCACCACCTTCTCAAGGGCAACTAGGGATGGGCAATAAATGCTGGCCTTGCCAACGACGCCCACATCCCATGAACGAATTTTAAAAAAGATAGTCACTAATAAATCCAATCGGGAATTCAGGAGAAACTCCTTTACCCAGAGAGTGGCGAGAATGTGGAACTCGCTACCACAGGGAGTAGTTGAGGCGAACAGCATAGATACATTTAAGGGAAAACTAGATAAACACATGAGGGTGAAAGGAATGGAAGGATATGTTGATAGGGTGAGATGAAGCATGGTGAGAGCAGGCTCGTGTGGAGCATAAACACCAGCACGGACCAGTTGGGCCGAATGGCCTGTTTCTGTGCTGTAGACTCTGTGTGATTCGCTGTAACTGGATAATTTGATCGTCATTCACATAGAAACCTATTCCACTCGATATAGTACGCTCCAATCTGAATCATCCAATCAGATTGCATGCCTCCTGCCATGTTGAGCTGTTTCAAGATTAATTCACACAAATCAGCAGCGACTTCAATACATCCTGTCTCAG
The DNA here is from genome assembly GCA_030390025.1 of Squalus acanthias. Classification (NCBI taxonomy): domain Eukaryota; kingdom Metazoa; phylum Chordata; class Chondrichthyes; order Squaliformes; family Squalidae; genus Squalus; species Squalus acanthias. The sequence continues at coordinate 1,295,128 of JASTWF010000043.1, forward strand.
ACACTGTGCGATACTACACCTGTCTCAGACACTGTGCGCAATACTACATCTCACTCACCTTCTCTCTTTCTGACAGGTATGATTGGACAACATGGACCTCCGGGCCCTCAAGGTAATTTCTTTTGTTAATTCTTTGGAAATTTTGTTTTGTAACAGCACTGACCCTCTCTCACCCTCACTCGATAGCAACCCCCAAAAGTCAGAGAGTAACAGTGTGATACACGGTACAGCAAAGTGTCTCTCACCAGTGGCACCGGCCCACAGCTACAATGCTTTGTAGCACAGATCCTAAACTGGACAGTACTTTAACATCTAATAGAATTCTTTAGGTGTAATAAGTCAAGCTGGACAAGTGCTCCTTCATTGCTGGTTTTCCCGTCTCTGCTCGTCGCTGTATATAAACCATGGCACCATTGGATGAAGAGCAGGGAGCTCTCCCACTGTCCTGACCAACATTCCTCCCTTAATTAACGCCAAAAACAGATTCATTGGTCACTTATCTCAGTACTATTTGTGGAACCTTCCTGTAGCCGACACAACAGTCACTGCGCCACAGAAGTAATTCCTTGGCTGTGCCGTGCTTTGGGGCATCCTGAAGATGTGAAAGATTCTATATAAATGCAAGTTCCTTCTTTCTTACATGAGAAAGTTCAGTTAAATGGCAAAATTTCTAGTTACCTCTCACATGGAACATCCCTTCTGGCCAAGAGCTGACTGCCCACCTAGAGTAGGTGTGGGTCTAGGAGCTGCCTGGCCATCAGCAGAGCAACCCTGATCCCCAAACCCAGGATGAGAAGCCTGTATCTCCAGCATTGAGACTCGGCTCCAGTCTCTCACCTTTCACCTTGTGCTGTCTGAGCACCCAGACAACCCCCACCACTGGACGGAGCTGGTGTTTCCCGGCAACTGAGGACCTTGAGAACTGAGAACTTGGCAGGAGAATGATGTGAGGGGAAACTAGCTGTAATTTCTGAGTACTAATCCAGGATTGTTGTCTTTCTGTAGGTCCTCCTGGGTCTTCAGGGTTCAAAGGTGATACTGGTCCTCCGGGTCCTAAAGGTAAGTTCCCAGAATGTCTAACCAAAGATTAGTCAATGCAATGAGAATCATTTTTTACTAGGTAACAGAGAAAGGTGGGTTGTGAGCATTCAAAAAGTCAAATATTGCCTGTTTGAAAATAAATTATATTTTAGTAAATGACTGACAGCCGAATGTTTCTAATACCCTAGATATGATCTCCAATGTGCAACACATCACCCACCTCATCCAGTTCACCATCTGAGAGGCCATTTCAACAAACTGCTCCCACAGCTTTGACAGCGCCAAATGGGCGAACAAACATTTTTTGGCATCCTTTATTAACTTGCTTATTTAGTTTGTTCGACGCCCAACAAAACTCGACTTCAAACTAGACTAACCAACCTAACTCGACTCAACCCATCCCAATATAACTCGTATCAACTCAGCCCAAATAACTCACCACAGCTGAACACATCGAACTGAAAACCACCCAACATAAGTCATCTTAACACAGCTCAATATAATCCAGCTCATCTCAAACCAATATAATCCAGCTCATCTCAAACCAATATAATCCAGCTCATCCCATAATTCAACTGAACACCGCCTAAAGTAACAACTAAATTCAGCTCAACATTACTGAACTCCCTGAATTCCAACATAACTCAGAGGAACGCAAGCCAACAGAGCTATTCACCTGCAAGCATTGCAACATAACTCAGTGCATTCCAAGCCAACACAGCTCAGTGAAGCCCAACATTACTCTAGTCAAATTCAGGCATTCCGACATAAATCAACTCAATATATTCAAGGTAACTCAACTGATCACAATAGAACTCAATTTGCCCAGCCCCACCTCATTTAAATCACCCAAGACCAATATAACTCACCTAAAAGCAACCCAACATGACTGAAATAAAAACAGAAAATGCTGGAAATACTCAGCAGGTCAGGCAGCATCTGTGGAGAGAGAAACAGAGTTAACGTTTCAGGTTGATGATCCTTCATCAGAACTGGAAAAAGTTGGAGATGGAACAGATTTTTAAGCAGGTGTGGAGCAGGGAAAGGAAGGGGGGAGGAAAGAACAAAAGGGAAGGTCTGTGATAGTGTTGGAAGGCAGGAGAGATTAAATGACAAAAGGGATGATGGTGCAAGGCAAAAGGAGATGGTAATGGGACAAGTTAAGAACCAAAAGATGACTCTAGATGAAGTATAAATGGCGATGGCAGAATCATCGACAGCTGTCATGTGAGAGAGGAAAAAAAGATAGGGGCAGAGGTTATGGTCTGAAATTGTTGAACTCGATGTTGAGTCCAGAAAGCTGTAAAGTGCCTAATCAAAAGATGAGGTGCTGTTCCTCGAGCTTACGTTGAGCTTCATTGGAACAGTGTAAGAGGCCGAGGACAGAGAGGTCAGAGTGGGAGTGGAGCGGGGAATTAAAGTGACAGGCCACTGGAAGCTCGGGGTCACCCTTACGGACTGAATGGAGGTGTTCCGCAAAGCGGTCACCCAATCTGCGTTTGGTCTCCCCAATGTAGAGGAGACCGCACCGTGAGCAGTGAATACAGTATACTAGATTGCAAGAAGTACAAGTAAATCACTGTTTCACCTGGAAGGAGTGTTTGGAGCCCTGGACAGTGGAAAGGGAGGAGGTAAAAGGGCAGGTGTTGCGGGAAATAGAACGGACACGGTCAAGGGCCGTGTCAACCAACACTGTCCAATATAATCCAATTGAACACAGCGCAGTAAAACTCAACTCAACTCAATGCATTGCAACATAACCCAACGAAATACAGCTCAATATTAAGTCAAGCATAACTCAGGTCAATATAGTTCAGCAAAACAAAACTCAAAGCAGGCCAATAGAATTCAGCTCAATACAGCCGAACATAATTCACATCCATTCAATACAACACAACTACATCAACCTTAAGTATGCTAAACCATTATAAAACACTGGTTAGGCCCCAGCTGGAGTATTGTGTTCAATTCTGGGCCCCACACTTTAAGAAGGATGTCAAGACCTTGGAGAGGGTGCAGAGGAGATTTACGAGAATGATTCCAGGGATGAGGGACTTCAGTTACATGGAGAGACTGGAGAAGCTGGGATTGTTCTCCTTAGAGCAGAGAAGGTTAAGGGGAGATTTAATAGAGGTGTTCAAAATCATTAAGGTGATTGGCAAAAGAACCAGGGGCGATATGAGGATTTTTTTTTTATGCAGTGAGTTGTTGTGATCTGGAATACGCTGCCTAAAAGGGCGGTGGAAGCAGATTTAATAATAACTTTCAAAAGGGAATTGGATAAATACTTGATGTGGAAAATTTTGCAGGGCTGTGAGGAAAGAGCACGAGAGTGGGACTAATTGGAGAGCTCCACCAAAGAATGGCCTCCTTCTGTGCTGTAACATTCCCTGATTACACAGGTCAATGCATCACAATGTAATGCATGGCTATGGTGGCTCCCTCAGTTACTGCATTGTAATAACATATATCCAGTCACTTGGGGAGTGGTTAATGCTCCCTCGCTAGTTTTCAGTGCAGCTTTTATTGATGGTGCCCCTGTTTCTGTGGTGCCCATGTTATTATATTTCATTACACAGCGACATTTGTTTCAGTGAAGCGTTTCCAGCCATTTTCTGACATTTTGAACATTTTTTTCTTCCAGGGGATAGAGGATCGAATGGCATTGCTGGACCGAAAGGTACTGCGTTTTATCTCATGTTATTCATTAATTTATTAGCAAAGACAAAAATTGGTCAGTTGTGCTTTACCATTTGTCAACTTTCAATGACCGTATTGCAAGTGAGTTCATGTCAAGTATGAATTTCAAACCCATGTTCTTGGTGTGTTTTAGTTGTGGTGTTTATAGCTATTTCCTTATTTGGTCATTTCAGGTGATACAGGAGAGCGCGGTTCTCGTGGATTACACGGTAAGTAGCCCGTCCTTTTACAGGAGAACTTTCATTACAAGACACAGGAAGTAATGAACTCAGTGATGCCATTTTGCCCACAAGTGGTGCCAAACGGTAATGTAAGTTGTGCGGTGGTTCAGTGAACGGCTCGATGTGGTACTGAGCCATTAGATCTGACCGTCCCAGGTTCCATTCCCAGGCGATGTTCTGAGCTGGTAAAAACCAGGCCAGAAGCGGAGATGCTTTTATTGACCTCAATGTCCCACAGCCAGAAAGGGTAAAGGAAACATGACTCAGCAGTGACCCCTACTGACCCTTGTGGATGTTGGGTCAGGGGTCAGCTGTGAACGGGGTCGCCAACTCTGGTTGGACGTATTCTGGGACTTTCATCACATGACCGTCCGCCTCCAACCATAGGCTCTCGTCATTGGTCGCTCAGCATGTCCATCCTCCTGGTGTGTTGCCTTCCCAGCCAATAGGAAAGTGAACAGACTCTTTGTTACCCGATTGGGTGATTTTTGACTGTCAATCAAACAGTCTGAAAACATCTCCAATACTTTTATAACTAATCAATGAAAGTGTTCAAAGAAAATGGAAAAAAACCATAATTTTTCTTTTAGTGCCCCAATGATTTTATTCTCCTGGGATTGCGCGCACAGCAGTGTCTGGGAGAGCAATTTTTAATTCCCGGAGACTCCAGGACAATGCAGGAGGGTTGTGTGAAGCTCCCCATGGTTGACTATGCTGTCTGGGCTCAGAGTGAGGAGATGGACCCCAGCCTCAGTCTCTGGAGACTGGACCCCAGCCTGAGGTGATCGTGCCAGCAGAACAGGGCCCCTCGATCGTAAGATCAGAACAGGGCCCCTCGATTCTAAGATCAGAACAGGGCCCCTCGATCGTAAGATCAGAACAGGGCTCCTCGATCGTAAGATCAGAACAGGGCCCCTCGATCGTAAGATCAGAACAGGGCCCCTCGATCGTAAGGTCAGAACAGGGCCCCTCGATCGTAAGATCAGAACAGGGCCCCTCGATTCTAAGATCAGAACAGGGCCCCTCGATCGTAAGATCAGAACAGGGCTCCTCGATCGTAAGGTCAGAACAGGGCCCCTCGATTCTAAGATCAGAACAGGGCCCCTCGATCGTAAGATCAGAACAGGGCTCCTCGATCGTAAGGTCAGAACAGGGCCCCTCGATCGTAAGATCAGAGCAGGGCCCCTCGATCGTAAGATCAGAACAGGGCCCCTCGATCGTAAGGTCAGAACAGGGCCCCTCGATCGTAAGGTCAGAACAGGGCCCCTCGATCGTAAGATCAGAACAGGGCCCCTCGATCGTAAGGTCAGAACAGGGCCCCTCGATCGTAAGGTCAGAACAGGGCCCCTCGATCGTAAGGTCAGAACAGGGCCCCTCGATCGTAAGGTCAGAACAGGGCCCCTCGATTCTAAGATCAGAACAGGGCTCCTCGATCGTAAGATCAGAACAGGGCCCCTCGATCGTAAGGTCAGAACAGGGCCCCTCGATTCTAAGATCAGAACAGGGCCCCTCGATCGTAAGATCAGAACAGGGCCCCTCGATCGTAAGATCAGAACAGGGCCCCTCGATCGTAAGGTCAGAACAGGGCCCCTCGATTCTAAGATCAGAGCAGGGACAAGAAGAGAGGCTCTTCACTGGCCTCAGCCCACTGGTCCACACTAATTGCCTTTCCTGGGTTCATTGCAGGTGAGACAGGTCCGCGCGGCCTGCCCGGATCCACAGGAGAGCCAGGACAGAAGGGATCGGCCGGTGAGTAATCGTGTCACATCCTCAACACACTCCTTCTTCCCTTAATCTCAAAACAATTGAACTCCTCGTCTCCCTCAGTTATCCTCCTCCAACCTGCAAGATCTAAAAACCCAAGTTTGGTCTCCCCTTCATCACTACCTCCTGATTTCCCTCCTCTTCCCTTCTCCTCTTCCCAACCTTGGGGCTGTCCTGGATTGGAGCCTTGACCTTTCAGCTAGGTTTCTGAATTAAAGAAAGATTACAGACTCGTTGCCATTTCTCTAAGAGCAAGAAACGAGCTCATTAAAATGCATCAAGGAATCGCGACCTGTACCGTACAGAAATTGAGGTTCAAATTCCCGGGTCTCTGACAGACTGTAATGACATCGGTGTTTCTCAGTGTGCCCCTCAATGTCTGGGGGCAGTGCCCCCTGTGTCTCTGTGTCCGAGGGCAGTGCCCCCGTGTCTCTGTGTCCGAGGGCAGTGCCCCCCGTGTCTCTGTGTCCAAGGGCAGTGCCCCCCGTGTCTCTGTGTCTGGGGGCAGTGCTCTCTGTGTCTCTATGTCTGGGGGCAGTGCCCCCTGTGTCTCTGTGTCTGGGGGCAGTGCTCTCTGTGTCTGTGTGTCTGGGGGCAGTGCCCCCCGTGTCTCTGTGTCTGGGGGCAGTGCTCTCTGTGTCTGTGTGTCTGGGGGCAGTGCCCCCCGTGTCTCTGTGTCCGGGGGCAGTGCTCTCTGTGTCTCTATGTCTGGGGGCAGTGCCCCCCGTGTCTCTGTGTCTGGGGGCAGTGCCCCCTGTGTCTCTGTGTCTGGGGGCAGTGCCCCCCGTGTCTCTGTGTCCGGGGGCAGTGCTCTCTGTGTCTCTATGTCTGGGGGCAGTGCCCCCCGTGTCTCTGTGTCTGGGGGCAGTGCCCCCTGTGTCTCTGTGTCTGGGGGCAGTGCCCCCTGTGTCTCTGTGTCTGGGGGCAGTGCTCTCTGTGTCTCTGTGTCCGAGGGCAGTGCCCCCCGTGTCTCTGTGTCCAAGGGCAGTGCCCCCCGTGTCTCTGTGTCCGAGGGCAGTGCCCCCTTTGTCTCTGCGTCCGAGGGCAGTGCCCCCCGTGTCTCTGTGTCCGAGGGCAGTGCCTCCTATGTCTCTGTGTCCGAGGGCATTGCTCCCTGTGTCTCTGTGTCCGGGGGCAGTGCCCCCCGTGTCTCTGTGTCCGAGGGCAGTGCCCCCTTTGTCTCTGTGTCCGAGGGCATTGCCCCCTGTGTCTCTGTGTCCGAGGGCAGTGCCTCCTATGTCTCTGTGTCCGAGGGCAGTGCTCTCTGTGTCTCTGTGTCCGAGGGCAGTGCCTCCTATGTCTCTGTGTCCGAGGGCATTGCTCCCTGTGTCTCTGTGTCCGGGGGCAGTGCCCCCTGTGTCTCTGTGTCTGGGGGCAGTGCTCTCTGTGTCTCTGTGTCTGGGGGCAGTGCTCTCTGTGTCTCTGTGTCCGAGGGCAGTGCCTCCTGTGTCTCTGTGTCCGAGGGCAGTGCCCCCTTTGTCTCTGCGTCCGAGGGCAGTGCCCCCCGTGTCTCTGTGTCCGAGGGCAGTGCCTCCTATGTCTCTGTGTCCGAGGGCAGTGCCCCCTTTATCTGTGTCCGAGGGCAGTGCCCCCTGTGTCTCTGTGTCCGAGGGCAGTGCCCCCTTTATCTGTGTCCGAGGGCAGTGCCCCCTTTGTCTCTGCGTCCGAGGGCAGTGCCCCCCGTGTCTCTGTGTCCGAGGGCAGTGCTCTCTGTGTCTCTGTATCCGAGGGCAGTGCCCCCTTTATCTGTGTCCGAGGGCAGTGCCCTCTGTGTCTCTGTGTCCGAGGGCAGTGCCCCCTGTGTCTCTGTGTCTGGGGGCAGTGCTCTCTGTGTCTCTGTGTCTGGGGGCAGTGCCCTCTGTGTCTCTGTGTCCGGGGGCAGTGCTCTCTGTGTCTCTGTGTCTGGGGGCAGTGCCCCCCGTGTCTCTGTGTCTGGGGGCAGTGCCCCCTGTGTCTCTGTGTCTGGGGGCAGTGCCCCCTGTGTCTCTGTGTCTGGGGGCAGTGCCCCCTGTGTCTCTGTGTCCGAGGGCAGTGCCCCCTGTGTCTCTGTGTCTGGGGGCAGTGCCCCCTGTGTCTCTGTGTCTGGGGGCAGTGCCCCCCGTGTCTCTGTGTCTGGGGGCAGTGCCCCCCGTGTCTCTGTGTCTGGGGGCAGTGCTCTCTGTGTCTCTGTGTCCGGGGGCAGTGCTCTCTGTGTCTCTGTGTCCGGGGGCAGTGCCCCCTGTGTCTCTGTGTCTGGGGGCAGTGCCCCCCGTGTCTCTGTGTCTGGGGGCAGTGCTCTCTGTGTCTCTGTGTCTGGGGGCAGTGCTCTCTGTGTCTCTGTGTCTGGGGGCAGTGCCCTCTGTGTCTCTGTGTCTGGGGGCAGTGCTCTCTGTGTCTCTGTGTCTGGGGGCAGTGCTCTCTGTGTCTGTGTGTCCGGGGGCAGTGCCCCCCGTGTCTCTGTGTCCGAGGGCAGTGCCCCCTGTGTCTCTGTGTCTGGGGGCAGTGCCCCCTGTGTCTCTGTGTCTGGGGGCAGTGCTCTCTGTGTCTCTGTGTCCGGGGGCAGTGCCCCCTGTGTCTCTGTGTCTGGGGGCAGTGCCCTCTGTGTCTCTGTGTCCGGGGGCAGTGCCCCCTGTGTCTCTGTGTCTGGGGGCAGTGCCCCCTGTGTCTCTGTGTCTGGGGGCAGTGCCCCCTGTGTCTCTGTGTCTGGGGGCAGTGCCCCCCGTGTCTCTGTGTCTGGGGGCAGTGCCCTCTGTGTCTCTGTGTCTGGGGGCAGTGCCCCCTGTGTCTCTGTGTCTGGGGGCAGTGCCCCCTGTGTCTCTGTGTCCGGGGGCAGTGCCCCCCGTGTCTCTGTGTCCGGGGGCAGTGCTCTCTGTGTCTGGGGGCAGTGCCCCCTGTGTCTCTGTGTCTGGGGGCAGTGCTCTCTGTGTCTCTGTGTCCGGGGGCAGTGCTCTCTGTGTCTCTGTGTCTGGGGGCAGTGCTCTCTGTGTCTCTGTGTCCGGGGGCAGTGCCCCCTGTGTCTCTGTGTCTGGGGGCAGTGCCCCCTGTGTCTCTGTGTCCGGGGGCAGTGCCCCCTGTGTCTCTGTGTCCGGGGGCAGTGCTCTCTGTGTCTCTGTGTCTGGGGGCAGTGCTCTCTGTGTCTCTGTGTCCGGGGGCAGTGCCCCCTGTGTCTCTGTGTCTGGGGGCAGTGCCCCCTGTGTCTCTGTGTCCGGGGGCAGTGCCCCCTGTGTCTCTGTGTCCGGGGGCAGTGCTCTCTGTGTCTCTGTGTCTGGGGGCAGTGCTCTCTGTGTCTCTGTGTCCGGGGGCAGTGCCCCCTGTGTCTCTGTGTCCGGGGGCAGTGCCCCCGTGTCTCTGTGTCTGGGGGCAGTGCTCTCTGTGTCTCTGTGTCCGAGGGCAGTGCTCTCTGTGTCTGGGGGCAGTGCCCCCGTGTCTCTGTGTCTGGGGGCAGTGCCCCCTGTGTCTCTGTGTCTGGGGGCAGTGCCCCCTGTGTCTCTGTGTCCGGGGGCAGTGCTCTCTGTGTCTCTGTGTCCGGGGGCAGTGCTCTCTGTGTCTCTGTGTCTGGGGGCAGTGCCCTCTGTGTCTCTGTGTCTGGGGGCCGTGCCCCCCGTGTCTCTATGTCTGGGGGCAGTGCCCCCTGTGTCTCTGTGTCTGGGGGCCGTGCCCCCCGTGTCTCTGTGTCCGAGGGCAGTGCCCCCTGTGTCTCTGTGTCTGGGGGCAGTGCCCTCTGTGTCTCTGTGTCTGGGGGCCGTGCCCCCCGTGTCTCTATGTCTGGGGGCAGTGCCCCCCGTGTCTCTGTGTCTGGGGGCAGTGCCCCCTGTGTCTCTGTGTCTGGGGGCAGTGCTCTCTGTGTCTCTGTGTCCGGGGGCAGTGCTCTCTGTGTCTCTGTGTCTGGGGGCAGTGCTCTCTGTGTCTCTGTGTCCGGGGGCAGTGCTCTCTGTGTCTCTGTGTCTGGGGGCAGTGCCCCCGTGTCTCTGTGTCTGGGGGCAGTGCCCCCTGTGTCTCTGTGTCTGGGGGCAGTGCTCTCTGTGTCTGTGTGTCTGGGGGCAGTGCCCCCCGTGTCTCTGTGTCCGGGGGCAGTGCTCTCTGTGTCTCTGTGTCCGGGGGCAGTGCTCTCTGTGTCTCTGTGTCCGAGGGCAGTGCTCTCTGTGTCTGTGTGTCCGGGGGCAGTGCCCCCTGTGTCTCTGTGTCCGGGGGCAGTGCCCCCTGTGTCTCTGTGTCTGGGGGCAGTGCCCCCTGTGTCTCTGTGTCTGGGGGCAGTGCCCCCCGTGTCTCTGTGTCTGGGGGCAGTGCCCCCTGTGTCTCTGTGTCTGGGGGCAGTGCCCCCTGTGTCTGTGTGTCCGGGGGCATTGCTCTCTGTGTCTGTGGGACAGGGAAATGCTCTCAGTGTCCCTGCGATCAACATTAAGACTGGAAAAGCTCATCATCCTCGCCGTCTCTGAGCTCTATTGGTGACTCAGGCAGTACGGTAATAAAAATAGACAATCTTGTCTGTTTTCAAAAACTGCTGTTCAAAATGAAATCTCACAGTGAAACACTGTTTCTTCTGAATTTAAACAGATTCCAGAGGTTGGCCTTTAAATTGGATTGGGGAAATTTACTGAGTGTGTGTTGGTGATACGGGGGGTATGTGGGGGTTCACCAGACTGATACCTGGGATGGCAGGAATGACGTATGAGGAGAGATTGGGTCGATTAGGCTTATACTCGCTGGAGTTTAAAAGAATGAGAGGGGATCTCATTGAAACTTATAAAATTCTAACAGGACTAGACAGACTAGATGCAGGAAGGCTGTTCCCGATGACAGGGGAGTCCAGAACCAGGGGTCACAGTCTAAGGATAAGGGGTAAGCCATTTAGGACAGAAATGAGGAGGAATTTCTTCACCCAGAGAGTGGCGAACCTGTGGAATTCTCTACCACAGAAGGCAGTTGAGGCCAATTCATTAAATATATTCAAGAAGGAGTTGGATATATTTCTTAAGGCTAAAGGGATCAAGGGATATGGGGAGAAAGCAGGGACAGGGTACTGAATTTGGAAGATCAGCCATGATCTCATTAAATGGCGGAGCAGACTAGAGGGGCCGAATGGCCTACTCCTGCTCCTATCTTCTGTGTTTCTGTGTGTTTGTGGGAGGTTTTGTTTTTTTAGGGGGGTTGGGGAGGTATTTTTGGGGGGTTGTACTGCCGTGTGACAAGCTTATCAATTCTCGTCTGCTCCTTTATCAGGTTCTCGGGGCGCAGATGGTCACCAGGGTCTCCGAGGTAAGATCTGACCCCTCGGGGGAGGGGAGAATGGGGGGAGGGGGAGAATGGGGGGAGGGGGGGAGGGGGAGAATGGGGGAGGGGGGAGGGGGAGAATGGGGGGTGGGGAGAATGGGGGGAGGGGAGACTGGGGGGAGGGGGAGAATAGGAGGAAGGGGGTGGGGGAGAATGGGGGGAGGAGGAGAATGGGGGGAGGGGGCGAGGGGGAGAATGGGGGTGGGGAGAATGGGGGGAGGGGGAGAATAGGGGGAAGGGGTGGGGGAGAATGGGGGGAGGGGGAGAATGGGGGGAGGGGGCGAGGGGGAGAATGGGGGGTGGGGAGAATGGGGGGAGGGGGAGAATGGGGGGAGGGGAGAATGGGGGGAGGGGGAGAAGGGGGGAGGGGGAGAATCGGGGAGGGGTGAATGATGCATTACTCGAATGTTGCTTGGTGCCCTAATTTCCTGCTCTCTGCCCTCAGGTGAACAAGGACCCCGGGGTTTGCCAGGACTGCAAGGAGATACCGGCCCCCCGGGTGAGTAAAGTGGGCTGGTGCGAGGGGAGTCCGGCATTGTCTGGGGTTCGGGGCCCAGTCCCCGGAAACGAAGCCTGTTCCCACCACAGGCAATTTACAATGTATTGGCCGATCACCAGTGGCATTGCTCATCAAGGTCAGACGTTGCAGCGGTTTCTAAAGCGACAGAAACGTTTGACCCTGTACCCCACCGGGTATTATTCTGCTGCTAAAGGGAGGAGCCTGTGTTTAATGTAACTTAAGTGAAGAATCAACTTAAGAAAGACTTGCATTTCTATAGCGCCTTTCACGACCTCAGGATGTCCCAAAGTGCATTACAGCCAATGAAGTACTTTTAAAAGTACTGTTTTGTAGACAAACACAGCAACCAGTTTGAGCACGGCAAGATCCCACAAAGCGTACTAAGATAATGACCAGTTAATCTGTTTTTGGTTCAGAGATAAATATTGCCCAGGACACCAGGGACTCCCCAGTTCTTATTCGATCTTTTACGTCTACCTGAGAGAGCAGTACAGACAGGTTTAACATCTCATCCGAAAGACGGCACCTCCGACACTGCGGAACTCCCTCAGCACTGCCCCTCCGGTAGTACGGCACTCCCTCAGTACTGCCTCTCCGACAGTGCAACGCTCCCTCAGTACTGCCCCCCGACAGTGCAGCGCTCTCTCAGTACTGCCCCTCTGACAGTGCAGCACTCCCTCAGTACTGCCCCTCCGACAGTGCAGCACACCCTCTGTACTGCCCCTCCGACAGTGCAACACTCCCTCAGTACTGCCGCCCGACAGTGCAGCGCTCCCTCAGTACTGACCCTCCGACAGTGCAACACTCCCTCAGTACTGCCGCCCGACAGTGCAGTGCTCTCTCTGTACTGCCCCTCTGACAGTGTGGCGCTCCCTCAGTACTGCCCCACCGACAGTGCGGCACTCCCTCAGTACTGCCCAACTGACAGTGCAGCACTCCCTCAGTACTGCCGCTCCGACAGTGCAGCACTCTCTCAGTACTGCCGCTCCGACAGTGCGGCGCTCCCTCAGTACTGCCCCTCCGACAGTGCAGCGCTCCCTCAGTACTGCCCCTCCGACAGTGCAGCGCTCCCTCAGTACTGCTCCTCCGACAGTGCAGCGCTCCCTCAGTACTGCCCCTCCGACAGTGCAGCGCTCCCTCAGTACAGCCCCTCCGACAGTGCAGCACTCCATCAGTACTGACCCTCCGACAGTGCAGCGCTCCCTCAGTACAGCCCCTCCGACAGTGCAGCACTCCCTCAGTACTGACCCTCCGACAGTGCAGCGCTCCCTCAGTACTGCCCCTCCGACAGAGCAGCACTCCCTCAGTACTGCACTGCAGTGTCAGTCTGGATTATGTGCTCAAGTCTCTGGAGCGGGACTTGAACCCACAGCGAGAGAGTGCTACCCACTGAGCCAAGCTGACACGGCAGCCATTTTTAATGCTCTTTAACGCTCTAACTAATCGACTTTTTGTTACAGGTGAACCTGGTGCCCCTGGAAAGGTCATTAGCGTGAGAGGTGAGTGGATTAGTGAGTGAATGAGTCACGTAGCGCCTGGCGCAGGAACAGGAGAGGCTGTTCAGCCCCTCGAGCCTGTTACACAGGAACAGGAGGAGGCCGTTCAGCCCCTCGAGCCTGTTACACAGGAACAGGAGGAGGCCATTCAGCCCCTCGAGCCTGTTACACAGGAACAGGAGGAGGCCATTCAGCCCCTCGAGCCTGTTACATAGGAACAGGAGGAGGCCGTTCAGCCCCTCGAGCCTGTTACATAGGAACAGGAGGAGGCCGTTCAGCCCCTCGAGTCTGTTACACCATTTAATTAAATCATGGCTGATCTGCACCTCAACCCCTTCTACCTGCCGTTGCTCCATACCTCTCAATACCCTGACCCAACAAAGACCTATCGATCTCAGTTCATGATGGGCGGGGGTTAACCCCACTGAGTCGGTTACATCAAGTGGGGGGGGGGGCGGTCATCAAAGTCTAGGCTGGTCTAAGACACTGAGGAGCAGGGCCACGCAGGCCGGGTGTTCCAGGTCCCACTCCCAGTCGGTGCAGGTTGCTGGAGTGCTGCTCCCAGGGTCAGTGCACTGCCAGCTCGCCCCGGGGGCAGGACAAATGTTCCAAACGGAACAGCCCAGAGTCTGAACTTGTCCTGCGGCATGCTGGGGCTCAGCGTCTGGGGCTCGGCGTCTGGGTTTGTAGTGCTTAAGGATATGATACTGAGATTAAATCTGTTTAATTTTATTCTCTCTCTCAGGAACAGACAGAACTGCAGTTGTACAGGGACCCCCCGGACCCCCAGGACCCCCCGGACGCACAGGACGATCAGGTACATACACTTATATCAATGATTGACAGTAAAGGGATCTCACATACCCCTCCTCTAATGTTACCCCGTGTCGCAGAGTTGCGGGAGTTTACCAAGGCTCCGATAATGTTTAACCCGTGTAACCAGCTTTACTCTGTATCTAACCCGAGTAATCGGGACGCACAGAGTTCAAACCTCACAGTCTGAACCGATCAAGACTGAGGACCCTTCATCAGGGCTAAACATTCAGGCAACGTGTTGGGACAGAGTAGAGGGAGCTTTACTCTGTATCTAACCCGTGCTGTACCTGCCCTGGGAGTGTTTGATGGGACAGTGTAGAGTGAGCTTTACTCTGTATCTAACCCGCGCTGTACCTGCCCTGGGAGAGTTTGATGGGACAGTGTAGAGGGAGCTTTACTCTGTATCTAACCCGTGCTGTACCTGCCCTGGGAGTGTTTGATGGGACAGTGTAGAGGGAGCTTTACTCTGTATCTAACCCGTGCTGTACCTGCCCTGGGAGTGTTTGATGGGGACAGTGTTTTTTTTAAATTCATTTATGGGATGTGGGCGTCGCTGGCAAGGCCAACATTTATTGCCGCCGCCTTGAACCGCTGCAGTCCGTGTGGTGAAGGTGCTCCCACAGTGCTGTTGGGGAGAGAGTTCCAGGAGTTTGACCCAGCGACGATGAAGGATCGGCGATATACTTCTAAGTCAGGATGGTGTGTGACTTGGAGGGGAACTTAGAGGTGGTGGTGTTCCCATGCGCCTGCTGCCCTTGTCCTTCTAGGTGGATGAGGTCGCGGTTTTGGGAGGTGCTGCCGAAGAAGCCTTGGCAAGTTGCTGCAGTGCATCTTGTAGATGGTACGCACTGCAGCCACAGTACGCTGGTGGTGGAGGGAGTGAATGTTTAAGGTAGTGGATGGGGTGCCAATCAAGCGGGCTGCTTTGTCCTGGATGGTGTCGAGCTTCTTGAATGTTGTTGGAGCTGCACTCATCCAGGCAAGTGGAGAGTATTCCATCACACTCCTTACTTGTGCCTTGTAGATGGTGGAAAGGCTTTGGGGAGTCAGGAGGTGAGACACTCGACGCAGAATACCCAGCCTCTGACCTGCTCTTGTTGCCACAGTATTTATGTGGCTGGTCCAGTTAAGTTTCTGGTCAATGGTGACCCCCAGGATGTTGACTGTTTGATGGGGCAGTGTAGAGGGAGCTTTACTCTGTATCTAACCCGTGCTGTATCTGCCCTGGGAGTGTTTGATGGGACAGTGTAGAGGGAGCTTTACTCTGTATCTAACCCTTGCTGTACCTGCCCTGGGAGTGATTGATGGGACAGTGTAGAGGGAGATTTACTCTGTATCTAACCCGTGCTGTACCTGCCCTGGGAGTGTTTGATGGGACAGTGTAGAGGGAGCTTTACTCTGTATCTAACTCGTGCTGTACCTGCCCTGGGAGTGTTTGATGGGACAGTGTAGAGGGAGCTTTACTCTGTATCTAACTCGTGCTGTAGCTGTCCTGCGAGTGTTTGATGGGACAGTGTAGAGGGAGCTTTACTCTGTATCTAACTCGTGCTGTACCTGCCCTGGGAGTGTTTGATGGGACAGTGTAGAGGGAGCTTTACTCTGTATCTAACTCGTGCTGTACCTGCCCTGGGAGTGTTTGATGGGACAGTGTAGAGGGAGCTTTACTCTGTATCTAACTCGTGCTGTAGCTGTCCTGCGAGTGTTGGATGAGTTAGAAAAACTCTCTTGCCCTTTATGTCTGTCTCTCTCTGTCTTTCCCCTCTCATTGTCTCTCCTTTTCTCTCTGTCTTTTTTTCTTTCGCTCTGTCTCTCCCTGCCCTCTCTTGCCCCCTTCTCTCTTTCTTCCTCTCTAGGGTAAGAATTTACACTGTTATTGTACAAACACTTGGTGCTTTTTTTAAGGAGGCATGAACTATGCAGAGCTGAGAGAGGAATTTGGTTCTGATACATCAAACATTAGGAAGATAATGCCGTCAGAAATGTCTGCATTGTCTCGATCATTTTCTCTCTCTCTGTCTCTCTTTCTCTCTCTCTCTGTCTGATATTTCTGTTTTAACATGTAATAATACTAAAGCCTTGTTGCTCTGTGTCACATCTCCCAGGTGAGAGTGTTGTCGGTCCCGCGGGCCCTCAAGGACCAGCAGGTCCTAAAGGTGAGTGGATTATTTTACACTGACCAACAAGAAGCAGTGAATGCTAGGATCCCTTCCTCGCTCAGGAATCCTGAGCCTTCACGTAGGGTCCAGGCGGAGGGGAGGGCTGGGGAGGGGTGCGGAGAGGGGAGGGGAGAGGTGCGGAGAGGGGAGGGGAGGGGTGCGGAGGGGGGAGGGGAGGGGTGCGGAGGGGGAGGGGTGCGGAGAGGAGGGGAGGGGTGCGGAGAGGAGGGGGAGGGGTGCGGAGAGGAGGGGGAGGGGTGCGGAGAGGAGGGGAGGGGTGCAGAGAGGAGGGGGAGGGGTGCGGAGAGGAGGGGGAGGGGTGCGGAGAGGAGGGAGAGAGGTGCGGAGGGGAGGAGTGCGGAGGGGGAGGGGAGGAGTGCGGAGAGGAGGGGAGGGGTGCGGAGAGGAGGGAGAGGGGTGCGGAGGGGAGGAGTGCGGAGGGGGAGGGGAGGAGTGCGGAGGGGGAGGGGAGGAGTGCGGCGGGGGATGGGGAGGAGTGCGGAGGGGGAGGGGAGGAGTGCGGCGGGGGAGGGGAGGAGTGCGGAGGGGGAGGGGAGGAGTGCGGCGGGGGAGGGGAGGAGTGCGGCAGGGGAGGGGAGGAGTGCGGCGGGGAGGGGAGGAGTGCGGCGGGGGAGGGAGGAGTGCGGAGGGGGAGGGGAGGAGTGCGGAGAGGAGGGAGAGGGGTGCGGAGGGGAGGAGTGCGGAGGGGGAGGGGAGGAGTGCGGAGGGGGAGAGGAGGAGTGCGGTGGGGGAGGGGAGGAGTGCGGAGGGGGAGGGGAGGAGTGCGGCGGGGGAGGGGAGGGGAGGAGTGCGGCGGGGGGAGGGGAGGAGTGCGGCGGGGGAGGAGTGCGGAGGGGGAGGGGAGGAGTGCGGCGGGGGAGGAGTGCGGCGGGGGAGGGGAGGAGTGCGGAGGGGGAGGGGAGGAGTGCGGAGGGGAGGGGAGGAGTGCGGAGGGGGAGGGCTGGTGAGGGGGAGGGCTGGTGAGGGGAAGCGTGAGGAGGGGACGGGAGGGGTGACCATGTACTGAAGCCAGGCTCTCCGTGTCTGCTGTAACATTTCCACCTTGTATTCCCAGGTGCCTCAATCAAGGGGTCTCAGGGTCCGCCCGGACAGCCCGGGGCAGCAGGTATTCCAGGTGAGTGTTTCACATCATCATCGTGGGTCTCCAAAACCAAACACTTAGAAATGTCCAAAACACAGACACTCTCTCCCCACGGGGACACTCCCCACTGACCCGAACCCCAGGGAGCTCGGGCACTGGTTAACATGAGCCAAGCCTTGGGGCTCCCCAATGTTGATGCTGCTCGAGCTAAGCTATACAGCCAGCCAACAAAGAGAAGGAAGAAAATGTGCAGCCAAGCTCACACAAACAGTAATGAGATAAATGACCAGACAATGAGATAAATGACCAGATAATCTGTTTTTGACGTGGAGGGAATGTTGGCCAGGACACTGGGAGACCTCTCTCCTCTTGCATGAGTGTCACAGATCGCAGACGGGGCCTCGGTTTAACATCTCATCCAAAAGACAGCATCTCTGACAGTGCATCACACACAGAGTACTGCCCCTCCGACAATGCAGCGCTCCCTCAGTACTGCCCCTCCGACAGTGCAGCGCTCCCTCAGTACTGCCCCTCCGACAATGCAGCGCTCCCTCAGTACTGCCCCTCCGACAATGCAGCGCTCCCTCAGTACTGCCCCTCCGACAGTGCGGCGCTCCCTCAGTACTGCCCCTCTGACAGTGCAGCGCTCCCTCAGTACTGATCCTCCGACAGTGCAGCGCTCCCTCAGTACTGCCCCTCCGACAGTGCAGCGCTCCCTCAGTACTGACCTTCTGACAGTGCGGTGCCCTCAGTACTGCCCCTCCGACAGTGCGGCGCTCCCTCAGTACCGCCCCTCTGACAGTGCAGCGCTCCCTCAGTACTGATCCTCTGACAGTGCAGCGCTCCCTCAGTACTGACCCTCTGACAGTGCGGCGCCCTCAGTACCGCCCCTCCGACAATGCGGCGCTCCCTCGGTACTGACCGTCCGACAGTGCAACGCTCCCTCAGTACTGCCCCTCCGACAGTGCAGCACTCCCAGTACTGCCCCTCCGACAGTGCAGCACTCCCAGTACTGCCCCTCCGACAGTGCAGCGCTGCCTCAGTACTGCCCCCCCGATAGTGCAGCGCTCCCTCAGTATCGCCCCTCTGACGGTGCGGCGCTCCCTCAGTACTGCCCCTCCGACGGTGCGGCACTCCCTCAGTACTGACCCTCTGACAGTGCAGCGCTCCCTCAGTACTGCCTCTCCGACAGTGCAGCGCTCCCTCAGTACTGCCCCTCCGACAGTGCAGCCCTCCCTCAGTACTGCCCCTCGACAGTGCAGCGCTCCCTCAGTACTGCCCCTCCGACAGTGCAGCGCTCCCTCAGTACTGCCCCTCCGACAGTGCAGCGCTCCCTCAGTACTGACCCTCTGACAGTGCAGCACTCCCTCAGTACTGCCCCTTCGACAGTGCAGCGCTCCCTCAGTACTGCCCCTCCAACAGTGCAGCGCTCCCTCAGTATCGCCCCTCTGACAGTGCAGCACTCCCTCAGCATTGATCCCACGACCTTCTGACCCAGAGGTGAGAGTGCTCCCCACTGAGCCACACTGGTACTGATAATACATAAGCTTTTCTCTGATTGGCCAGCTCGGACCACCCTACCGAATAGGGCATTGGTTTACAGGGTTATCTAGCTGGAGAGGGAAGACTGCTCCCCTCCCAGTTACCGGCCAGACCCTCCACATCCTGCAGTGATCCAGGCTGCCTGGTGGTGACCTGGAGGACTGTAGATCTGCTCGGTTCAGGTATCTGATTACCACGTCTGCCAAGAGATGTCAATCTTCCATCATTGTCACATCAAGGAGTAGCCAATTCAGTCCCAGAGACCTGCCCAAAGATGGCCAGACACTCGTGTCTCATTCAGAAACTGCCCAGCAGGTCCCAGGACCTCTTCAGCAGAGCACAGCTCAGGGCCAAATGTGCGAGGGCCTTTCTCCACACTGCTGAGCATGGTGGTGAGTGTTGTGGGGTCTCTGCGCAGAACGCAGACTAATGGTGACTCCCGTCCATCTGATGATTCGGCACCATTGCTCCCTGTTCCCAGTGACCCTTCTCCACAAGCCCACAGACTGCAAACTCCTCACTCTCTGAATCTGACTTCCAGGTGAAGGTAGACCAGGACCCCCCGGACCCCCTGGATCACCCGGACCCCGAGGAGCAGCAGGAAGTGATAGTTCCCCAGACCACAGAGGTAACCATTCAATACTGGAGCTCGTCAGAGACTATCCCAGGATAGTCTCAGCTATCCCACAAAGCTAGGTGGGACAGTAAGCTGTGAGGAGGACACAAAGAGCCTGCAAAGGGATATAGACCGGTTAAGTGAGCGGGCAATAAGGTGGCAGATGGAGTTTAATGTGGGGAAATGTGAGGTTATTCACTTTGGTAGGAACAATAGAAAAACAGAATATTTTTAAATGGTGAGAAACTATTAAATGTTGGTGTTCAGAGAGATTGATGTGTCCCAGTACAGGAAACACAGAGAGTTAGCATGCAGGTACAGCAAGCAATAAGGAAGGCAAATGGCATGTTGGCCTTTATTGCAAGGGGGTTGGAGTATAAGAGTAAGGAAGTCTTGCTACAATTGTACAAGGCTCTGGTGAGACCACACCTGGAGTACTGTGCACAGATTTGATCTCCTTATCTGAGTACATAAGTCACCAGGAGCAGATGAGATGCATCCGAGGATGCTGAGGGAATTGAGGGTGGAAATCGCAGGGGTACTGGCCATAATATTCCAATCCTCCATAGATACGGGGGTGGTGCCAGAGGACTGGAGAATTGCAAATGCTACACCCTTGTTCAAAAAAGGGTGCAAAGATAAACCCAGCAACTACAGGCCAGTCAGTTTAACCTCGGTAGTGGGGAAGCTTTTAGAAACAGTAATCAGGGACAAAATTAACAGTCACTTGGATAGGTGTGGATTAATTAAGGAAAGCCAGCACTGATTTGTTAAAGGCAAATCGTGTTTAACCAACTTGATCGAGTTTTTTGATGAGGTAACACACAGGGTTGATGAGGGTAATGCGGTTGACGTGATGTACATGGATTTCCAAAAGGCATTCGACAAACTGCCACATAATAGGCTTGCCAGCAAAGTTGAAGCCCATGGAATAAAAGTACAGTGGCAGCATGGATACGAAATTGGCTAAGTGACAGGAAACAGAGAGCAGTGGTGAACGGTTGTTTTTCGGACTACAGGAAGGTATACCCAAGGTGGTGTTCCCAAGGGGTCGGTTCTAGGACCACTGATTTTCTTGATATATATTAATGACTTGGACTTTGGTGTACAGGGCACAATTTCAAAATTTGCAGATGACACAAAACTTGGAAGTATAGTGAGCAGTGAAGAGGGAGAGTGAGAGACTTCAGGAAGACAGAGACAGGCTGGTGAAATGGGCGGACACGTGGCAGATGAAATTTAACGCAGAAAAGTGTGAAGTGATACATTTTAATAGGAAGAACAAGGAGAGGAAATATAAACTAAATGGTACAATCCTAAAGAGGGTGCACGAACAGAGACCTGGGGGTATGTGTGCACAAATCGTTGAAGGTGGCAGGGCAGGTTGAGAAAGCAGTTAAAAAGGCTTACGGAATCCTGGGCTACATAAGAAAGAAATAGGAGCAGGAGTCGGCCATTTGGCCCCTCGAGCCTGCTCCGCCATTCAATAAGATCATGGCTGATCTTCTACCTCATCTCCACTTTCCTGCACTATCCCCATATCCCTTGATTCCCTTAATATCCAAAAATCTATCGATCTCTGTCTTGAATATACTCAACGACTGAGCCTCCACAGCTCTCTGGGGTAGAGAATTCCAAAGATTCACCACCCTCTGAGTGAAGAAATTTCTCCTCATCTCAGTCCTCAATGGCCGACCCCTTATTCTGAGACTGTGACCCCTGGTTCTAGACTCCCAGCCAGGGGAAACATCCTCCCTGCATCTACCCTGTCAAGCCCTGTAAGAATTTTGTATGTTTCAATGAGATCACCTCTCATTCTTCTAAACTCTAGAGAATATAGGCCTAGTCTACTCAATCTCTCCTCATAGGATAATCCCCCCATCCCAGGAACCAGTCTGGTGAACCTTCGCTGCACTCCCTCTATGGCAAGTATATCCTTCCTTAGGTAAGACCAAAACTGTACACAATACTCCAGGTGTGGTCTCACCAGGGCCCTATATAATTGCAGTAAGCCGTCTTTACTCTTATACTCAAATCCTCTTGTAATAAAGGCCAACATACCATTTGCTTTCCTAATTACTTGCTGTACCTGCCTGTTAACTTTCAGTGATTCGTGTACAAGGACACCCAGGTCCCTCTGAATACCAACATTTCCCAATCTCTCACCATTTAAAAAATACTCTGCTTTTCTATTTTTCCTACCAAAGTGGATAACTTCACATTTCTCCACATTATATTCCATTTGTCATGTTCTTGCCCACTCACTTAGCTTGTCTATATCCCCTTGAAGCCTCTTTGCATCCTCCTCACAACTTACATTCCCACCCAGCTTGGTATCATCAGCAAACTTGGATATATTACATTTGGTCCCCTCATCCAAATCATTGAAACAGATTGTGAATAGCTGAGGCCCAAGCACTGATCCTTGCGGTACCCCACTAGTTACAGCCTGCCAACCCGAAAATGACCTGTTTATTCCTACTCTCTGTTTTCTGTTCGTTAACCAATCCTCAATCCATGCTAGTATATTACCCCCAATCCCATGAGCCCTAATTTTGTTTAATAACCTGTGGCACCTTATCGAATGCCTTCTGAAAATCCAAATACACCACATTCACTGGTTCCCCCTTATCAATTCTGCTAGTTACAACCTCAAAAAACTCTAACAGATTTGTCAAACACGATTTCCCTTTCATAAATCCGTGTTGACTCTGCCCAGTCCTATTATTATTTTCTAAGTGCCCTGTTACCACCTCCTTAATAATAGATTCTATCATTTTCCCTACTACTGATGTCAGGCTGACTGGTCTATAGTTCCCTATTTTCTCTCTCTATAGAGGTATAGAGTACAAAAGTGTGGAAATTATGATGAACCTGTATAAAACACTGGTTTGACCCCAACTGGAGTATTGTGTCCAATTCTGGGCACCACACTTTAGGAAGGATGTGAAGGCCTTGGCGAGGGTGCAGAAAAGATTTATGAGAATGATTCCAGGGATGAGGGACTTCAGTTACGTGGATAGACTGGAGAAGCTGGGGTTGTTCTCCTTTGAGCAGAGAAGATTGAGAGGAGATTTGATAGAGGTGTTCAAAATCATGAGGGGTCTGGACAGAGTAGATAGAGAGAAACTGTTCCCATTGGCGGAAGGGTCGAGAACCAGAGGACGCAGATTTAAGGTGATTGGCAGAAGAACCAAAGGCGACATGAGGAAAAACTTTTCTATGCAGCGAGTGGTTAAGATCTGGAATGCACTGCCTCAAAGGGTGATGGAGGCAGACTCAATTTTATCTTTCAAAAGAGAGTTGGATAAGTATCTGAAGGAAAAAAATTTGCAGGGATACGGGGAAAGGCCGTCACGGGCTCGACGGGCCGAATGGCCTTCTTCCGTGCTGTAACCATTCTATGATTCTATGATTCCAAGGATATATTCGCCTTGGAGGCGGTGCAACGAAGGTTCACTAGATTGACTCCTGGGATGAGAGGGTTGTCCTATGATGAGAGATTGTGTAGAATGGGCCTATACTCTCTGGAGTTTAGAAGAATGAGAGGTGATCTCATTGAAACATACAAGATTCTGAAGGGGATTGACAGGGTCGATGCTGAGAGGTTGTTTCCCCTGGCTGGAGAGTCTAGAACTAGGGTTCACAGTCTCAGGATAAGGGGTCGGCCATTTCGGACTGAGATGAGGAGGAATTTCTTCACTCAGAGGGTTGTGAATCTTTGGAATTCTCTGTCCCAGAGGGCTGTGGATGCTGAGTCGTTGGGTATACTCAAGGCTGAGATAGATAGATTTTTGGACTCCAGGGGAATCGAGGGATATGGAGATTGGGCGGGAAAGTGGAGTTGAGGTCGATGATCAGCCATGATCTCTTTGAATGGCGGAGCAGGCTCGAGGGGCCGTATGGCCGACTCCTGCTCCTAATTCTTATGTTCTTATTTTCTTATGATATACAACTCTTTATCACAGCTGTTTAACACAAGCGTGTGTCGATGGATTTATAATAACTATTTAACATGAGCGTGTGTTAATTTTGACAAACATTTCTGATCACACTTCCTGTCTCTCACAGGGCCTCTGTTTGCTGGACCCCCCGGCCCCCCGGGACCTCCCGGACCCCCAGGTAAACACACTTCAGTTATTCTAGATTTTAGCCGGTTGTACCCCGTCTCTCAGTCCGTTCCCATTGCCCTCGTTCCTCCTGCAGTGTGTTTGTGTCAGCGTCAGTTTCACACCGCCAATAGAATTCCCGCCTGGCCAGCCCGTGTCTGAATCGTGGCCTCGACTGACGATGGCACCTCGTCACCACAGGGTGATGGTGGGAGCATCTGGTGGGAGCAGACTGCTCCATTTCCAGGGGGACTAAATCCTAATTCACCCCCATCATTGTACAGGTCAGTGCTCCCAGCCAGCAATCACAGAGCGAGCGGTCAGCGGCCACTGACCCCACAATGCATTATCAGACCAGCACTGGACACTGGGCTCAGACTGACCACAGCACTGGACACTGGGCTCAGACTGACCACGGCACTGGACACTGGGCTCAGACTGACCACGGCACTGGACACTGGGCTCAGACTGACCACGGCACTGGACACTGGGCTCAGACTGACCACGGCACTGGACACTGGGCTCAGACTGACCACGGCACTGGACACTGGGCTCAGACTGACCACGGCACTGGACACTGGGCTCAGACTGACCACGGCACTGGACACTGGGCTCAGACTGACCACGGCACTGGACACTGGGCTCAGACTGACCACAGCACTGGACACTGGGCTCAGACTGACCACGGCACTGGACACTGGGCTCAGACTGACCACAGCACTGGACACTGGGCTCAGACTGACCACGGCACTGGACACTGGGCTCAGACTGACCACAGCACTGGACACTGGGCTCAGACTGACCACGGCACTGGACACTGGGCTCAGACTGACCACGGCACTGGACACTGGGCTCAGACTGACCACGGCACTGGACACTGGGCTCAGACTGACCACGGCACTGGACACTGGGCTCAGACTGACCACGGCACTGGACACTGGGCTCAGACTGACCACGGCACTGGACACTGGGCTCAGACTGACCACAGCACTGGACACTGGGCTCAGACTGACCACGGCACTGGACACTGGGCTCAGACTGACCACAGCACTGGACACTGGGCTCAGACTGACCACGGCACTGGACACTGGGCTCAGACTGACCACAGCACTGGACACTGGGCTCAGACTGACCACGGCACTGGACACTGGGCTCAGACTGACCACAGCACTGGACACTGGGCTCAGACTGACCACGGCACTGGACACTGGGCTCAGACTGACCACGGCACTGGGCTCAGACTGACCACAGCACTGGACACTGGGCTCAGACTGACCACAGCACTGGACACTGGACACTGGGCTCAGACTGACCACGGCACTGGACACTGGGCTCAGACTGACCACAGCACTGGACACTGGACACTGGGCTCAGACTGATCACGGCACTGGACACTGGGCTCAGACTGACCACAGCACTGGACACTGGGCTCAGACTGACCTCAGCACTGGACACTGGACACTGGGCTCAGACTGACCACGGCACTGGACACTGGGCTCAGGACACCCTTCGAATTGGATTCCACCGATTTGACGATGTAGCTGAGCGTTCCATGAGTTTTGACCTTTCACCTCCGAGCGGGAGTGACCTCGGTCAGTCTGGACACTTGGCAGTGATCACCGTCAATCCAGGACTGGTTAGCCAGGGCCTGGGACGGACTCGGAGGGTCCCAGCACTCGGGCTCAGTGTTAATGCCGGGTTTCGATTATAAGATCGGGATTATTCAGGAGCGAACATGTCTCATCCCCACACTTCCCTTAATCTGCCTTCATTCTATCGAATTGTATAAATGGTGATTGGCTGAAATGTCCAGTCCAGAGTCACAGCATTAATACAAAAACTCTCTCTCTGTTTGCATTGCAGGACGGCAGGGATATAAAGGTAGGGACTTTTTCCAACAGATACTCATAGGACACAGAGACACCTGGGGTATATCAGACTGTTAGTGAGGGGTGTGGGGTATATCAGACTGTTAGTGAGGGGTGTGGGGTATATCAGACTGTTAGTGAGGGGTGTGGGGTATATCAGACTGTTAGTGAGGGGTGTGGGGTATATCAGAGGGTGTTACAGTGAGGGGTGTGGGGTATATCAGTGTGTTACAGTGAGGGGTGTGGGGTATATCAGAGTGTTACAGTGAGGGGTGTGGGGTATATCAGTGTTACAGTGAGGGGTGCGGGGTATATCAGTGTGTTACAGTGAGGGGTGTGGGGTATATCAGTGTGTTACAGTGAGGGGTGTGGGGTATATCAGTGTGTTACAGTGAGGGGTGTGGGGTGTATCAGTGTTACAGTGAGGGGTGTGGGGTATATCAGTGTTACAGTGAGGGGTGTGGGGTATATCAGTGTGTTACAGTGAGGGGTGTGGGGTATATCAGTGTTACAGTGAGGGGTGTGGGGTATATCAGTGTTACAGTGAGGGGTGTGGGGTATATCAGTGTGTTACAGTGAGGGGTGTGGGGTATATCAGTGTTATTGAGGGGTGTGGGGTATATCAGTGTTACAGTGAGGGGTGTGGGGTATATCAGTGTTACAGTGAGGGGTGCGGGGTATATCAGTGTGTTACAGTGAGGGGTGTGGGGTATATCAGTGTGTTACAGTGAGGGGTGTGGGGTATATCAGTGTGTTACAGTGAGGGGTGTGGGGTATATCAGTGTTACAGTGAGGGGTGTGGGGTATATCAGTGTTACAGTGAGGGGTGTGGGGTATATCAGTGTTACAGTGAGGGGTGTGGGGTATATCAGTGTTACAGTGAGGGGTGTGGGGTATATCAGAGTCTTACAGTGAGGGGTGTGGGGTATATCAGTGTTATTGAGGGGTGTGGGGTATATCAGTGTTACAGTGAGGGGTGTGGGGTATATCAGAGTGTTACAGTGAGGGGTGTGGGGTATATCAGTGTGTTACAGTGAGGGGTGTGGGGTATATCAGTGTTATTGAGGGGTGTGGGGTATATCAGTGTTACAGTGAGGGGTGTGGGGTATATCAGAGTGTTACAGTGAGGGGTGTGGGGTATATCAGTGTGTTACAGTGAGGGGTGTGGGGTATATCAGTGTTATTGAGGGGTGTGGGGTATATCAGTGTGTTACAGTGAGGGGTGTGGGGTATATCAGTGTTATTGAGGGGTGTGGGGTATATCAGTGTTACAGTGAGGGGTGTGGGGTATATCAGAGTGTTACAGTGAGGGGTGTGGGGTATATCAGAGTGTTACAGTGAGGGGTGTGGGGTATATCAGAGTGTTACAGTGAGGGGTGTGGGGTGTATCAGAGTGTTACAGTGAGGGGTGTGGGGTATATCAGAGTGTTACAGTGAGGGGTGTGGGGTATATCAGAGTGTTACAGTGAGGGGTGTGGGGTATATCAGAGTGTTACAGTGAGGGGTGTGGGGTGTATCAGAGTGTTACAGTGAGGGGTGTGGGGTATATCAGTGTGTTACAGTGAGGGGTGTGGGGTATATCAGTGTTATTGAGGGGTGTGGGGTATATCAGTGTTACAGTGAGGGGTGTGGGGTATATCAGTGTTATTGAGGGGTGTGGGGTATATCAGTGTTACAGTGAGGGGTGTGGGGTATATCAGTGTTACAGTGAGGGGTGTGGGGTATATCAGTGTTGCAGTGAGGGGTGTGGGGTATATCAGAGTGTTACAGTGAGGGGTGTGGGGTATATCAGTGTTATTGAGGGGTGTGGGGTATATCAGTGTTGCAGTGAGGGGTGTGGGGTATATCAGAGTGTTACAGTGAGGGGTGTGGGGTATATCAGAGTGTTACAGTGAGGGGTGTGGGGTATATCAGTGTTACAGTGAGGGGTGTGGGGTATATCAGTGTTACAGTGAGGGGTGTGGGGTATATCAGTGTTACAGTGAGGGGTGTGGGGTATATCAGAGTGTTACAGTGAGGGGTGTGGGGTATATCAGAGTGTTACAGTGAGGGGTGTGGGGTATATCAGAGTGTTACAGTGAGGGGTGTGGGGTATATCAGTGTTGCAGTGAGGGGTGTGGTGTATATCAGAGTGTTACAGTGAGGGGTGTGGGGTATATCAGTGTTACAGTGAGGGGTGTGGGGTATATCAGTGTTACAGTGAGGGGTGTGGGGTATATCAGAGTGTTACACTGAGGGGTGTGGGGTGTATCAGTGCTCCGGTGATACACTAGAGACTGTTAACCTCACGGATTTCTCTTTTCACTCTGTGCAGGTGAAGCCGGTCAGCCAGGCCTCTCGGGACAGGGTAAGTGTCGTCCGTGCCTGCCGCGGGGTAAATTACAGTCACAGTCGGAGAGACTTCAGTCCTCCTGTAAGGGGCTGCGCGATTAGTCCCAGTACGCTGGGGGGGTGATCCTGATCGCTGCCCCCAGACCCTTGCAGAGAGGTTTGTGAGTGGGGTCGTCCAGTGGAGATGGGATGGCGAGGGGCTGTGTTGCCCCCGGTGATGGAATCCCCCAGCAACAACCCCCAGGTGGGTCAGGGTGGGACCTTGACCCCGCTGAGACCCCAGCCCACCTACCTGGGTCAGAGGTCAGTGCACATGCAGGGTAAGGCGTGTCTGGGACACTCACTGAGGGCCAGATGGGGCGGGGGGCAATTAAAGGGGCAAGTAGCGTCCTGGGGTATAATGAGCGCGGGTGGGAGCTGCGCTGAGTGTGCGAGGTCACCGCCGATCCAATCGTCACCCCGGGGGGTCCGGGCTGTTGGGTTGGGGTTCCCCCTGCCCCGATTCGGACAGTAACTGAGGGGTCCCATTATCCCGAGCCCCAGTGCTTTTACACTAACTCGCTGAGCTCACTGTTCTCACTCACACTCGCTTCCTCTGTTCTGACTCCAGCAAGTGATTCGTTTGTTCCGGGACCCCCGGGACCCCCAGGACCGAGCGGACCCCCAGGACACAAAGGCGACCGAGGTCAGTATCCTAGAACTGAAATAAGGCTCTTCAATATTCACTGACAACTCCCGCGATGGACACGGGTCGTGTGCGACTAAACCACGCAGCGCAGGGGCTCCAGCATCCCTTCCAGAGTCAGCAGATCTCAGCCGTGCTGGGGGCAGGGCAGGGGGCGGGGGGAGGGGGGGGATAGAGGGAGGGGGAGGGGGGGGGATAGAGGGACGGGGGAGGGGGTGATAGAGGGGGAGGGGATAGAGGGAGGGGGAGGGGGCGGTAGAGGGGGAGGGGATAGAGGGAGGGGGAGGGGGCGATAGAGGGACGGGGGAGGGGGTGATAGAGGGGGAGGGGATAGAGGGAGGGGGAGGGGGCGATAGAGAGAGGGAGAGAGGTGATAGAGAGGGGGAGGGGGAGCGATAGAGAGAAGGGGAGGGGGGTGATAGAGGGAGGGGGAGGGGGGCGATAGCGGGGGGAGGGGGGCAATAGAGGGAGGGAGGGGATGGGGGGCGATAGAGGGACGGGGAGGGGGTGATAGAGGGGGAGGGAGGGGATAGAGGGAGAGGGAGGGGGGCGATAGAGGGATGGGGAGGGGCAATAGAGGGGGGAGGGGGAGCGATAGCGGGAGGGACAGGATAGAGGGAGGGGGAGGGGGCGATAGAGGGAGGGTGGGGATAGAGGGAGGGGGAGGGGTAGCTGATATTGGCAATAGCAAGGGAGGGGAAGGGAGGGGAGGGAGGGGGAGGGGAGGGCAGGGTGATTGTGATTCATCGAATCATAGAAAGTTACAGCACGGAAGGAGGCCATTTCGGCCCATCGTGTCCGCGCCAGCCAACAAAGAGTTATCCAGCCTAATCCCACTTGCCAGCTCTTGGTCCGTAGCCCTACAGGTTAGAGCATCCCAAGTGCACGTCCAAGTACTTTTTAAATGTGATGATGGTCCCTGCCTCTACCACCCTTTCAGGCAGTGAGTTCCAGACCCCACAACCCTCTGGGTGAAGAAATTTCCCCTCAAATCCCCTCTAAACCTTCCACCAATTACTTTAAATCTGTGCCCCCTGGTTTTTGACCCCCCTGCTAAGGGAAATAGGTCCTTTCTATCCACTTTATCTGTGTCCCTCATAATTTTATACACCTCAATAAGGTCTCCCCTCAGCCTCCTCTGTTCCAAGGAAAACAGACCCAGCCTATCCAGTCTTTCCTCATAGCTAAGATTCTCTACTCCCGGTAACATGCTTGTAAATCTCCTCTGTACCCTCTCTAGTGCAATCACATCTTTCCTGTAATGTGGTGACCAGAACTGCACGCAGTACTCTAGCTGAGGCCTAACGAGTGTTTTATACAGTTGAAGCATAACCCCCCTGCTCTTATATTCTATGCCACGGCTAATAAAGGCAAGCATTCCGTATGCCTTCTTAACCACCTTATCTACTTGGCCTGCTACCTTCAGGGATCTGTGGACATGCACTCCAAGGTCCCTTTGTTCCTCTACACTACTCAGTGTCCTACCATTTAATGTGTATTCCCTTTCCTTGTTAGCCCTCCCCAAATGCATTACCTCACACTTCTCCGGATTGAATTCCATTTGCCACTGTTCTGCCCACCTGACCAATTTATTGATATCTTCCTGCAGTCTACAGCTTCCTTCTTCAGTATCAACCACACAGCCGATTTTAGTATCATCTGCAAACTTCTTAATCATACCACCTATATTCAAGTCTAGATCATTGATATATATCACAAAAAGCAAGGGACCTCGTACTGAGCCCTGTGGAACCCCACTGGAAACAGCCTTCCAGTCACAAAAACACCCATGATTTGTGGACAGCCAATCAAAATGGGCTTGTTTTTAAAATAAATTTCCTCCAACGCGATCCTGCCATGTTGTTAAACACGCTGCACCTGTTTTTTATTTTATTCTCGGGATGTGGGCGTCGCTGGCGAGGCCGGCATTTATTGCCCATCCCTAGTTGCCCTGAGAAGGTGGCGGTGAACCTTCTTCTTGAACCGCTGGGAGCGGTTTGACACAAACTGAGGGGTTTGCTGGGCCATTTCAGAGGGCAGTAAAGAGTCAAACACGTTGGTGTGGGTCTGGAGTCACATATCGGCCCAGACCGGGTAAGGACGGCAGGTTTCCTTCCCTGAAGGACAGCAGTGAACCAGTTGGGTTTTTACAACATTCCGACAGCTTCAGGGTTACTTTTACTGATCCCAGCTTTTTATTTCCAGATCTTTTTAAAAAAATGGAATTCAAATTCTCAAACGGCCATGATGGAATTTGAACTCCTGCTCCCTGGATTATTAGTCATGGATTCATAGAGTCACAACAACACAGAAGGAGGCCATTTGGCCCATCGAGTCCGTGCCGGCTCTCTGTAGAGCAATCCAGTCAGTCCCATTCCCCCGCTCTATCCCCGTAGTCCTGCAAGTTTATTTCCCTCAAGTGCCTATTCAGTCTCCCCTTGAAAACACTGAGGGGTAAAAATTGAGTCGCGCCCCATTTGGGGCGCTAACCTCGCCGGGGCGCGACTTTTAGCGCCCCGAAAAAATTAGCGGCCCCACGCCGGAACTTCAGTGGTTGCACCCCAAGAGGGAAGCGGGGCGCCACTGGAAGCACCCCGCATCCCTCTTGGGGCGCTGCGAGGGAATATCCTGGCGCTACGTGCCGCAGCGCCAGGTGCTGTGGCACGTCGCGCCGCGGTATTGCAGGCCTTCCTCCCCTTCTTAAAGGGGAGGGACCCTGCGCAGCACGAACCGGGGCCCAGCTGGGCCCCCAGGGATCGGGAGTGCCGGCAAAAGAGCCCGGCACTCAAGAGAAGTGCCGGGCTCTTGGAGCGCAGCCGGCACTTCACGGTGGGGGGGCTTCACGGGGGCCGGGGACAGCAACGGGGGCAGGTGCTGGCAGGCGGCCAGCAACAAAAATGGCCGCCTGCCACCTCCCCTTTAAATATCGCCGCCCCGGCCGCACGTACGCCTCCCTGAACCCGTCGGACATAGCGTCTGGCGGTAAATCAGGGGGCGCGACTGAAGATCGCGGCTGGAGCGCGAGCGGGGTGCTGCGCACGGCGATGACGTCATCGCCGGCGGCGCAGCGCCACAGGGCGCTACCGGCTGGCGCCGCCGCTAACCTCCCGCTGAATTTTACGGGAGGCGTGGGCGGCGCTGCGCCCGGGCGTTAGCTGCTTTACGCCCCATTAGCGCCCTCTTAAGGCGCTAACGGGAGGCGCAAGCAGCTGAATTTTTCCCCCTGAGTGTCTCCACTTCCACCACTTCCGTCGGCATCGAATTCCAGGTCCTCACCACTCGCTGCATAAAAAAGTTTTTCCTCACATCCCCCCCTGTATCTCTTGCCCAAAACCTTAAATCTGTGTCCCCTAGTCCTTGTACCATCAACTAGTGGGAAAAGCCTTTCCCCGTCTAGCCTATCCAAACCCGTCATAATCTTGTACACCTCTATCAAATCACCCCTCAACCTCCTTTGCTCTAATGAAAACAAACCCAGCTTCTCCAACCTGTCCTTGTAGCTAAGATCCCCCATCCCTGGAACCATTCTGGTAAATCTTCTCTGCACCCTCTCAAGGGCCTTCACATCCTTCCTAAAATGTGGTGACCAGAACTGGACGCAATACTCCGGGTGTGGCCTAACCAGCGCTTTATAAAGATTCAGCATAACTTCTCTACTTTTGTACTCAATACCTCTATTTATGAAGCCCAAGATTCCATATGCTTTGCTAACCACTCTCTCAATATGTCCCGCTTCCTGTTTACAAATCCGTGTTGACTCTCCTTAATTAGCTTAAACCTCTCCAAGTGCCCGTTAATCTTTTCCTTGATTATTTTTCTAAAACTTTACCCACCACTGATGTTAAACTGACCGGCCTGTAGTTACTAGGATTGTCCTTACACCCTTTCTTGAACAATGGTGTCACATTTGCCACTTTCCAATCCTCGGGCACCTCCCCCGCATTAGTCCAGTAACAGAACCCCTGCACTATCCTGCTCGTGTTCTAGACACGCTCAGTGCCTCAAACACTCATGAGCGGTCTGCTGACAAAGTCCCTGGATATTTTGCACATCGCCACTCCGGGAACTCTCCCAGAGGAGAGCTTCCTGTTTCACACTAACACTGACTGTTATTAAAAGAATTGATTTGCAGAGAGAGACACAGAGAGACACGGTGACATTAGCCAGTCTCCTCGCCACGCTCACTGAACAGGTCACAGAACGTTCAATCCCACACGGGCCCCGCTCACTCCCTCCTCATCTATTTGTGTTGCTAGGTGACAGAGGAGAAGTCGGAATTCCAGGCGCTCCAGGTATTCCCGGACGTTCATCACGAGGTAGGAAAGTTGTTCATTGTTTTCCCGCTCTGTAATCTCCAGCTTCTCTCCTAGGAATGTCTTTGCTTCCTGAGGCACCCACAGTAGGTAACTGGGGGGCAGCTGGTGGCATTATAGCGGCGGACTGACCTCAAGCGTGTCCCATCCTCGGGGGCGTTGGTCCAACCCTCAGGGGCGTTGGTCCCACTCGGGGGCACTGGTCCCACTCGGGGGCACTGGTCCCACTCGGGGGCGTTGGTCCCACTCGGGGGCGCTGGTCCCACTCGGGGGCGCTGGTCCCACTCGGGGGCGTTGGTCCCACTCGGGGGCACTGGTCCCACTCGGGGGCACTGGTCCCACTCGGGGGCGTTGGTCCCACTCGGGGGCACTGGTCCCACTCGGGGGCGTTGGTCCCACTCGGGGGCACTGGTCCCACTCGGGGGCACTGGTCCCACTCGGGGGCGTTGGTCCCACTCGGGGGCACTGGTCCCACTCGGGGGCGTTGGTCCAACCCTCGGGGGCGTTGGTCCAACCCTCGGGGGCGTTGGTCCCACTCGGGGGCGTTGGTCCAACCCTCGGGGGCGTTGGTCCCACTCGGGGGCGTTGGTCCCACTCGGGGGCACTGGTCCCACTCGGGGGCGTTGGTCCCACTCGGGGGCGCTGGTCCCACTCGGGGGCACTGGTCCCACTCGGGGGCACTGGTCCCACTCGGGGGCACTGGTCCCACTCGGGGGCGTTGGTCCCACTCGGGGGCGCTGGTCCCACTCGGGGGCACTGGTCCCACTCGGGGGCACTGGTCCCACTCGGGGGCACTGGTCCCACTCGGGGGCTCTGGTCCCACTCGGGGGCACTGGTCCCACTCGGGGGCGTTGGTCCCACTCGGGGGCGCTGGTCCCACTCGGGGGCGCTGGTCCCACTCGGGGGCGTTGGTCCCACTCGGGGGCACTGGTCCCACTCGGGGGCACTGGTCCCACTCGGGGGCACTGGTCCCACTCGGGGGCACTGGTCCCACTCGGGGGCACTGGTCCCACTCGGGGGCACTGGTCCCACTCGGGGGCACTGGTCCCACTCGGGGGCACTGGTCCCACTCGGGGGCACTGGTCCCACTCGGGGGCGTTGGTCCCACTCGGGGGCGTTGGTCCCACTCGGGGGCACTGGTCCCACTCGGGGGCGTTGGTCCCACTCGGGGGCACTGGTCCCACTCGGGGGCACTGGTCCCACTCGGGGGCGTTGGTCCCACTCGGGGGCGTTGGTCCCACTCGGGGGCACTGGTCCCACTCGGGGGCGTTGGTCCCACTCGGGGGCACTGGTCCCACTCGGGGGCGTTGGTCCCACTCGGGGGCGTTGCCGTAATTGGCATCAGTGCATCCAGTTTCGGGAAATCAGCCAGTGACTCCTTCCAAAGAAGAGCTTGCATTTCTATAGCGCCTTTCACAACCTCAGGACATCCCAAAGCACTTTACAGCCAATGAAGTACTTTTTGGAATGTAGTCACTGTTGTAATGTAGGAAACGCGACAGCCAATTTGCGCAGAGCAAGATCCCACAAACAGCACTGTGATAATGACCAGATAATCTGTTTTAGTGATGTTGACTGAGGGATAAATATTGGCCCCAGGACAGCGGGGAGAACTCCCCTGCTCTTCTTCGAAATAGTGCCATGGGATCGTTTACGTCCACCTGAGAGAGCAGCCGGGGCCTCGGTTTAACGTCACATCTGAAAGACGGCACCTCCAACAGTGCAGCACTCCCTCAGTACTGACCCTCTGACAGTGCAGCGCTCCCTCAGTACTGACCCTCCGACAGTGCGGCGCTCCCTCAGTACTGACCCTCTGACAGTGCAGCGCTCCCTCAGTACTGTCCCTCCGACAGTGCAGCGCTCCCTCAGTACTGACCCTCTGACAGTGCAGCGCTCCCTCAGTACTGTCCCTCCGACAGTGCAGCGCTCCCTCAGTACTGACCCTCTGACAGTGCAGCGCTCCCTCAGTACTGCCCCTCTGACAGTGCGGCGCTCCCTCAGTACTGACCCTCTGACAGTGCAGCGCTCCCTCAGTACTGTCCCTCCGACAGTGCAGCGCTCCCTCAGTACTGACCCTCTGACAGTGCAGCGCTCCCTCAGTACTGACCCTCCGATAGTGCGGCGCTCCCTCAGTACTGACCCTCTGACAGTGCAGCACTCCCTCAGTACTGACCCTCTGACAGTGCAGCGCTCCCTCAGTACTGCCCCTCCGACAGTGCGGCGTTCCCTCAGTACTGCACTGGAGTGCCAGCCTGGATTTTTGTGCTCGAGTCTCTGGAGTGAGACTTGAACCCACAACCTGCTGACTCCGAGGCGAGCCTGCTCCCCACTGCCATGGCCAACTACCTGTCAGCAATGTGCCGTCCGTGGCTTTTCCATTTAAAAGCCGCCGAGTGGGCTGCGGCCGCACAGCTTAACCGGATCATTGCCCGTCGGTATTCGCAGTCTGGACTCACAAGTGAAGAATGGGCACTCGGACGATGGGGGAGGGCTGGTGATGGGCGAGGAGCTGCTGTGGACTCGGGAGTGGGGGAAGGATTGTCGGAGGGGTTGTATCAATGTAAAGATCCATGCTTTGCTGCTCATTGTGTTCGCACTAACCACCCTTGTCCCTCCATCCTGCAGTTACAAGCAATGGCGGAGGGCTTCAAGGACCCCCTGGGCCTCCTGGCCCACCAGGAGCTCAAGGTGAGATTCACTCGATAGAAAGGGATTTGTCTTAAATGGTACGAGCTGGATCATTGAGTGGAGACAGGAGCTGGGCCCAGGCCAGGCTGAACCAAGCCAGTGGTAACTAGGCCTGCTGTGTGTGGGTGCCTGGAGTGAGCTCGGGCTGTGTGTGGGTGAGGGAGTGAGCTCGGGCTGTGTGTGGGTGCCTGGAGTGAGCTCGGGCTGTGTGTGGGTGAAGGAGTGAGCTCGGGCTGTGTGTGGGTGCCTGGAGTGAGCTCGGGCTGTGTGTGGGTGAGGGAGTGAGCTCGGGCTGTGTGTGGGTGAGGGAGTGAGCTCGGGCTGTGTGTGGGTGAGGGAGTGAGCTCGGGCTGTGTGTGGGTGAGGGAGTGAGCTCGGGCTGTGTGTGGGTGAGGGAGTGAGCTCGGGCTGTGTGTGGGTGAAGGAGTGAGCTCGGGCTGTGTGTGGGTGAAGGAGTGAGCTCGGGCTGTGTGTGGGTGCCTGGAGTGAGCTCGGGCTGTGTGTGGGTGAGGGAGTGAGCTCGGGCTGTGTGTGGGTGAGGGAGTGAGCTCGGGCTGTGTGTGGGTGAGGGAGTGAGCTCGGGCTGTGTGTGGGTGAGGGAGTGAGCTCGGGCTGTGTGTGGGTGAGGGAGTGAGCTCGGGCTGTGTGTGGGTGAGGGAGTGAGCTCGGACTGTGTGTGGGTGCCTGGAGTAAGCTCGGGCTGTGTGTGGGTGAAGGAGTGAGCTCGGGCTGTGTGTGGGTGAGGGAGTGAGCTCGGGCTGTGTGTGGGTGAGGGAGTGAGCTCGGGCTGTGTGTGGGTGCCTGGAGTGAGCTCGGGCTGTGTGTGGGTGAGGGAGTGAGCTCGGGCTGTGTGTGGGTGAGGGAGTGAGCTCGGGCTGTGTGTGGGTGAGGGAGTGAGCTCGGGCTGTGTGTGGGTGAGGGAGTGAGCTCGGGCTGTGTGTGGGTGAAGGAGTGAGCTCGGGCTGTGTGTGGGTGAAGGAGTGAGCTCGGGCTGTGTGTGGGTGAGGGAGTGAGCTCGGGCTGTGTGTGGGTGAGGGAGTGAGCTCGGGCTGTGTGTGGGTGAGGGAGTGAGCTCGGGCTGTGTGTGGGTGAGGGAGTGAGCTCGGGCTGTGTGTGGGTGCCTGGAGTGAGCTCGGGCTGTGTGTGGGTGAGGGAGTGAGCTCGGGCTGTGTGTGGGTGCCTGGAGTGAGCTTGGGCTGTGTGTGGGTGAAGGAGTGAGCTCGGGTTGTGTGTGGGTGAGGGAATGAGCTCGGGCTGTGTGTGGGTGAGGGAGTGAGCTCGGGCTGTGTGTGGGTGAGGGAGTGAGCTCGGGCTGTGTGTGGGTGAGGGAGTGAGCTCGGGCTGTGTGTGGGTGAGGGAGTGAGCTCGGGCTGTGTGTGGGTGAGGGAGTGAGCTCGGGCTGTGTGTGGGTGCCTGGAGTGAGCTCGGGCTGTGTGTGGGTGAGGGAGTGAGCTCGGGCTGTGTGTGGGTGCCTGGAGTGAGCTCGGGCTGTGTGAGGGTGAAGGAGTTATCTCGGGCTGTGTGTGGGTGCCTGGAGTGAGCTCGGGCTGTGTGTGGGTGAGGGAGTGAGCTCGGGCTGTGTGTGGGTGCCTGGAGTGAGCTCGGGCTGTGTGTGGGTGAGGGAGTGAGCTCGGGCTGTGTGAGGGTGAAGGAGTTATCTCGGGCTGTGTGTGGGTGAGGGAGTGAGCTCGGGCTGTGTGTGGGTGAGGGAGTGAGCTCGGGCTGTGTGTGGGTGAGGGAGTTATCTCGGGCTGTGTGTGGGTGCCTGGAGTGAGCTCGGGCTGTGTGTGGGTGAGGGAGTTATCTCGGGCTGTGTGTGGGTGCCTGGAGTGAGCTCGGGCTGTGTGTGGGTGAGGGAGTGAGCTCGGGCTGTGTGAGGGTGAAGGAGTTATCTCGGGCTGTGTGTGGGTGCCTGGAGTGAGCTTGGGCTGTGTGAATGTCCAGTATCACAGGGTCTGGGGCCTTGTCTCCACGGGTCCTGCTTAAAGTTGGAGGTTTGTTCAATTTCACGCTGGCTGAAAGGGTCCACACAGCTCCCAGCACCTCCGATAAAGGAAACACAGCCTGCAGCCGATAGTAAGCCCTGGTAAAACCGACCTCTTTGACCAAGCTTTTGGTCATCTGCCCGAATTTCTTCTTCTGTGGCTCGGTCTGAGATTTTTGTATTGCAATACTCTGTGTTAAAGGCACTATATAAATGCCAGTTTTTGTTGTTGGTATATAACACTGCAGCCTATAGAACGTCTCAGTATACTGTAACTTATAGGAAGCCTTGGTATATATTAGAGTCGTCTACTGAATGCCTCGGTGTACAACACTGTCATCTATAGGATACCACAGTATATACTGCAATATATAGGTGTCTATGCATGGTCTGTATCCATGTATACTGTGATCTGTAGAACACATCAGTATATACAGCAATATTTAGGGTGCTTTGGTGTACACTGTAATCTATAGGGTGTCTCAGTATATACTGTGCGTTTCCTCCCGTTTCACATCTTTTGCACTTTCCAGGTCCTCCGGGAGAGTTGGGATCTGGCTCCCGGGCTAACATCAGGCAGACGGTGATTGAGTACCTGCAGGGTAAGTATCCATGGCAACCCGTCTTCATTACACTGACAGTTACACCGTGTGTTACTGTATCGACACTTATACTGCCCCTTAATGACCAAACACTGCCACAGCTCACTGTAATGTGCAGGGGGGGTTACAGTGCCCGAGGGCGAGGGGGTTACAGTGCCCGGGGCCATTCTGAGAGTGATTTCAGCCACTTTGCTTGTTTCTTTCAGCTGACGGTGTCCGGAGATTGATGTTGGGACCTCCCGGCCCACCTGGACCTCCGGGGCCCAAAGGGGACCGAGGAGCAGTGGGACGTCACGAGTACTCGGAGATTTCGAGCCAAGTCGTTGATTACATGAGAAGTAAGGTCGAGCCGTCCTGCCAGTGATTCCTGTCGTTGAGGGTCAGGACCCCCCACCATGGTCAGGACCCCCCACCATGGTCAGGACCCCCCACCATGGTCAGGACCCCCCCCCATGGTCAGGACCCCCCCCCCAAGGTCAGGACCTCCCCCCATGGTCAGGACCTCCCCCCATGGTCAGGACCCCCCACCATGGTCAGGACCCCCCCCCATGGTCAGGACCCCCCACCATGGTCAGGACCCCCCACCATGGTCAGGACCTCCCCCCATGGTCAGGACCTCCCCCCATGGTCAGGACCCCCCACCATGGTCAGGACCCCCCACCATGGTCAGGACCTCCCCCCATGGTCAGGACCCCCCCCCATGGTCAGGACCCCCCACCATGGTCAGGACCTCCCCCCATGGTCAGGACCCCCCACCATGGTCAGGACCCCCCACCATGGTCAGGACCCCCCCCCCCCCCAAGGTCAGGACCTCCCCCCATGGTCAGGACCCCCCACCATGGTCAGGACCCCCCCCCAAGGTCAGGACCTCCCCCCATGGTCAGGACCTCCCCCCATGGTCAGGACCTCCCCCCATGGTCAGGACCCCCCACCATGGTCAGGACCCCCCACCATGGTCAGGACCTCCCCCCATGGTCAGGACCCCCCACCATGGTCAGGACCCCCCACCATGGTCAGGACCCCCCACCATGGTCAAGACCCCCCACCATGGTCAGGACCTCCCCCCCCAAGGTCAGGACCCCCCCCCTCATGGTCAGGACCTTCCCCCCATGGTCAGGACCTCTCCCCATGGTCAGGACCTCCCATCACGGTCCGATGCAAAGGCCCTGCCCACAGCGGTCCTGAGCCAACAGAATAGGAAGATCCCAGGTTCCAGCCCACTTCAGTGTGCCTCAGTACCACAAAGATCCAGGGTTTCTGCTCATTAATGGTGTCAGTGGACTCCCGCTGGAGAGGGCTCCAGTGGGGGCAGGAGGTGTCGACTGACTAAAAGATAAAAAGTGAGAAGTCGCACAACACCAGGTTATAGTCCAACAGTTTTATTTCAAATCACCTGACGAAGGGGCAGCAGCTCCGAAAGTTTGTGATTTCAAATAAAACTGTTGGACTATAACCTGGTGTTGTGCGACTTCTCACTTTTGTCCACCCCAGTCCAACGCCAGCATCTCCGCATCATGACTAAAAGATCAGACCTGGTTGTGATGCCCCCCCCACCCCCAGTTAAATAGCCAACTGACATTCACAGTCTGGGTTCACAGGTGAAGTGTGGCGACCAGGTGCCACATGGGGACTGGCACCAACTGTACCCCAACACGGTCAGTGCCCGTGGGTCTGTACCCCAACACGGTCAGTGGCCGTGGGTCTGTACCCCAACACGGTCAGTGCCCGTGGGTCTGTACCCCAACACGGTCAGTGCCCGTGGGTCTGTACCCCAACACAATCAGTGCCCGTGGGTCTGTACCCCAACACGGTCAGTGCCCGTGGGTCTGTACCCCAACACAATCAGTGCCCGTGGGTCTGTACCCCAACACAATCAGTGCCCGTGGGTCTGTACCCCAACACGGTCAGTGCCCGTGGGTCTGTACCCCAACACAATCAGTACCCGTGGGTCTGTACCCCAACACGGTCAGTGCCCGTGGGTCTGTACCCCAACACGGTCAGTGCCCGTGGGTCTGTACCCCAACTGTAATATGTTGGTGTCAGAGGGATGGGTTCAGGGGGTCAGAGGGTTGTGGTATGTGGGGGTCAGAGGGATGGGTTCAGGGGGTCAGAGGGTTGTGGTATGTGGGGGTCAGAGGGATGGGTTCAGGGGGTCAGAGGGTTGTGGTATGTGGGGGTCAGAGGGATGGGATCATGTGGGGGGTCAGAAGCTGGAGATTGTGTCGTTCTCAGACGGATGTCCTTTTTTCCAGGTTCGGGGATCGGTGTGGGTGGAAGAGGACCTCCCGGGCCCCCTGGTCCACCAGGGACAATATCGAGCGCTGATCTGAATCTCTATCTGCAAAGTAAGTAGAGAGACTGCTGAGAGTGTGTTACAGGGGCTCAGGGCTTCACACTCTTCCAGCTGAAGGTAGGATGGATGGACATGACGTTCTGGGGGGAATCAAGACTGGAGTTTGGACTAAGGCCCTGTACAAACCGCGGAGTGTAGCAGAGATCTTCCCAATATCACCCCATCTTAATGATCAGCACAGATCCCATGTTCCTAGCTAGTGATCCTATCCCAGATCTGTAACAGCTAGAGGGAGCTTTACTCTGTATCTAACCCGTGCTGTACCTGCCCTGGGAGTGTTTGATGGGACAGTGTAGAGGGAGCTTTACTCTGTATCTAACCCGTGCTGTACCTGCCCTAGGGTAAATAAGACCAGAGAAATGAACGAGTGGCTCAAACACTGGTGTGGGAGAAATGGGTTTCGATTTGTGGGGCACTGGCACCAGTACTGGGATAAGAGGGAGCTGTTCCATTTGGACGGGCTTCATTTGAACCATGCTGGGGCAAGAGTCCTGGTGAATCGAATAACTAGGGCTGTAGAGAGGGCTTTAAACTAAATAGTGGGGGGGGGAAGATCCAGGTGAGCGGGAATTTAAAAAGTCAATGAGAAATGAGAAAGCAATAGAGCAGGATAGAGATGGGGGAAATAATAACCAGAGTGTGACAGGAAGGGTCAGAATGTTTAAAAATAAGAGTGCAACAGAAAATGGGGCCAAAACAAGGAGGAATGGTAAAAAGACAAAGTTAAAAGCTCTATATCTGAATGCACGCAGCATTTGTAACAAGATAGATGAGTTGACGGCACAAATAGATACAAATGGGTATGATCTGATCGCCATTACAGAGATGTGGTTGCAAGGTGACCAGGGCTCGGAACTGAATATTCCAGGGTATTTGACAATTCGGAAGGATAGACAGAAAGGAAAGGGAGGTGGGGTGGCTTTGTTGGTAAAGGATGGGATCAGTGCAGTGGTGAGAAGTGATTTTGGCTCAGAAGATCAAGATGTAGAATCGGTTTGGGTGGAGATAAAAAATAATAAGGGGAAAAAGTCTCTGGTGGGCGTAGTCTACAGGCTCCCGAACAGTAGCAATACTGTTGGACAGAGTATAAATCAACAAATAATGGAGGCCTGTAAAAAAGGTACGGTAATAATCATGGGTGATTTTAATCTCCATATTGAATGGACAAATCAAATTGGTCATGGTAGCCTTGAGGAGGAGTTCATAGAGTGCATCCGGGATGGTTTCCTAGAACAGTATGTAATGGAACCAACCAGGGAGCAGGCTATCTGATGAAAGGTCTTCGACCTGAAACGTTAACTCTGTTTCTCTCTCCACGGATGCTGCCTGGCCTGCTGAGTTTTTCCAGCGTTTTCTGTTGTTATTTAGGCTATCTTGGATCTGGTAATGTGTAATGGGACAGAATTAATAAATGATCTCATAGTAAAGGATCCTCTAGGAAAGAGTGATCATAGCATGGTTGAATTTCAAATTCAGTTGGAGGGTGAGAAAGTTGTATCTCAAACCAGTGTCCTGATCTTAAACAAAGGCAATTACAATGGCATGAGGGCAGAACTGGCTAAAGTGGACTGGAAAAATAAATTAAAGGGTAAGACAGTTGAAAGGCAGTGGCGGACATTTAAGGAGATATTTCATAACTCCCAACAAAAATATATTCCAGTGAGAAAGAAAGATTTTAAGAGAAGGGAGCACCACCCGTGGCTAACTAAGGAAGTAAAGGATGGTATCAAATTGAAAACGAAGGC
Source organism: Squalus acanthias (assembly GCA_030390025.1). Lineage (NCBI taxonomy): Eukaryota > Metazoa > Chordata > Chondrichthyes > Squaliformes > Squalidae > Squalus > Squalus acanthias. The sequence continues at coordinate 1,337,030 of JASTWF010000043.1, forward strand.
ATACAATGTTGCCAAGATTGGTGGGAGACCAGAGGATTGGGAAATTTTTAAAAGCCAGCAAAGGATGACTAAAAAAATAATAAAGAGAGAGAAGATGAATTATGAGAGTAAACTGGCAAGAAATATTAAAACAGATAGTAAGAGCTTCTACAGGTATATAAAAAGGAAGAGAGTAGCTAAAGTAAACGTTGGTCCCTTAGAGGATGAGACTGGGGAATTAATAATGGGGAACGGGGAAATGGCAGAGACTCTGAACAAATATTTTATATCTGTCTTCACGGTAGAAGACACTAACAACATCCCAATAATGGATAATCAAGGGGCCACAGGGAGGGGGGAACTAAAGACAATCACTATCACTCAGGAAATAGTACTTGGTAAAATAATGGGACTAAAAGAAGACAAGTCCCCTGGACCAGATGGCCTGCATCCCAGGGTCTTAAAAGAAGTGGCTGCAGAGATAGTGGATGCATTGGTTGCAATATACCAAAATTCCCTGGACTCTGGAGAGGTCCCAGCGGATTGGAAAACCGCAAATGTAACACCCCTATTTAAGAAAGGAAGGAGACAGAAAGCAGGAAACCATAGACCAGTTAGCCTAACATCTGTCATTGGGAAAATGCTGGAGTCCTTCATTAAGGAAGCAGTAGCAGGGCATTTGGAAAATCATAATGCAGTCAAGCAGAGTCAGCATGGTTTTATGAAAGGGAAATCATGTTTAACCAATTTGCTGGAGTTCTTTGAGGATGTAACGAGCAGGGTGGATCAGGGTGAGCCAGTGGATGTGGTGTATTTGGATTTCCAGAAGGCATTCGATAAGGTGCCACATACAGGAAACTTTTGTTTATCCGGCACCCAAATATCCAGAATTCTCGCTTAACCGGCAAAAATCATCCTCCGAAAACTCCTCTCAAATAACCGGCAATGTTGCCGATCCCGAGTCCGAGTCCGCGAACGCCGATTTAGTCAGTAGGGGTAGTTTTCAAAAGTGCCACTACTCGGCCTCCTGGCGCTGTCGGAAGTATACTGCACATTTCTTGATTTATTTATTTTTCTTTGTTAAAAATAACCTCGGTAGATATAACTCTGTTATCCGGTACTTTCGATAAACCGGCACCACGCCGGTCCCGTCGGTGCCGGTTAATAAAGAGTTTCCTGTAAAAGGTTACTGCATAAGATAAGAGCTCACGGAGTTGGGGGTAATATATTAGCATGGATAGAGAATTGGCTAACTAACAAAAAGCAGAGAGTCGGGATAAATGGGTCATTTTCCGGTTGGCAAACGGTAACTAGTGGGGTGCCACAGGGATCAGTGCTGGGGCCTCAACTATTTACAATCTACATTAATGACTTGGATGAAGGGACCGAGTGTAATGTAGCCAAGTTTGCAGATGATACAAAGATGGGTGGGAAAGCAAGTTGTGCAGAGGACTCAAAGAATCTGCAAAGGGATATAGACAGGCTAACTGAGTGGGCAAACATTTGGCAGATAGAGTATAATGTGGGAAAGTGCGAGGTTATCCACTTTGGCAGGAAAAATAAAAAAGCAAATTATTATTTAAATGGAGAGAGATTACAAAATGCTACAGTTCAGAGGGACCTGGGGGTCCTAGTGCATGAAGCACAAAAAGTTAGCATGCAGGTACAGCAAGTAATCAAAAAGGCAAATGGAATGTTGGCCTTTATTTCAAGGGGGTTGGAGTATAAAAGCAGGGAAGTCCTGCTACAACTGTACAGGGTATTGGTGAGACCACATCTTGAGTACTGCGTACAGTTTTCGTCTCCTTATTTAAGGAAGGATATACTTGCATTGGAGGCAATTCAGAGACAATTCACTCGGTTGATTCCTGAGATGAGGGGGTTGACTTATGAAGAAAGGTTGAGCAGGTTGGGCCTATACTCATTGGAGTTTAGAAGAATGAGAGGTGATCTTATTGAAACATATAAGATACTGAGGGGGCTCGACAAGGTAGATGCAGAGAGGGTGTTTCCCCTCGTGGGGAAATCTAGAACTCGGGGGCACAGTTTTAGAATAAAGGGTCGCCCTTTTATAACTGAGATAAGGAGGAATTTCTTCCCTTAGAGGGTCGTAAATCTGTGGAATTCTCTGCCCCAGAGAGCCGTGGAGGCTGGGTCATTAAACACATTTAAGGTGGAGATAGACAAATTTTTGCAAGATAAGGGAGTGAAGGGTTATGGGGAGTGGGTGGGGAAGTGGCTTTGAGCCCAAGATCAGCCATGATCTTATTGAATGGTGGAGCAGGCTCGAGGGGCCAAGTGGCCTATTCCTGCTCCTATTTCTTATGTTCTTATGTTCTTATTTCTTATGTTCTTATGCCCTGGGAGTGTTTGATGGGGACAGTGTAGAGGGAGCTTTACTCTGTATCTAACCCGTGCTGTACCTGCCCTGGGAGTGTTTGATGGGACAGTGTAGAGGGAGTTTTACTCTGTATCTAACTCGTGCTGTACCTGCCCTGGGAGAGTTTGATGGGACAGTGTAGAGGGAGCTTTACTCTGTATCTAACCCGTGCTGTACCTGCCCTGGGTGTGTTTGATGGGACAGTGTAGAGGGAGCTTTACTCTGTATCTAACTCGTGCTGTACCTGCCCTGGGAGAGTTTGATGGGACAGTGTAGAGGGAGCTTTACTCTGTATCTAACCTGTGCTGTACCTGCCCTGGGAGTGTTTGATGGACAAAATTGAGAGGTCGCACAACACCAGGTTATAGTCCAACAGTTTTATTTGAAATCACAAGCTTTCGGAGCTATCGATTGCCCCTTCCTCAGGTGAAGTAAATAGATACAGAATCGCCAAAGCATATGTGACTGTAACTCTGTGATCTCTCGGTGTTGGTGACACGAGCTGTGGTTTGAGTGCCTGCGATTCCCTGAATGTCTGGTCTCTGTATCCTACAGGTGAGGATGCCCTGCGATATCTCCGCGGTCCCCAGGGACCTCCCGGAGCCCCAGGCCCAAGAGGGGGCGGGATCAGTCGCACTGAGCTGGAGGCTTATATCACCGATTACAGCAGAAGTAATTCTCAAACTCTGAGTCTGTCGTAAATTCACGGCTGTGTTTGTACAGAGTGTGGTGTGAGTGTGAGTCCGCGTGTTCACACTGAGCGTGGTGAGTGTGAGTCCGCGTGTTCACACTGAGCGTGGTGAGTGTGAGTCCGTGTGTTCACACTGAGCGTGGTGAGTGTGAGTCCGCGTGTTCACACTGAGCGTGGTGAGTGTGAGTCCGCGTGTTCACACTGAGCGTGGTGAGTGTGAGTCCGCGTGTTCACACTGAGCGTGGTGAGTGTGAGTCCGTGTGTTCACACTGAGCATGGTGTGAGTGTGAGTCCGTGTGTTCACACTGAGCGTGGTGAGTGTGAGTCCGCATGTTCACACTAAGTGTGGTGTGAGTCCGCGTGTTCACACTGAGTGTGGTGTGAGTGTGAGTCTGTATACACCGAGTGTGATGTGAGTGTGAGTCGGTGCACACTGAGTGTGATGTGAGTGTGAGTCCGTACACACTGAGTGTGATGTGAGTGTGAGTCCGTTCACACTGAGTGTGGTGTGAGTGTGAGTCCGTACACACTGAGTGTGGTGGGGTGAGATAGTCGGGGGTGAGATAGTCGGGGGTGGGATAGTCGGGGTGGGATAGTCGGGGGTGAGATAGTCGGGGGTGGGATAGTCGGGGGTGAGATAGTCGGGGGTGAGATAGTCGGGGGTGGGATAGTCGGGGGTGAGATAGTCGGGGGTGAGATAGTCGGGGTGAGATAGTCGGGGGTGAGATAGTCGGGGGTGGGATAGTCGGGGGTGGGATAGTCGGGGGTGGGATAGTCGGGGGTGGGATAGTCGGGGGTGAGATAGTCGGGGGTGAGATAGTCGGGGGTGAGATAGTCGGGGTGAGATAGTCGGGGGTGGGATAGTCGGGGGTGAGATAGTCGGGGTGAGATAGTCGGGGGTGGGATAGTCGGGGTGAGATAGTCGGGGGTGAGATAGTCGGGGGTGGGATAGTCGGGGTGAGATAGTCCGGGGTGGGATAGTCGGGGTGAGATAGTCGGGGGTGAGATAGTCGGGGGTGGGATAGTCGGGGGTGAGATAGTCGGGGTGAGATAGTCGGGGGTGGGATAGTCGGGGTGGGATAGTCGGGGGTGAGATAGTCGGGGGTGGGATAGTCGGGGGTGAGATAGTCGGGGTGAGATAGTCGGGGTGGGATAGTCGGGGGTGGGATAGTCGGGGTGGGAAAGTCGGGGTGGGATAGTCGGGGGTGAGATAGTCGGGGGTGGGATAGTCGGGGTGGGATAGTCGGGGTGGGATAGTCGGGGGTGGGATAGTCGGGGTGGGATAGTCGGGGGTGGGATAGTCGGGGTGAGATAGTCGGGGGTGAGATAGTCGGGGTGAGATAGTCCGGGGTGGGATAGTCGGGGTGGGATAGTCGGGGTGGGATAGTCGGGGTGGGATAGTCGGGGTGGGATAGTCGGGGTGGCGGTGGGACATAAGTCGGGTGTGACCAGCTCGTGGTCTCTCCGCTCGCCGCGTGTTTCTGGCCCGTGAGGGGAACCTGTTGCTGCTTAGCTTGCTTCGGCCAGTGAGTGACCTGCGCATCGCGAGACACTCACTGTGACTTCCGCTGAAACCCATGGGGATAATGTGATGAGGCCGGACCATCAGGCTCGCATCCAGCAGCGGGTAGTGGAAATCCACCAGCGGGAACTGCTGCCCACTGCCAGCTAGGACTCACCATCATTTACACTCGGCTCCATGCCCCTGGGGACAGGGTTTGCCCCTCCACCAGTCTAACTAGGAGCCAGTACCCCACGCGTAGCGTTACACGGCGGGTCTCCCTTGCTTTGCTCACCCTGTGCTAATCTCTCTTTTCTTCCAGGTTGGGTGGCTGGGTCAGGCCGGCCTGGACCCCCGGGACCGCCCGGTGCTCCTGGCACCCCAGGATCCATCTCCGTGGCAGGGGATCTCACTGCCATGCTCCAGGGTAAGTGTCATCTCGAGTAACCGAGCTGCCAAGGACACAGGTGGGGTTTGAGGGAGCAGGGAGGAGGAGGAGGTCACAGGTCTGTGTGGGATTAGAGCGAGAGGGAGGTGGGTTCACGCGATCAGTGGCCTTTTCTCACTCCTTGTATGTTGGTGCCGGGTTAGAAAAACATGTTTCTATTCCGAGTACACGGGAGGTGAGCAGGAAACATCACACACACAGAGTTAGGCGGTGGAATAGGTTACAGGACATAAAGAAACAAGGTCAACAATTGGAGAAGATAAAAAGGCAGGTGAATGGAGTTAAGATACAGATCAGCCATGATCCAATTGAATGGCAGAACAGGCTCCAGGGACTGAATGGCTTCCTCCAGTTCTTATGATATAAACCCAGCAGCCCCTCACACCCTGTGGGCTGAATGGTCTCCTTCTGTGACTCTGGTTCACAGTGACTGAATCGTTCAGCCAAGAGTCAATCATGGCTCCCAGAGGCCGTCCCTTTGCCAGGGGAATTCCTTCCATCAGGGCCTTGGGTGCTGTTTCCCATCCAGTGCACATTACCTCATATTTATCTACATTAAAATCAATCTCCCCTTCCTTACAACCACTCACTGAATCTGCCTTGATCCCTTTGTGGGCTGACTGCCTCCTTTACATTAGCCGATGGCCACATAGATTGGGGTTATCAGCAGGTTGTAGGGCGCCCCAGTGCTAGCATCTACAGAACCCCAGGGGTCAGTGACCCCTAGACCAAGCACTTTCTGGACATCTTCACTTTCAGTCCGCAGTCCAGTGTTTACATCAAATTACATCGAATGTACAGCCCAGAAACAGGCCATTCGGCCCAACTGGTCCATGCTGGTGTTTCTGCTCCACATGAGCCTCCTCCCACCCCGCTTCATCTCACCCCATCAATATAACCTTCTATTCCTTTCTAGCTTATCGAGCTTCCCCTTAAATGCATCTATACTATTCGCCTCAACTACTCCTCGTGGTAGCGAGTTCCACATTCTCACCACTTTCGGAGTAAAGAAGTTTCTCCTGAATTCCCTATTGGATTTAAATCGTGACTATCTTATATTTATGGTCTCTAGTTTTGGTCTTCTCTACGTCTGCCCTATCAAACCCTTTCATAATTTTAAAGACCTCTATCAGGTCACCCCTCAGTCTTCTCTCTTCTGGAGAAAAGAGCCCCAGTCTGATCAATCTTTCCTGATAGTTTTTACCTCTCAGTTTATCGAACGTGCTGGTGATTTTCAAATTCTCTCTGCAGATGAGAATGTTCGGAGGTATTTGATTGGTCCACCGGGACCTCCCGGCCCACGAGGACCAGCTGGTCACCCAGGTTACACAGGGTCAGAAAGAGTGACCAACGTACGGCTTGATTACGGAGATATTGCAACCCGTGTCCGAGATTACATGAGAAGTAAGTGTCAGATGGACATGTGGCAGACAGCGATCAATGTGGGGCAGTGTGAGGTCATCCACTTTAGATCTGAGAAAGACAAATTGGAATATTTTGTAAATGGCGAGAGACTCGGAGCTGTGGAGGGGCAAAGGGATTTAGGGGTCCAAGTCGACAAATCACTAAAAGCAGTGCACAGGTACAAAAAGCAATCAAAAGGTCTAATGGAATGTTAGCCTTTATCTCAAGGGAGCTGGAATATATAGAGGGGAAGTTATGCTGCAGCTGTTAGGCTCCATCTGGAGTCACTGTGTTCAGTTCTGGGCACCTCAGGAAGGATATATTGGCCTTGGAGGGGGGGCAGCGCAGATTCACCAGAATGATACCCGGGGCTAAAAGGGGTAAATTATGAGGGCAGGTTGCATAAACATGGTTTGTATTCCCTACAGTTTAGACGGTTGAGGGGCGATCTGATCGGGATCTTTGACATGATTAAAGAATTCAATAGTGTAGATACAGAGAAACTATTTCCTCTGGTGGGGGGACTGAAGAACGAGAGGGCACAATCTTAAAATTAGAGCCAGGCCGTTCAGGGGTGATGTCAGGAAGCACTTCTTCAGACAAAGGGTAGTGGAAATCTGGAAAACTCTCTCCCAAAGGCTGTGGATGCTGGGGGTCAATTGGAGCTTTCAAGACTGAGATCGATCGATTTTTGTTGGGTAAGGGTATCAACAGATATGGAGCAAAGGCAGGTAAATGGAGTTGAGGTACAGATCAGCCACCAGTCACTGGTCAGTGATGTTGAAGTGGACTCACTGGCTGTGCAGCTCAGCTATTTACGGTAAGTTTTTTCTCACCTGCAGTTCGGAACCCATCAGGTTGTGAGACCTTTGACTAAGACAGACCTGAGCCTGTTGCTTGATGGTGTGGAGAAGACCTGCACTTTGCCAAACTGTGGCACAACGTCTTTGTAAACCAATGCTCGGTGTCAGTGGCCATCTTGAGCGTGTGTTTTAACGACTGTTTGTATTTCTGTCTCTCCCGCCAGGTTCAGGAATGAGTCTTGGGGTACAAGGACCGCCCGGCCCTCCTGGCACACCAGGCTCTGTGTCCAGCAGTGAACTGATGGCTCTTCTACAGAGTAAGTAATGGAATTAAGTGTACATCTCCAAACCCCAGCTCTCCAAACCCCAGCTCTCCAAACCCCAGATCACCAAACCCCAGATCTCCAAACCCCAGATCTCCAAACCCCAGATCTCCAAACCCCAGATCACCAAACCCCAGATCTCCAAACCCCAGATCACCAAACCCCAGCTCTCCAAACCCCAGATCACCAAACCCCAGCTCTCCAAACCCCAGATCTCCAAACCCCAGCTCTCCAAACCCCAGATCTCCAAACCCCAGCTCTCCAAACCCCAGCTCTCCAAACCCCAGCTCTCCAAACCCCAGCTCTCCAAACCCCAGCTCTCCAAACCCCAGATCTCCACAGCCCAGATCACCAAACCCCAGCTCTCCAAACCCCAGATCTCCACAGCCCAGATCTCCAAACCCCAGATCTCCAAACCCCAGCTCTCCAAACCCCAGCTCTCCAAACCCCAGCTCTCCAAACCCCAGCTCTCCAAACCCCAGCTCTCCACAGCCCAGATCTCCAAACCCCAGCTCTCCAAACCCCAGCTCTCCAAACCCCAGCTCTCCAAACCCCAGATCTCCAAACCCCAGATCACCAAACCCCAGAGCTCCACAGCCCAGATCTCCAAACCCCAGCTCTCCAAACCCCAGATCTCCACAGCCTTCTGACTCAGAGACACGGGGGTTACTAATTGAGCCGCAGCTGACACCTGGCTCACCTAATGCTCGCTGTGTAGTAGCGTTTTTTTTAACTGTTGTTCTGATCGTGTTGCCTGCTTGTCCTGAACAAACTCTCACTTTATTTTTCAAATTTAGGCTCCAGTTTTAGTAGAATGCTCGGACAGCCCGGACCTCCCGGACCACAGGGTCTGCCAGGACCAGCTGGACCTCCCGGTCTTGGAGGAGGGAACTTCCGCATTGAAGATGTTGTTTCCTACATTCAAAGTAATTTCATTTCTTATACTTTTAATAAATATTTTCTGTACTTTCGGTTGCGGTGCCCTCCAAGGTTGACTAGCCTACCAACACTCGATGTCCTGACAAAGGTGAAGAATTGGGACTTGAGTGAGGTACCGTAGAGACATGGTGCCCCAAACCGTAACCGCAGTAAGAGTTCGAGGCCTCAGAACCAGGGGCCGAAGCATTGCCACTGGTGAGATGCGGGCGGGTGTTCCTGAGTCTGTGGGCAGCAGATTGATTGGTACTCGTGTGAAGTGCTGCTCGAGTGAGCGGTAAACTCTTTGGCACTACAATGGCGGCACTGGCTGTGACTGAGCTCTCGTTCTCACTGCTCTGTCACCATAATGTTAATCCGGTGTCACCCGAGATAACCGCGATGCCCTTCTGTGTGTCTCCAGATTCAGGTTATAGTGTCAGAGGCCCTCAAGGACCCCCGGGACCCCCAGGACCACCAGGAACCGGAGGCGGCTTACATTCCGAAGACCGGCAACAACTCAAGACTGAGATTATCGATTATTTCTCGAGTAAGTGTTACAACTAATCTCAGTCTTACATGACAGGATTTAAATGTTATTTTGAACGTTCACACCCTGAAGGTGCTGAGTCCGAGGACTCTCAGAATTCCCGTTTGGTACTGAGCCTTTGGCATCCTATGGGAATGCTGCATAGGAACCCCCTTCATTGGGGCAAGGGTCTTTCCTGAGCCTGTGATGGGAATGTTCAGGAAGACCCCCCTTTAATGGGGTTGAGAATCCATTCTGACTATTTCAGTTTACAATAAACACTGCTGATTCTCACATTCCCTGTTCTCGGTGGTGTTTATTCTGGGATGTCTCTGTGGGTCTGTGCCCATGTTGTGTGATGGGTGCCAGTCTGTGCTACCCTCCCTGCTCTGTCCCTTTGTGGGTCTGTGTTGGGTTGATATATTGTCATACATCCTTTACCTTTACAATTTCGAGGACTAGGAAACATTGATAACGTCTGATTAATTAATACTTGTTATTAAATCAAGTCAATAAAACACAACCCTTTACATGCAGTGTATATGAAATATAGGTACCAATACTCACATATCAAGGACACCTTCAGGAGGTCGCAAGCGTGTTGTCTTGACTGCTTATACTGGCCTCAGCAAGACTAAATGGAAGTTCCCATCACGTTCTGTGTGTATGCTGTTATCAGCTGTTACCATTTGTTGTGGACACTTTTGATCTCTTAGCTCTTCCAGTCTATATTGCAAAAGAAACGTATTCGCTTATCTACACTGGAGTCCATTCAGCAATCGATACTCCTTCTTCACACCAACCCCTGCTGTGCTGAAAACCTGTCTGGTACATCTGTGGGTCTTTATGAAGAGTGGTTTAACCAAGTAACTCTCGCTAAATATTATATAATTCTATATAAAGCCAACGAGCTTATTCTATTTAATAATCTATGTGTGCCTATCCTTGCAGTGTCTACCCGTGTTGTGTGATGGGTTCCATTCTGTGCCACCCTTCCCTGCTCTGTCCCATGCGCTGGTTCTAATGATCGGACACTGGGCTGTGGGAATGTCCTGCACTCCGCTCTGTAGATGGTTGCTAACCGAGTCTCTCTGCTCTCCAGGTGATAGAATGAGGCCGTACATCACCGGACCCCCGGGACCCCCAGGGCGCGTCGTATATTCTGAAATAGCTCCACGACTCATCCAGTATATGAGAGGTAGGTCGTTGATACAGAGTCAGATTGATATTGTTATCAGTGATATTCGCGTCTGAGACTAAACTCGATCCGAGTCAGTCTTAAAATGTCCCAGTGGTTATCTAATTATTTGTTATTAAATGGTGACCGGAAGCATAAAAATTGAGCAAAGTACAATCCATCGAATCATTTGTTCAACCAATGAGAAGTTCGCAATGGGTCAATTACCCATTGAATACCTGCAGAAGACGGAATGGATTCAGAAATGGAATCCCGGTTTCTGGTGAGGTGCTGGCTGTTGTCGGTTTGTACCTGACAACCTGGAAATCTCGAGCAGAGCGAGAAGTGGAGTCCCTTTGTCTGACAGAATGGGAAAATCCCAACGGGACATCAGCTTGTTCGAGACTCAACTTTCAAACTCTTTGAAGCAAATATTTTCAGGCGAATGTAACAACATTGAATACACAATTCACACTGTATACAGCAGGGAATACAGTTCCATCTGTCAGATCCAAACCACCACCTCCTTGTTAATGAATGGAATGAAATGAATCTCTTTGCTCTTGGGATCAGGAGACAGTGTCTGATCTTTAAATGCATCAAATGAAACCACCCACGGTGACACCACATCTCCTCCAAACCCTGACTTAGGCACTTGCTGTTTCAGATCACAGGCTGATTGACACTGGCACCACCATCGGTAGAGGGTCTGGACGTCATGGAGTGTTGTGGCGCGAGGGAACGTACAGAAATGACACAGAGTTCGAGGAATACATGAAGGGTACGACCTTGGATTAGCACTGGTATAGTGTATGTGTGTGTCCGTCTGACTCTCAGAGTGTCTGTGGGGGACGGGGTGAGAAGGGGAATGGGGTGGAGGTGGGGAAGAGGGGGATGGGGGAATGGGGTGGGGATGAGGGGTAGGGGTGAGGGGGGGAATGGGGTGGGGGTGAGAATGAGAAGGGGTTGCAGATGGGGGGTGGGGATGCGAGGGGGAATGAGGGTGAGGGGGATTACAGGGGTGGGGATTACAGGGGTGGAGGTGGATCCGGAAATCATCGCCCTGTGGCCAGAGACTGTGGACTTTATCTCCTCTTTCTAAGCTCCTGGTGTCCACGTTCTCCAGTTCCTGAATCTTGAAGCCAAGTTCATCGTCCTAAGAGAAAATAATTCTAATTCTTTCTCTCGTTTGCTTTATTTAAGCTTATGGAGGTGGTCTGGGAGAGGTGGACCAAGAGCGAGGGTCTGTCCAGGCTGAGGGAGGTGAGTGTTCGACGTGTTGAGCACGGCAAACAATCAATGGGGACAGTGTTAGTCGTCCTTTACCTGGGCTCTCACCGGAGGTATTGAGCTGTCAGGTGGTCCCATGGGGCAGAGCACTGGCGTAGACACTGGGCCTCAGATCCTAGCGATCCACCATATCACCCAACCCCACCTACCCACCATATCCCTAAATCCCACCGTCTCCCCATACCCCTCAGTCCCATGCTCTCCAGAAACACATCCTATTGCCCCTTGACCCCAGTTACACTGTCCCTTGTCCTTCCCTGGTAACTTATTCCACAATTTGATTCCTGTTTGAGTGATAAAGTTCCCCCGAATCTCTTCTTATTCCTCATTTTGAACTAGTTCCCCCTGGGAGTTGAACCCTACATGACTGGGAATAATTTGCTTGACTCAGTTCTGTCAATTTCCATACAGAATCTTGAATACTTGAATTGTTTTGCTTGAGGTCTCCTGTCCGAAGCTGTTGGGACAGATTTTGCTGTAAAATAATGGTGTGTAAGCGACACACAGCACGACTAATGCACAAATCAGCCAGCAACTTGTGGCAAGGGAGAGATACCCCGTGAATTGCAAATCGCCTCAAGTTGCTTCACAAAAACGGCAACTCACGGCTAACCTCCCCGTGAGTTTCCTGAAGTTGCTGCATTTGCACATTAATTACCCATTAAACTCGCCGCAGAAAGTTAAATCTAGTCATTATCAGTGTAAGTACCCTTTTAACCGTGTGATAATTGTTAATGACTGCCAATCACCCACTCTGCCCAGAAAGTGAACAATTAAAAGTGTGGAGTCTCATTCCTTCAGGTTTTCAATTGTTGTTGGAGATTTTAAAAATGTCAAATTTTACATTTAAAAATCTTTTTCTTACTTTTCCTTTTCTGTCTCTTTTTTCTCTTAATCCACCCTTTCTTTCCCTCTGTTTATTTTTCTTTCTGTACCTGATTTGATTCTAATTCACCCTCCTTCTCAATCCTTCCGCTGTTTATTTCCCAATCCTTTAATCTCACTGGTTAAGGAGATACCGTTTGTCCCGTCGTTCACCAAGGTCCCAGATGCTCCGCTGTGCCGTTATTAGCTCGCACTTCCAGCAACTTTGAGGGCAACATTTTTAAAAACCTAAATGTGCAATTGTAAGTGTAAATAACGGGGCATGTTGCGAGATGCTCACTTCAGCAAAATCTGGCCTGTGATGCTTGACCTTACTGTCGATGTCCTTGCGTCTCACTGATGCTGCTGTGGCCCAGGGCAGTCTTCGATATAGACGAGCGGATCACCTGCGCTGTTCAACTTACCACAGCAATGGGACATCATCCAGTAAATGCTTTTCAACATTGTCCTCTTGTAGATAACGGCTGGACTGTGCACACATCACGTGGTTCATCCCGACACTCAGGGGTACCTGGGGGGTCCGGCCATTTTGTGTTTGATTGGGAGAAAGCGTTCAATGGGAACAGGACGGCATACGAGGAATACTTGAGAGGTGAGCCTAGATTTGTGCGGATTTCCCAGGCGTTGTGCGGGATTCCCAGGCGTTGTGCGGGATTCCCAGGAATTGTGCATGATTCCCAGGAGTTGTGCATGATTCCCAGGCGTTATGCGGGATTCCCAGGCGTTGTGCGGGATTCCCAGGCGTTGTGCGGGATTCCCAGGAGTTGTGCGGGATTCCCAGACATTGTGCTGTTTCACTGATGCTGATCATTGGATGATAAAAGGTGTCGCCATCAACCGATTCACAGCACTCAGTGACGGTGTTAATTAAATCAGTTTAAAATCTTACATCACAAGCTGTCTCGCCCCGAGCTCCGTCCTTGTTCGTTGTCATGCTGTTAGCCCATCGCAGCCAGGATGATGTTAGGGACACGTGTAGGCATCACATTCGAGATATCGCTCTGTCACAGATGTATAACAACCGTAAGCTGCTGTGAGCTCCTGATCTGCACCTCTAACCTCTAACCTCTAACCTGGAACATTCCAATTTGCACAGCTCCCTGACCAAACAATTAAACTCCAAATGACCTGAACTTGTGTTTACTTAACAACAGTTACACTTTATGGGGGAGAAATTCAGTATCGCCCCATTTGGGGCGCAATTATCGGCCGGGCACAAAGATTAGCGCCTGGCACTAATTATCGCCACCGACTGCAAACTTGACTTTTATTGCCCCTGGAGGTGATTGGAGCGCTAAATCAGGCGCTTCACACCTGTCTTAAGGCGCAAAGGCCGAGGAGCGAGGCGCTACCTCAGAGCGCTGGCGAAGCTCATGTAATGTCAGTCAGCAATGGAGCACACACACAATGGCACAGGCCAGTTCTTAAAGGGGATGGTTAATCTTGCTTTCCATCCACATCCTGCTCATTGCAGCCTTGAATCTCGGCCTGGAGAGACCTGCACATCAAATCTGCTGGAAAGAACAATGGAGAGTACCAGGCAAAGAGCTCAGAGTGCAGCCCCCACAGTCTTTTCTAAATCGATACAAGGAATGGCAAATCAAAATGAACCTGCAAAGTGCTGCTCAGTACCCAAAACTCCTTCACACAACGTTGAATCTCTCCAGAAGTCTCTCTCTCTCTCTCTCAGAATGCGTAGTTCAAAAATGGCACCAACAATAAAAGGCAGGAAGCGGTCACCTTTAAATAGCGCTCCCCCTTTCCCTTCATGACTGCAGAACGCTCCCCTCAACCTGTCGTTGCTAGCGTCAGGCGGTAAGGCAGGGGGCGCCACTCAATATCCGCTCCGGGGCGTTGCGCACTCGACTGACGTCACGATCTGCCAGCGCAGGATATCGTGGCGGTAGTGTTTAGCGCCGCCGCAAAATGTCTAGTTAAGTTCGCGAGCGGCGCAAACATCGCTGCGTCCAGGCGCTAGTTGCTTTGCGCCCCATTAGTGCCCTCTTAAGGCGTTAACGGGAGGCGCAACCAACTGAATTTTTCCCCCTATGTCTTTAAAGGGACCAGCTCCACCACCACAATGCGTCGCATCGTAAACAGTTTAACACTGCTGTCCTTGTAACAAGTTTCAACATTGTCCTCTTATAGATAACGGTTGGACTGTGGACCGGTCACATGGCTCCAGGACCTTGCAGTGGCTCGCGTCCAATTGGGAGAAAGTATTCAACGGGAACAGGACGGCATACGAGGAATACCTGAGAGGTGAGAGGCGGGATTTGTGGAGGATTCCCTGGTGTTGTACGGGATTCCCTGGTGTTGGGGGTGTGTGGAATTCCCTGGCACTGGGGAGGGGATTCCCTTGGCCATGGGAGGGGAGATTAGTCAGCGTTCCTGCGACTGATCGCTATCTAGGGCTCCTGCTGGAAAGTGTGGATGATGCCCAGCCCCCCGTTACCCGAGGGTCTGCGCCTCTGAGTCAGGTCATGGGTTCCAGCCCCCACTCTAGAGACTTGAGCACAAAATCCAGGCCGACACTCCAGTGGAGTACTTAAGGAGTTCTGCACTGTCGGAGGGTCAGTACTGAGGGAGCGCCGCACTGTCGGAGGGGCAGTACTGAGGAGGAGTACATGAAGGGTAGGACCATGGATTAGCACTGGTATAGTGTATGTGTGTGTCCGTCTGACTCTGAGTGTCTGTGGGGGACGGGGTGAGAGGGGGAATGGGGTGGGGATGAGGGGGGGAATGGGGTGGGGGTGAGAATGAGAAGGGGTTGCAGATGGGGGGTGGGGATGAGAGGGGGAATGGGGGTGAGGGGGAATGGAGGTGAGGGGGATTACAGGGGTGGGGATTACAGGCGTGGAGGTGGATCCGGAAATCATCACCCTGTGGCCAGAGACTGTGGACTTTATCTCCTCTTTCTAAGCTCCTGGTGTCCACGTTCTCCAGTTCCTGAATCTTGAAGCCAAGTTCATCGTCCTAAGAGAAAATAATTCTAATTCTTTCTCTCGTTTGCTTTATTTAAGCTTATGGAGGTGGTCTGGGAGAGGTGGACCAAGAGCGAGGGTCTGTCCAGGCTGAGGGAGGTGAGTGTTCGACGTGTTGAGCACGGCAAACAATCAATGGGGACAGTGTTAGTCGTCCTTTACCTGGGCTCTCACCGGAGGTATTGAGCTGTCAGGTGGTCCCATGGGGCAGAGCACTGGCGTAGACACTGGGCCTCAGATCCCAGCGATCCACCATATCACCCAACCCCACCTACCCACCATATCCCTAAATCCCACCGTCTCCCCATACCCCTCAGTCCCATGCTCTCCAGAAACACATCCTATTGCCCCTTGACCCCAGTTACACTGTCCCTTGTCCTTCCCTGGTAACTTATTCCACAATTTGATTCCTGTTTGAGTGATAAAGTTCCCCCGAATCTCTTCTTATTCCTCATTTTGAACAAGTTCCCCCTGGGAGTTGAACCCTACATGACTGGGAATAATTTGCTTGGCTCAGTTCTGTCAATTTCCATACAGAATCTTGAATACTTGAATTGTTTTGCTTGAGGTCTCCTGTCCGAAGCTGTTGGGACAGATTTTGCTGTAAAATAATGGTGTGTAAGCGACACACAGCACGACTAATGCACAAATCAGCCAGCAACTTGTGGCAAGGGAGAGATACCCCGTGAATTGCAAATCGCCTCAAGTTGCTTCACAAAAACGGCAACTCACGGCTAACCTCCCCGTGAGTTTCCTGAAGTTGCTGCATTTGCACATTAATTACCCATTAAACTCGCCGCAGAAAGTTAAATCTAGTCATTATCAGTGTAAGTACCCTTTTAACCGTGTGATAATTGTTAATGACTGCCAATCACCCACTCTGCCCAGAAAGTGAACAATTAAAAGTGTGGAGTCTCATTCCTTCAGGTTTTCAATTGTTGTTGGAGATTTTAAAAATGTCAAATTTTACATTTAAAAATCTTTTTCTTACTTTTCCTTTTCTGTCTCTTTTTTCTCTTAATCCACCCTTTCTTTCCCTCTGTTTATTTTTCTTTCTGTACCTGATTTGATTCTAATTCACCCTCCTTCTCAATCCTTCCGCTGTTTATTTCCCAATCCTTTAATCTCACTGGTTAAGGAGATACCGTTTGTCCCGTCGTTCACCAAGGTCCCAGATGCTCCGCTGTGCCGTTATTAGCTCGCACTTCCAGCAACTTTGAGGGCAACATTTTTAAAAACCTAAATGTGCAATTGTAAGTGTAAATAACGGGGCATGTTGCGAGATGCTCACTTCAGCAAAATCTGGCCTGTGATGCTTGACCTTACTGTCGATGTCCTTGCGTCTCACTGATGCTGCTGTGACCCAGGGCAGTCTTCGATATAGACGAGCGGATCACCTGCGCTGTTCAACTTACCACAGCAATGGGACATCATCCAGTAAATGCTTTTCAACATTGTCCTCTTGTAGATAACGGCTGGACTGTGCACACATCACGTGGTTCATCCCGACACTCAGGGGTACCTGGGGGGTCCGGCCATTTTGTGTTTGATTGGGAGAAAGCGTTCAATGGGAACAGGACGGCATACGAGGAATACTTGAGAGGTGAGCCTAGATTTGTGCGGGTTTCCCAGGCGCTGTGCGGGATTCCCAGGCGTTGTGCGGGATTCCCAGGCGTTGTGCGGGATTCCCAGGCGTTGTGCGGGATTCCCAGGCGTTGTGCGGGATTCCCAGGCGTTGTGCGGGATTCCCAGGCTTTGTGCATGATTCCCAGGCGTTGTGCGGGATTCCCAGGCGTTGTGCGGGATTCCCAGGCGTTGTGCGGGATTCCCAGGCGTTGTGCGGGATTCCCAGGAGTTGTGCGGGATTCCCAGACATTGTGCTGTTTCACTGATGCTGATCATTGGATGATAAAAGGTGTCGCCATCAACCGATTCACAGCACTCAGTGACGGTGTTAATTAAATCAGTTTAAAATCTTACATCACAAGCTGTCTCGCCCCGAGCTCCGTCCTTGTTTGTTGACATGCTGTTAGCCCATCGCAGCCAGGATGATGTTAGGGACACGTGTAGGCATCACATTCGAGATATCGCTCTGTCACAGATGTATAACAACCGTAAGCTGCTGTGAGCTCCTGATCTGCACCTCTAACCTCTAACCTCCAGCCTGGAACATTCCAATTTGCACAGCTCCCTGACCAAACAATTAAACTCCAAATGACCTGAACTTGTGTTTACTTAACAACAGTTACACGTTATGTCTTTAAAGGGACCAGCTCCACCACCACAATGCGTCGCATCGTAAACAGTTTAACACTGCTGTCCTTGTAACAAGTTTCAACATTGTCCTCTTGTAGATAACGGTTGGACTGTGGACCGGTCACATGGCTCCAGGACCTTGCAGTGGCTCGCGTCCAATTGGGAGAAAGTGTTCAACGGGAACAGGACGGCATACGAGGAATACCTGAGAGGTGAGAGGCGGGATTTGTGGAGGATTCCCTGGTGTTGGGGGTGTGTGGAATTCCCTGGCACTGGGGAGGGGATTCCCTTGGCCATGGGAGGGGAGATTAGTCAGCGTTCCTGCGACTGATCGCTATCTAGGGCTCCTGCTGGAAAGTGTGGATGATGCCCAGCCCCCCCCCCGCCCCCCGTTACCCGAGGGTCTGCGCCTCTGAGTCAGGTCATGGGTTCCAGCCCCCACTCTAGAGACTTGAGCACAAAATCCAGGCCGACACTCCAGTGGAGTACTTAAGGAGTTCTGCACTGTCGGAGGGGCAGTACTGAGGGAGCGCTGCACTGTCGGAGCGGTCAGTACTGAGGGAGCTCTGCACTGGCAGAGGGCCAGTACTGAGGGAGCACTGCACTGTCGGATCGGCAGTACTGAGGGAGCGCTGCACTGGCAGAGGGCCAGTACTGAGGGAGCGCTGCACTGGCAGAGGGCCAGTACTGAGGGAGCGCTGAACTGGCAGAGGGCCAGTACTGAGGGAGCGCCGCACTGTCGGAGGGTCAGTACTTAAGGAGTTCTGCACTGGCGGAGGGGCAGTACTGAGGGAGTGCCGCACTGTCGGAGGGGCAGTACTGAGGGAGTGCTGCACTGGTGGAGGGTCAGTACTTAAGGAGTTCTGCACTGTCGGAGGGGCAGTACTGAGGGAGCGCCGCACTGTCGGAGGGTCAGTACTGAGAGAGCGCTGCACTGTCGGAGGGGCAATACTGAGGGAGCGCTGCACTGGCAGAGGGTCAGTACTTAAGGAGTTCTGCACTGGCGGAGGGGCAGTACTGAGGGAGTGCCGCACTGTCGGAGCGGCAGTACTGAGGGAGTGCTGCACTGGTGGAGGGTAAGTACTTAAGGAGTTCTGCACTGTCGGAGGGGCAGTACTGAGGGAGCGCCGCACTGTCGGAGGGTCAGTACTGAGAGAGCGCTGCACTGTCGGAGGGGCAGTACTGAGGGAGCGCTGCACTGGCAGAGGGGCAGTACTGAGGGAGTGCTGCACTGTCGGAGGGGCAGTACTGAAGGAGCGCTGCACTGGTGGAGGGGCAGTACTGAGGGAGCGCCGCACTGTCGGAGGGTCAGTACTGAGGGAGTGCCGCACTGTCGGAGGGGCAGTACTGAGGGAGTGCTGCACTGGTGGAGGGTCAGTACTTAAGGAGTTCTGCACTGTCGGAGGGGCAGTACTGAGGGAGCGCCGCACTGTCGGAGGGTCAGTACTGAGAGAGCGCTGCACTGTCAGAGGGGCAATACTGAGGGAGCGCTGCACTGGCAGAGGGTCAGTACTTAAGGAGTTCTGCACTGGCGGAGGGGCAGTACTGAGGGAGTGCCGCACTGTCGGAGGGGCAGTACTGAGGGAGTGCTGCACTGGTGGAGGGTCAGTACTTAAGGAGTTCTGCACTGTCGGAGGGGCAGTACTGAGGGAGCGCCGCACTGTCGGAGGGTCAGTACTGAGAGAGCGCTGCACTGTCGGAGGGGCAGTACTGAGGGAGCGCTGCACTGGCAGAGGGGCAGTACTGAGGGAGTGCTGCACTGTCAGAGGGGCAGTACTGAAGGAGCGCTGCACTGGTGGAGGGGCAGTACTGAGGGAGCGCCGCACTGTCGGAGGGTCAGTACTGAGGGAGCGCTGCACTGTCGGAGGGGCAGTACTGAGGGAGCGCCGCACTGTCGGAGGGGCAGTACTGAGGGAGTGACGCACTGTCGGAGGGGCAGTACTGAGGGAGCGCCGCACTGTCGGAGGGGCAGTACTGAGGGAGTGCTGCACTGTCGGAGGGGCAGTACTGAGGGAGCGCCGCACTGTCGGAGGGGCAGTACTGAGGGAGCGCTGCCCTGTAGGAGGGGCAGTACTGAGGGAGTGCTGCACTGTCGGGGGGGCAGTACTGAGGGAGTGCTGCACTGTCGGAGGGGCAGTACTGAGGGAGCGCCGCACTGTCGGAGGGGCAGTACTGAGGGAGCGCTGCCCTGTAGGAGGGGCAGTACTGAGGGAGTGCTGCACTGTCGGGGGGGCAGTACTGAGGGAGTGCTGCACTGTCGGTGAGGCAGTACTGAGGGAGAGCCGCACTGTCGGAGGTGCCTCTTAGGTGGATGTAAAAGATCCCATGGCCACTATTTTGAAGAAGAGCTGGGAAGTTCTCCCCGGTGTCCTGGGGCCAATATTTATCCCACAACCAACATCACTAAAACAGATTATCTGGTCATTATCACATTGCTGTTTGTGGGATCTTGCTGTGCACAAATTCGTTGCCGCGTTTCCCACATTACAACAGTGACTACACTTTAAAAGTAATTTAATAGCTGTGAAGCGCTTTGGGACATCCTGAGATTGTGGAAGGCGCTGTAGAAATGCAAGTTCTTTCAAGTCTTTCATAAAATCCACTTTCCTCCCCAGCTTACGGGGCAGAAGGAGGTGACGCAGGACAGACAGGCGGAGGTGAGTCACTTTAAGGATTCACTGCTGCTTACTACAAAAGCAAGATACTGCGGATCCTGGAAATGTGAAATAAAAACAGAAAATGCAGGAAATACTCAGCCAGTCAGGCAGCATCTGTGGAGAGAGAAACATAGATAACATTTCAGATCGATTATCTTTCGTCATAAAGTTCTGATGAAAGGTCATTGACCTGCTGAGTATTTCCAGCATTTTCTGCTTTCATTGCTTCTTAATGTTTGATTTTGTGCTGAGAATGAAGTAAATCTGATGAGTGTCGGCCGTGGCTCAGTGGGTGGCCCTCTTCCCTCTGAGTCAGAAGGTCGTGGGTTCATGCCCCACTCCAGGGACTTGAGCACAAAAAGCTAGGCTGACACTCCAGTACAGTGCTGAGGGAGCGCTGTACTGTCGGAGGTGCCGTCTTTCGGATGAGACGTTAAACCGAGGCCCCATCTGCTCTCTCAGGTGGACGTAAAAGATCCCATGGCACTATTTCGAAGAAGAGCAAGGGAGTTATCCCCGGTGTCCTGGCCAATATTTATCCCTCAATCAACATTACTAAAAAACAGATTATTTAGCCATTTTCACATTGTATGGGAGCTTGCTGTGCGCAAATTGGCTGCCGCGTTTCCTACATTAAAACAGTGAGCACACTTCAAAAGTACTTCATTGGCTGTAAAGTGCTTTGGGACATCCGGTGGTCGTGAAAGGCGCTATAGAAATGCAAGTCTT
The DNA here is from genome assembly GCA_030390025.1 of Squalus acanthias. Classification (NCBI taxonomy): domain Eukaryota; kingdom Metazoa; phylum Chordata; class Chondrichthyes; order Squaliformes; family Squalidae; genus Squalus; species Squalus acanthias. Next base: position 1,357,981 of record JASTWF010000043.1, read on the forward strand.
CCTTCTTCCTTCAATGATCACAGACAACTACTCTCTGTCTGTCTGTCTGTTTCTCTATCTCTCCAATGGGCACCCGATCCCCTCCCCGTGATGACCATCCAGCTGGTGAAGGTGAAGATTATCCCCTCTATATATCTCACTCTTTTATCTACAGCCTCAACAATTGAACCATACGTTGCCAGAATTTTTTTTTTATTCGTTCATGGGATGTGGGCGTCACTGGAAAGGCCAGCATTTATTGCCCATCCCTCATTGCCCTTGAGAAGGTGGTGGTGAGCCGCCTTGAACCGCTGCAGTCCGTGTGGTGAAGGTTCTCCCACAGTGCTGTTAGGGAGGGAATTCCAGGATTCTGACCCAGCGATGATCACAACCTCTTCCCCCCACACCCCCATTTGACCCCGAGCTGAGCTTCCGACCACCTATCCTCTCCATCACTCTCACTGTAACCCCAGATACTGTAATCACTCCAGCTTTCTTGCCTGCTACCGTTATGCATTGTAACATACTGTGATCCAGATTGCGTGTTCCTTGACTCCAGCTCCCTAGTCCCTGCACTAATGGGCTGTACAGATCCTGGCAGAGGCCTGTTTTACAGCAGGACATTTACTGAGTCACTGCATGATTTGCAGATCACGTTTTGTAAATGTCTCCCATTTAATTCCAGCCCGTCGATCCCACCGCACATCATCCAGCTCCTCCAGCCAATCACATGGATCCGGAGTACGTCGTGTGTCTGAAACATCACGCAGCTCAACTGGCTCGGGATCATCGCAGTCAGCAGGAGGCGTTTGGCAGGATGGGACCTACAGGAGTGATGCCGAGTTAGAAGAGTTGATAAAAGGTGGGAGCCCCATTCTACTTCACTGTCACAGCTGGTGGTGTTGAGTTCCCCCACTTACCATGGCGTACCCCTGCCCTGTGAGCTGTCGATGGACCATAACCAACAGGCACAGCCCCACCACCAGCTCGTTAGATAGTTAAAGGCTTCTGTACCTAGGGCAGCCCATTTCTTCCACTGCTGTCTGTACAGAGCAAGACTCCAATCACAGTATCATCTTACCGTACAGTTCACCACAGTGGATGCTTATACTATTTTATTCATTCTTGGGACGTGGGCGTCACTGGCAAGGCCAGCATTTATTGCCCATCCCTAGTTGCCCTGAGACGATCTAGATGAATATCTGGTTAGGAACAGGACCGAAGATTATAAGAATAAGTAAAGATGGAGATGATCAAATGCTGAAATAGTTCCTGATGGACTGTGACCAGGGATCATAGTGAAATCCATTCCCACTCTCTCACTGCAGCAAAGGAACTCCACCTTTGTATTTATTAACACACAATTAACACCAGAACATGATATATGGGAGGCGACTGTTTGTTTACCATCCGCCCTAACCAAATTACCGTAAGACAAAGGTCCTCTACCAACCTGCCCCCGCCACACAGTACTGCTCCCCGATTATCAAAATCCACAACAAGGCCTTGGACAACGTGGACCACTTTCCATACCTCGGGAGACTACTGTCAACAAGGGCAGACGTCGACGACGAAGTCCAACACCGCTTTCAGTGTGCCAGTGCAGCCTTCGGTCACCTGAGGAAGAGAGTGTTTGAAGACCAGGACCTCAAACCCGGCACTAAGCTCATGGTCTACAGAGCAGCAGTGATACCCGCCCTGCTGTATGCCTCAGAGACATGGACCATGTACAGCAGGCACCTCAAAGCACTGGAAAGGTACCACCAACGCTGCCTCTGCAAGATCCTGCAAATCCATTGGCAGGATAGGCGCACCAACGTCAGTGTTCTCGCTCAGGCCAACATCCCCAGCATCGAAGCTTTGACCACGCTCGATCAGCTCCGATGGACGGGTCACATTGTCCGCATGCCCGATACAAGACTCCCAAAACAAGCGCTCTACTCGGAGCTCCGGCACGGCAAGAGAGCCCCAGGTGGGCAGAGGAAACGCTTCAAGGACACCCTCAAAGCCTCCTTGAAAAAGTGTAACATCCCCACCGACACCTGGGAATCCCTGGCCCAAAACCGCACAAAGTGGAGGAGAAGCATCCGGGAAGGCACCGAACACCTCGAGTCTCTTCGCACGTCAACCTGAGCACCCCACCCACCCGCCCCTTCAACCACCGTCTGCCCCACCTGTGACAGAGACTGTAGGTCCCGCATTGGACTCATCAGTCACCTGAGAACTCATTTTTAATGTGGAAGCAAATCATCCTCGGTTCCGAGGGACTGCCTAAGACACCCAGGAAGCCCCTCACTGGTCACCTGGACCAGCAACTGCCAGAACAGTGATTATTGTTTCCCCAACTGCAATAAACAAAGTTAGAATATATCAATAACAAAAAAAAAAAAATCAAAAAAAAAATTAAAATTAATTTAAAAAGCTTTGTTCCAATGGAGTTGAGAAGTGGGAAGAAGCAGAATGCTTGACCCTCAATGGGACCTCTCCACATCAGCTGGACAGGCAGGAATATGTGGGGAGAATGTCCTGGGGCTGCACCCGAGGACACTGACCATCTTAGGGTTCCCAACCCTTCTGGAGTCTCCAGGAATTAAAGATGAATATCCGGGATGCTGGTGTCAGCAACTCGGGAGAAAAATCATCGGGACATTTCAAAAATTGTGTTTTATTCATTTTCTTTGAACACTTTAATTTATTAGTTATAAAAATATTGTAGCTGGGGGGAGGAAAGGCTGTTCGACCGGATGGGGCACTTGGAGGCGGGAGGTCATGTGATGAAACCTCCAGGAATATGCCTGAGTTGGTGACCCGAGAGCAGCGAGCATTGGTCACTGGGCGGGTCAGAGTGCGCACCTGTACAGGTAGGCAGCTCCGGCGGGGTCTGGACAGGTGAGTGTCTGACCCGCCCAACACTCGCTGCTCTCCCCAGCCAGAGAGCACGGGAAACCCCGACAATACTTGGGGAGGAGGTGAAGGTTCTCCAGTCTCACTAACAGACGGTCAGCCGACACCGGGGACTGCAATAACCCCCCCAGGAATGTAATTGGCCCCAAGTCGTCGGATTATCAGTGAGTGGGCTCAGTCATTCTGGGCTGCACAGATCTCAATGCGCTGTCACCGTGCCAGGGGCAAGAGGGGGAAAGAGACCCCCACATGGTGAGGGGGGAGGGGCGAACAGACCTAAGACAATCAAAATCGGGCAGACAGGAAAGGAATTTTGCTGATCTATGTTGAATTTCTGTTGCAGACACGCTCGGGGAATCTTACTCCACCTGGCTCTCAAACACCAGCCCCGAGAGCCAGCAGGACCAGAAGGAAAGGAGGCGTATAGCTGCAGGTACGCAGTGAGGCTACACAGGGAACCCAGGCATTTTAGTGTGAACTAATTTTTAATCAGCCGGTTTGCAGAGCTTGTATTTTTTTTAAATCTATATAAATGTCCCTCCTCTCCTGGCCTGGCCCAGCCCTCACCCCTCCTCTCCTGACCCCTGGCCTGGCCCAGCTCTGACCCCTCCACTCCTGACCCAGCCCTGACCCCTCCTCTCCTGACCCCTGGCCTGGCCCAGCCCTGACCCCTCCTCTCCTGACCCCTGGCCTGGCCTGGCCCAGCCCTGACCCCTCCTCTCCTGACCCAGCCCTGACCCCTCCTCTCCTGACCCAGCCCTGACCCCTCCTCTCCTGACCCCTGGCCCAGCCCTGACCCCTCCTCTCCTGACCCCTCCTCTCCTGACCCCTGGCCTGGCCCAGCCCTGACCCCTCCTCTCCTGACCCCTGGCGCAGCCCTGACCCCTCCTCTCCTGACCCAGCCCTGACCCCTCCTCTCCTGACCCCTCCTCTCCTGACCCCCAACCCCCAGCCTGATCCTGTCCAGGAAAAGGGTCTGGGTGTTTTTTAATTCATTATTTCTTTCTGTAGGTCAGTCATCGCACAGGAGGACCCGACAAAGGAGAGCTCTGGGCACCAAGTGATCAGCGACTCAGAGTGGAGGGGCCGCACGGCCGACTCCGGCTCCTATTTCTGATGTTATGACTCCGCTCAGTAACTGCTCCTACACCTCGCCCTCTTATTCAGCAGCTTAACGTCAGAAGAAAAATTGCACGTAACTTTCTTTTTCGAGGCCTTTTGTAATACAGCAATTAGTCTGGGGTTCTAACTGTACATGGCTAATGTACCCGTGGAAACAGGCGGACAGCGACTGATTGGTGGGGAGATTCCGCAGCACGAGTCCCCCCCCCCCACTTGTTGTTCCTGGTATGTTGCTACCCACCGCTGGGCACACAGGTCATGGCCAATGCTCCCAAACCTTCTGTTAGTCACCACGACACTGTTCATTGGCCACCAAATGTTGCTGTTATTGGCCCTTTGGCCAATGAGAATGAGGCAGGCTCGTGCCCCTCCCCCATCATGTCTCTGTGGCTCACACCCAACATCAGCAACACAACCGAATGGTTGAAAAACCCTGGGGAAGGGTCAGTGCAGGACAGCACCAGGTGAAGGGTTGTGACCCCCCCCCAGTGCAGGACATCAACAGAAGGGTCAACGCCCCCCCAGGGCAGGTGAAAGGTCATGTGTCCCAGTGCAGGACAGCACCAGGGAAGAAAGCCAGATCAATTTGGAAGAATGTCTGGTTCAGAATCCCAGCCAATCTTTGCGACTCCTCTGCAGCTGATCATCAGATTCAGGGGCCTCAGCAAGGTTAGAGTTTATTAGAAAACAGATACCCCCGAGGCCGTGGATGTGAATCAGGCTCCCAGAGATCGCAGGAGCTGCATCGACGGCCAATCACAACCAAGCCTTGGGATGTCTGGCTGGTATAGACCGACAGAGCCCATCCTCTCTCGCCGTTCCCAGACAGCTGCAAAGGAGAGTTTGAGAAGCGGGGTTGCAGGTTAGGGAGGTTGTGACAGCAGAGCGGCTGGTTTCTGCAGGGCATGTTCAGGAAGGAGATATTTGTCTTTAAGGTTGGAGATGGAGAGAGGGAGAGTCCATGGTTCAGTAACCAGCATGGGCTCTGGATGGACCGAATGGCCGTTCCCTTGTGCCTGTGAGCCAGGGGGTGAGGACTGATGTTGAGCCCCTGCCTTCAGTCGCTGCCCCGTGTTTCCATTGCTTCGTACAGTTAGGTTCTGTTCTTGCTGCGATGTTTCTCTCGTGTGTCAGGGTTCCTGCAGGTTGCAGTGTTTGATTCCGATAACCAGCTGACGATTTTACAGCCTGTCTTATTTAAATTGTAAAATTCTTCTTTTGGAATAAAAACAATTTTTTGTAAAACAAAGTGAAGCGAATTCCTCGACAGATTTATTCAACACCCGACAAATTAATATTCCTGGGCTGCAACTACGCGTCAGTGGGGACCCCTGACCTCAGTGGGGCCCTGTGACCTCGCTGGGCCACCCCCTGACCTCAGTGGGGCCCTGTGACCTCGCTGGGCCACCCC
>JASTWF010000043.1:1363596-1538376 GCA_030390025.1 Squalus acanthias
CTCCCCCCACTCCCTCTCTCCCCCGCTCTCCCGCTCCCTGTGTCACTTCTTACTTTGGTTCAGTGGAATCCTTTGTTATTTGAAATGTTTTATCATAGAAGGTTCGGTAAAGATGGGGGAGCTCCAGCATCCGGGAGATCTGTGCAGCGAAAACAGGATCGGCCACCTTAGCTACAGGTAAACAAACACATTAAACAAGGCAGGAACCCCATTGATCCCCCGGCTGTCCCACGGCCTGCCCACACAGAGCCCCAACACACACAGCCCCCCCAACACACACAGCCCCCCCAACACACACACAGCCCCCCCAACACACACACAGCCCCCCCAACACACACACAGCCCCCCCAACACACACACAGCCCCCCCAACACACACACAGCCCCCACCAACCCACCGCCCCGCCCCCCACCAACCCACATTCACACCCCCAACCCCCACCAACCCACTAACACTGCCCCGCCCCCCCACCCCACAGATGGACTCACTCACAAACGCTGGTGCAGTTGATTTCTCTTTGATCTCTGTAATCTCTGAGCCAGCCCCTGACCTGGACGAGGTCTCCAAGCTGGAGCTGGGAATTGCGCTGCTCCAGCCTCCTGATCCTGCTCAGCTGCTCCAGGAGGTTCAGGCCGACGGGAGGCGAGGCTGCTGTGGGAGGAAAGCAAAGCTCAGGAGAATTTGAAGTGAAAGATGGGCTCGAGTGGGTGATTCTGTTCACGGCCTGTTTTACTGGCCCGTCTCCGACAGAGCAGAACACCAGCCAAGCAGAAAAGACGGTGAAGGAGGACATGACAGAACTCAGTGAATTTTGATGCCGGTTACTAGTCAGTGTCAGCCGTGGCTCAGTGGGTAGCACCGCTCACCTCTGAGTCAGAAGGTTGTGGGTTCAAGTCTCACTCCAGAGACTTGAGCACAAAAATCTAGGCCGACACTCCAGTAGTGCTGAGGGAGCGCCGCACTGTCGGAGGTGCCGTCTTTCAGATGAGACGTTAAACCGAGGCCCCGTCTGCTCTCTCAGGTGGACGTAATCCCATGGCACTATTTGAAGAAGAGCAGGGGAGTTCTCCCCAGTGTTCTGGCCAATATTTATCCCTCACTAAAAACAGATTATCTGGTCATTATCACATTGCTGTTTGTTGCATGTCTCCTCCCCTGATGTCCCATCCAAATCACGCACCGTCCTGACTTGGATATGTATCATAGAATAGTACAGCACAGTAGGAGGCCATTTGGCCCATCGAGTCTGTACTGGCTCTTTCGGCGTGCGATCCAATTTGTCCCACTCCCCCGCTATTGAATCTGTATCCACCACTCTATCAGGCAGTGCATTCCAAATCCTAAGTACTCACCGTTCCTTCATTGTCGCTGGGTCAAAATCCTGGAACTCCCTCCCTGACAGCACTGTGGGAGCACCTTCACCACACGGACTGCAGCGGTTCAAGAAGGCGGCTCACCACCACCTTCTCAAGGGCAATTAGGGATGGGCAATAAATGCTGGCCTTGCCAGCGACACTCACATCCCGAGAATGAATAAATAAAACAATGTACCTGGTTTTGGGCCTTCCATTGGTCTCCGTTTCTTCCACCACACACAGCTGATCACTCCAGTCCCATCATCCACTGCAAAGCAGATTCAGCCAATGAGTGGACGAGCAAGGACAGCAACACTGTCAACATGATGCCAACCCTTTAATTACTACATTTACAATCATTCCCTGAACCCCACACGGCCCCAGAGGGGAGCTGCACCCTCTCAGTAACAACTAGCCCTGCAGCCCCCCAAACCCCCCCCTCCCCCCAAATAACGAGACCACCCCAGGGTGTCGGCTCAACCTTCAACTCTCAGCAAGATTAGCGCCAAACTGCTGGGAAATTTGGTCATTCATTTCCGGACGGAAACACAGGAAGGTGAGAATTCAGAGAGCCAGGACCTGCTGCTCCAAGCACAGAAACATAGAATAATAGGAGCAGGATTCGCCCCTTCGAGCCTGCTCCGCCATTCAATATGATCATGGCTGACCCTCTCTCTCAATACCATATTCCCGCTCTCTCCCCATACCTTTTGTGTCTAGAAATCTATCTATCCCCTTCTTAAATATATTCAATGACTTGGCCTCCACAGCCTTCTGTGGTAGAGAATTCCACAGGTTCACCACCCTCTGAGTGAAGAAATTTCTCCTCATCTCAGTCCTAAATGTCCTACCCCGTATCCTGAGACTGTGACCCCTCGTTCTAGACCCCCCAGCCAGGGGAAACATCCGCCCTGTATCCAGTCTGTCTAGCCCGGTCAGAATTTTATACATTTCAATGAGATCCCCTCTCATTCTTCTAAACTCTAGTGAATACAGGCCTAGTCGACCCAATCTCCCCTCATACAACAGTCCTGCCATCCCAGGAATCAGTCTGGTGAACCTTCGCTGCTCTCCCTCTATGGCAAGTATATCCTTTCTTAGGTAAGGAGACCATAACTGCAGACAGCAGCAGCTCCCAATAGCCGTGGGTGTGTCCCAGTCAGTGCCAGCCCCACAACCTCTCCCGTAGGACGTTCGTGCTCCGGGGCTGCCGAGGAGGCAAAGGACACAGTGTAGAAATAAACACACAAACCGTCTGGAAACACCGACCTCCGAAACTGAAAAGCTTCTCCCTCTCGCGCTTCTGGACAATTGTACCCAAGATATCCACCTTGCTGATGGGATGGGCTTTATAGAAGAACACTCCTGTGCAAACAAAGGAAATCCAGACTGTAAATGGCTGCTTTAATCTGCAAACACTTCCAGAGCTTCAAATATTAGCTGGGGCTTCAGCTAAACTCAGACAGGATCGGACCAAAGCACAGACTAATAAAGGAGAGCCAGCACGGAATTGTTAAAGGCAAATTGTGTTTGACTAACTTGATCGAGTTCTTTGATGAAGTAACCGAGAGGGTGGATGAGGGTAGTGCAGTTGATGTTGTGTATATGGACTTTCAAAAGGTGTTTGGTAAAATACCACATAATAGGCTTTAATTTTTCTAACAAGCCTATGTGATTGAAGGGGCTGCGCGGATACAAAACAAAGCGGACAGAAAGCAGAGAGTAACGGTGAACGGTTGTTTTTCAGACTGGAGGGAAGTATACAGTGGGGTTCCCCAGGGGTCGGTATTAGGGCCACTGCTCTTTTTGATATATATTAATGACCTGGACTTGGGTACACAGGACATAATTTTAAAGTTTGCAGATGACACAAAACTCGGAAATGTAGCAAATAATGAGGATAGTAACAGACTTCAGAAGGACATAGACAGACTGGTGAAATGGGCAGAAACATGGCAGATGAAATTTAATGCAGATAAGTGTGAAGTAATACATTCTGGTAGGAAGAATGAGTAGAGACAATATAAACTAAATGGTGCAATTTTGAAGGGGGTGCAGGAACAGAGAGACCTGGGGGTGTATGTACACAAATCTTTGAAGGGGGCAGGACAAGTTAAGAAGGCTGTTAAAAAAGCATATGGGATCCTGGGCTTTATTAACAGAGGCAGAGAGTACACAAGCAGGAAGTTATGCTAAACCTTTATAAAACACTGGTTAGACCCCAGCTGGAGTTTTGTGTCCAATTCCGGGCACCGCACTTTAGGAAGGATGTCAAGGTCTTGGAGAGGGTGCAGAGGAGATTTACCAGAATGGTTCCAGGGATGAGGGACTTCAGTTACGTGGATAGACTGGAGAAGCTGGGGTTGTTCTCCTTAGGCAGAGAAGGTTAAGAGGAGATTTGATAGAGGTGTTCAAAATCATGAGGGGTCTAGACAGAGTAAAGAAGAAACTGTTTCCAGTGGCAGGAGGGTCAGTAACCAGAGGGCACAGATTTATGGTGATTGGCAAAAGAACCAGAGGTGACATGAATAAACATTTCTTTATGCAGCGAGTTGTTGTGATCTGGAATGCACTGCCTGAAAGGGCGGTGGAAGTAGATTCAATAATAACTTTCAAAAGGGAATTGGATAAATACTTGAAGGGAAAAAATTTGCAGGGCTATGGAGAAAGAGCAGGGGAGTGGAACTAATTGGAGAGCTCGTTCAAAGAGCCGGCACAGGCACGATGGGCCGAATGGCCTCCTTCTGTGCTGTATCATTCTATGATTCTTTCAGATGGGATCATGAAAGGCGCTATATAAGTGCAAGTTTTTTCTTTCAATCAGACGGGATCAAAACGAACTGAGACAAGTCAACTGATCAGAGTCGGAATCCAAGTAATCAGAGATGAGTCTAAACAATTGAAGACAGGATCGAAGTGATCACACAATCTGCAAACTTCCTGTTCATGATGGTGCTGCCGCAGTATCAGACTTCCACCACCAGAGGGCACATTTCAGTTAGTAATCTGAGCAAGAGGCAGGGAAACAGTTTCAACCAAAAATACTTTACTCTGTATCTAACCCGTGCTGTACCTGCCCTGGGAGTGTTTGATGGGACAGTGTAGAGGGAGCTTTACTCTGTATCTAACCCGTGCTGTACCTGCCCTGGGAGTGTTTGTTGGGACAGTGTAGAGGGAGCTTTACTCTGTATCTAACCCCGTGCTGCACCTGCCCTGGGAGTGTTTGATGGGACAGTGTAGAGGGAGCTTTACTCTGTATCTAACCCGTGCTGTACCTGCCCTGGGAGTGTTTGTTGGGACAGTGTAGAGGGAGCTTTACTCTGTATCTAACCCGTGCTGTACCTGCCCTGGGAGTGTTTGATGGGACAGTGTAGAGGGAGCTTTACTCTGTATCTAACCCGTGCTGTACCTGCCCTGGGAGTGTTTGTTGGGACAGTGTAGAGGGAGCTTTACTCTGTATCTAACCCTGTGCTGTACCTGCCCTGGGAGTGTTTGATGGGACAGTGTAGAGGGAGCTTTACTCTGTATCTAACCCTGTGCTGTACCTGCCCTGGGAGTGTTTGATGGGACAGTGTAGAGGGAGCTTTACTCTGTATCTAACCCCGTGCTGTACTTGAGCTGAGTGTCCTCCTGTTTATTTAAATGAATCGTTGATGCAGTGACCCACCTGGGACATGCCGAGAGTCCTCGAGTTCCAGGATGTCCCTAATGTAGAGTTTGGCAGATACTCCATGTATCGGGTCTAGACCCCAGAGCATTGTGTCCTCTGTACTGTCACCATCACTCTGCATAGCCACTCAGCCATTAAAATCCGTCGTGGTGAAACGCTCAGTCCGGTCCAGCACCGCCTGCATTTTGACCAATGGAAGTCATCAGCTTCTGCTCATCGCAAAACCAATCAATCAATCTGTCAAAATCCCCGCAACACACTCACTCACTCCGAGCTCCAGCATCGCGATGCAAATCCAACACAATCTTAAATAAACACAAGGTCCAAACTCCCCAACCCCGGGGCTCCATCACCCCCTGACCCTGTCACCCCCCGACCCCGGGCTCCATCACCCCCTGACCCCGTCACCTCTGACCCCGGGGGCTCCATCACCCCCTGACCCCGTCACCCTCTGACCCCGGGGGCTCCATCACCCCCTGACCCTGTCACCCCCCGACCCCGGGCTCCATCACCCCCTGACCCCGTCACCCCCTGACCCCGGGGGCTCCATCACCCCCTGACCCCGTCACCTCTGACCCCGGGGGCTCCATCACCCCCTGACCCCGTCACCCTCTGACCCCGGGGACTCCATCACCCCCTGACCCCGTCACCCTCTGACCCCGGGGGCTCCATCACCCCCTGAACCCGTCACCTCTGACCCCGGGGGCTCCATCACCCCCTGACCCCGTCACCTCTGACCCCGGGGGCTCCATCACCCCTTGACCCCATCACCCCCCCCCGACCCCGGGCTCCATCACCCCCTGACCCCGTCACCCTCTGACCCCGGGGGCTCCGTCACCCTCTGACCCCGTCGCCCTCTGACCCGATGCACGTTGGCCCCAAGCACAGGCTCCGTGAGCCGGATTCCTCCCGCTCCCCGGAGCTGCTCCCCGGAGCTGCTCCCGGCCTCATCCGAGCTTCGACCGGGCGGGGCGGCCCGGGCCCGAAACCGCCCCCTGAGCCTCGTTCCCCGGGCCCGGCCTCGGGCCTCACCCTGTCCCGGACCGGCCGCTCCCCCCGGGCCTGTCCCGGGTCCTGAGGCCAACTCACCAACCCGCCGCGCCGGAAGTGGATGGCCGGGGTTGCGTCACCTCCTGTCTCTGATTAGCATAATATGCATATTGATGGGGCGGGGCGGGTGACGTCATGGGGCACCGGGTACAACAACAACAACACCTGGCCCTTCACAGCAAACTCTGACCCCGGGCTCAGCAAACTCTGACCCCGGGCTCAGCAAACTCTGACCCCGGGCTCAGCAATCTCTGACCCCGGGCTCAGCCAGACTCTGACCCCGGGCTCAGCAAACTCTGACCCCGGGCTCAGCAATCTCTGACCCCGGGCTCAGCAAACTCTGACCCCGGGCTCAGCAATCTCTGACCCCGGGCTCAGCAATCTCTGACCCCGGGCTCAGCCAGACTCTGACCCCGGGCTCAGCAAACTCTGACCCCGGGCTCAGCAAACTCTGACCCCGGGCTCAACAAACTCTGACCCCGGGCTCAGCCAGACTCTGACCCCGGGCTCAGCAAACTCTGACCCCGGGCTCAGCAAACTCTGACCCCAGGCTCAGCAAACTCTGACCCCGGTCTCAACAAACTCTGACCCCGGGCTCAGCCAGACTCTGCTGAAGGGCCAGCGCCACGGCCCAGCTGCTGTTTTCAATGCCTCTATTTACAAAATTGAGAGGTCGCACAACACCAGGTTATAGTCCAACAGTTTTATTTGAAATCACAAGCTTTCGGAGCTATCGATTGCCCCTTCCTCAGGTGAACTGAGGAAGGGGCAATCGATAGCTCCGAAAGCTTGTGATTTCAAATAAAACTGTTGGACTATAACCTGGTGTTGTGCGACCTCTCAATTTTGTCCACCCCAGTCCAACACCGGCATCTCCGCATCATGACCTCTATTTACAAAGCCAAGGATCCCAGAAGTGTGACCACCTGATGCCCTGGGCCTCCACCTTGCCCCCCGTCCCGTGGCTCCGCACCCCATCAATATCACAACATTGACATCATTTACAGCACACAGAGGCTGGCAATCTAAAACAAAACAAGAAAACGCTGGAAACACTCAGCAGGTCAGGCAGCATCTGTGGAGAGAGAAACAGAGTTAACGTTTCGGGTCGATGACCCTTCATCAGAACTGGAAAAAGTTATGAGATGGAACAGGTTTTTAAGCAAATGTAGGGAAAGGGAGGAGGGGAGGAAAGAACAAAGGGAAGGTCTGTGATAGGATGGAAGGCAGGAGAAATTAAAAGACAAAAGGGATGATGGTGCGAGGCAAAAGGAGATGGTAATGGGACAAGTTAAGAAACAAAAGATGGCTCTAGATGAGGTGTAAATGGCAATGGCAGAATCATTACCAGCAACTGCTCTAAAATAATAGGAGCACTGGTTATGATCTGAAATTATTGAAATCTATGTTGAGTCCGGAAGGTTGTAAATTACCGAATAGAAACATGAGGTGCTGTTCCTCGAGCTTCCGTTGAGCTTCATTGGAAGTGTAGGAGGCTGATGACGGAGAGGTCAGAGTGGGAGTGGGACGGAGAATTAAAATTTGCATTCCTTCAGTCCACTGGTACCATTTACATATTCCATCTTTTGGATGCGACGTTAAACCAAGATCCCGTCTGCTCTCGGGTGGACATAAAAGATCCCACGGCACTATTTTGAAGAAGAGCAGGGAAGTTATCCCCAGTGTCCTGGCCAATATTTATCCCTCAACAACATCACTAAAATACAGGTTATCTGGTCATTATCACATTGTTGTTTGTGGGAGTTTGCTGTGTGCAGAGTATAAATCAGGAAATTAGAGTCGCATGTAACAAGCATAATACAGTAATCATGGGGGACTTTAATCTACATATAGACTGGGCAAACTAAATTTGCAGTAATAGTGTAGAGGACGAAATCATGGAATGTATGCGATAGTTTCCTAGATCAGTATGTTGAGGAACCAACTAGGGAACAGGCTATTTTAGATCTAGTATTGTGCAATGAGAAAGGGTTAATTAATAACCTTGCAGTACAGGGGCCTTTAGGGAAGAGTGACCATAATATGATAGAATTTTATATTGAGTTTGAAAGTAATTCAGTTAAATCTGAAACTAGGGTCTTAAATCTAAATAAAGCAAACTACGTAGGTATGAGGGGCGAGTTAGCTAAGGTAGATTGAGAAACTACAGTAAAAGGTATAACGGACCAGGTTGGAATGTCACCCACTTGCGTGCAAAGTTAAAGCACACGGGATTGGGGGTAAGGTACTGACTTGGATAGAGAACTGGTTGGCAAACAGGAAGCAAAGAGTTGGAATAAACGGGTCTTTTTCCGAGTGGCAGGCAGTGACTACTGGGGTACCGCAGGGATCGGTGCTAGGACCCCAGCTATTCACAATATATATTAATGATCTAGACGAGGGAACTAGATGTAATATCTCTAAGTTTGCAGATGACACAAAGCTGGATGGGCGTGTGTGCTGTGAGGAGGATGCAGAGAAACTCCAGTATGATTTGGACAGGTTGGGTGTTTGGGCAGATGCGTGGCTGATGCAATATAATGTGGATAAATGCGAGGTTATCTACTTTGGTGGCAAAAACAGGAAGACAGATTATTATCTGAAAGGCAATAGATTGGGAAAAGGGGAAGTGCAACGAGATCTGGGAGTCCTTGTGCACCAGTTGCTGAAGGTAAGCATGCAGGTGCAGCAGGCGGTTAAGAAGGCAAATGGTATGTTGGCCTTCATAGTGAAAGGATTCGAGTACAGGAGCAAGGATGTCTTGCTGCAGTTGTACAAGGCCTTGGTGAGACCACACCTTGAGTATTGTGTGCAGTTTTGGTCGCCTTATCTGAGGAAGGATGTTCTTGCCATGGAGGGAGTGCAGCGAAGATTTACCAGACTGATACCGGGATGGCAGGAATGACGTATGAAGAGAGATTGGGTCGATTAGGCTTATATTCGCTAGAGTTTAGAAGAATGAGAGGGGATTGAAATTTATAAAATTCTAACAGGACTAGACAGACTAGATGCAGGAAGGATGTTCCCGATGGCGGGGGAGTCCAGAACCAGAGTTCACAGTCTAAGGATAAGGAGTAAGCCATTTAGGACTGAGATGAGGAGGAATTTCTTCACCCAGAGAGTGGTGCACCTGTGGAATTCTCTACCACAGAAGTCAGTTGAGGCCAATTCATTAAATATATTCAAGAAGGAGATAGATATATTTCTTAAGGCTAAAGGGATCAAGGGATATGGGGAGAAAGCAGGGACAGGGTACTGAATTTGGATGATCAGCCATGATCTCATTAAATGGCGGAGCAGGCTCGAAGGGCCGAATGGCCTACTCCTGCTCCTATCTTCTATGCTTCTATTAATATATATTGTAAATAACTGGGGTCCTAGCACCGGTTCCTGCGGTACCCCACTAGTCACTGCCTGCCACTCGGAAAAAGACCCGTTTATTCCAACTCTTTGCTTCCTGTCTGCTAACCAGTTCTCTATCCAAGTGAGTACCTTACCCCCAATCCCATGTGCTTTTACTTTGCACGCTAATCTCTTATGCTGGACCTTATAAAAAGCCTTCTGAAAGTCCAAATACACCACATCCACTTTTTCTCCCTTATCTATTCTACCAGTTACATCCTCAAAAAATTCCAGTAGATTAGTCAAGCATGATTTACCTTTTGTAAATCCATGTTGATTTTGTCCGATCCTGTCACTGTTTTCCAAGTGCTCTGCTATTACATCTTTTATAATGGACTCTAGCATCTTCCCCACTACCGATGTCAGGCTTACCACGTTTTCTGTACCACCTTTTTTAAATAGTGGGGTTACATTAGCTACCCTCCAATCCATGGGAACTGTTCCCGAGTCTATAGAATTTTGGAAGATGACCAGCAATGCATCTATTATTTCTTGGGCCACTTCCTTAAGTACCCTAGGATGTAGATTATCAGGCCCTGGGGATTTATCGGCCTTCAATCCCGTCAATTTCCCTAACACCATTTCCCTACAAATACTGATTTCATTCAGTTCCTCCCTCTCATTAGACCCTATGTTCCCCGACATCTCTGGGAGGTTATTTGTGTCCTCCTTTGTGAAGACAGAACCAAAGTATGTATTTAATTGGTCTGCCATTTCTTTGTTCCCCATTATAAATTCTCCTGATTCTGACTGCAAGGGACCTACGCTTGACTTCACCAATCTTTTTCTCTTCACATATCTATTGAAGCTTTTACAGTCAGTTTTTATGTTCCCTGCAAGCTTACTCTCATACTCTATTTTCCCCCTCTTAATTAATCCCTTTATCCTCCTTTGCTGAATCCTAAACTGCTCCCAATCCTCAGGTTTGCTGCTTTTTCTAGCCAATTTATATGTCCTCTCCTTGGATCTTATGCTATCCCTAATTTCCCTTGTTAGCCACGGTTGAGTCACCTTTTTTGTTTTATTTTTATGCCAAACAGGGATGAACAAATTCTGTAGTTCATCCATGCGAACTTTAAATGTTTGCCATTGCCTATCCACCATCTTCATCCTCTTCTTTTGTAGATGCAAAGTACTCATTTAGTACCTCAATCATACACTCTGTCTACTTAAGAAGATTCACTTTTCTGTCCTTAATCGACCCCACCATTCCTTTAACTATCTTTTTAATTTTTATATGTTTATATATCATTTTTACAGTGGGATAGGATGACATTGCTGGGAAGTCAGGGTTAGCCCATAGACACTGCACCGCTCATTGACAGGGGAGTTGTGAGGGTTCTCCATTGACCAGGGAACCACTTACCACGGGATCTTTCAAAGTTCACAAGGGGCCGGAGTTATATAGTTCCATATATATGGTGCCCGTCACTATCCATTCATTGTCTGGCTTGCAATGAGATGGTTATCACCATGCTTGGAGTTATCAGTTATAGTTTATAAATTGCCATAAAAGGGTGATCAGAGGGGCAAAGCGAGACCTGTAAAACGCGATAGCAGCTGAGGCCATGCATAACAGTAAAGATTTATTTCAGTCCCACAACAACAAGAGGGCAGTCAGATCGGTTGTCATTGTATCCTGTGGCTACCAGTATGGTAGAAGGTGAATGAGATGGAGCTTGATCTTTTCTGGTCTAGCAATTCCTATTGCCCCTCCCTGGTTGTCCTGAGATGGTGGTGGTGGGCCATCTTCTTGAACTGCTTCAATGTAGCAATTTGACACAATTGAGTGGCTTGCTCGGCCACTTCAGAGGACAGTTAAGAATTAACCATATCAGTGTGGGATTGGAGACACATATTGGCCCAGAACTCGTAAGGACGGCAGGTTTCTTTCCCTAAAGGACATTAGTGAACCAGCTGGGTTTTTACAACAATCTGACAGCTTCATGGTCACTTATTTATTGTATTAATGTTGACAAGTGCTACAGATAGGAAGGAAAAATTGACGATACATGTACTCCATTGAGTGGTGTTGAAATTGTGAGGTCCGAAGGTTGTGAGTTCAAGTCTCACTCCAGAGACTAGAGCACATAAATCTAGGCTTACACTCCAGTGCAGTACTGAGGGAGCGCTGCACTGTCAGAGGGGCAGTACTGAGGGAGTGTTGCACTGTCGGAGGGACAGTACTGAGGGAGTGTTGCACTGTCTGAGGGGCAGTAATGAGGGAGTGTTGCATTGTCGGAGGGACAGTAATGAGGGAGTGTTGCTCTGTCGGAGGGGCAGTACTGAGGGACTGTTGCACTGTCGGAGGGGCAGTACTGAGGGAGTGTTGCACTGTCGGAGGGACAATAATGAGGGAGTGTTGCTCTGTCGGAGGGGCAATAATGAGGGAGTGTTGCACTGTCAGAGGGACAGTAATGAGGGAGTGTTGCTCTGTCGGAGGGGCAGTACTGAGGGAGTGCTGCACTGTCGGAGGGGCAGTACTGAGGGAGCGCCGCACTGTCGGAGGGGCAGTACTGAGGCAGTGTTGCACTGTTGGAGGTGCCGTCTTTTGGATGAGACATTAAACCAAGGCCCCATCTGCTCTCTCAGGTGGATGTAAAAGATCCTATGACTCTATTCGAAGAAGAGCAGGGGAGTTACCCCCAGTATCCTAGGGCCAATACTTATCCCTCAATCAACATTATTTAAACAGATTACCTGGTTATTATCACATTGCTGTTTGTGGGACCTTGCTGTGAGCAGATTGGTTGCCTCATTTCCTACATTACAACAGTGACTAGACTTCAAAAGTACTTCATTGGCTGTAAAGCGCTTTGGCACGTCCGCTGGTCGTGAAAGGCGCTATAGAAATGCAAGTCTTTCTTTCTTTCTCTGGTTACTGAGAAACAAGGGAGACAGTGTGAGTCTGAAGGCAGAGCAGAGAGGAGCCCTGAGTCTGCTCCCCAGGGTCAGGTTCTGAATTATCAGAAACTGGAGAGGCCTGGGCTTCCCAGCCTGGGAAGGAGACATCTGAGGGAGATGTTATAGAGGCTACCAGGTAGTTAAGGGATTAGAACAGGTTACCCACAAACTGTTGGAATGGAACAAGGGGACATGGGGTCAAACTGGTAAAAGGTTATTTTAGGACAGATGTCAGGAGATTCTTTATCACTGCACAGAGCGGGATTAAACAGAGTGGACTTGAACAGAGTGTTTTATTTGGGAATTTGGAAAGAGTGGGTATTTTGGAGAAAAGGGGGAAGGAATTGCTGTTTTTTGCCTCGACTACTTGTAGTGCTTTGTGTTACAGGTAGATTTTTCATTTCAGTACCCTTAACTTAATCTAGATCAAGTAAGTAGTCAAGAAACTACACTAAACTAAGTTACCTAAATACAAATTTAATTAAATTTAATTAAATAAAACAAGGTCATATAGGGATGGCAGTGCAGGTGGTGTGCCGCAACTGCAGCATGTGGGAGTTTGTGGAGAGCATTGTGATCCTGGACAACCACGTTTGCAGTAAAGAAAGGCTTACATTTATATAGTGCCTGCATCTTGAGAAACTTCAGCTCAGAGTTTTTGAGCTGGATTTTGAGGTGCAGACATTGCGGGGCATCAGGGATGGGGAGAGTTACCTGGACACTTTGATCCAGGAGGCAGTCACACCCCTTAGGTTAGGTAGTGGTACAGGTCTGGTTAGTGGTCAGGGACAGGAGGGCGTGACTGCAACTCAGGCAGGTAAGGGGACCCCAGGTGCAGTGCTGGAGGAGCCTCAGCCTTTGCCCTTGTCCAACAGGTATGAGGTTCTTGCTGCCTGTGTGAATGAGGGAAAAGCCTGCAGGATGGATTAGCAAGCTGACCATGGTCCATGGTGCAGGAGGCCATTCAAGTGGGGGGAGTAATAGGGAATGTAGTTGTCGTGGGGGACAGTATAGTCAGGGGGATAGATACTGTTCTCTGCAAACGCGACCGAGAGTTCCGAAGGTTGTGTTGCCTGCCCGGTGCCAGGGTTCAAGACATCTCCTCACGGCTGGAGGAGAACTTGGAGTGGGGAGGGCGGGGGAGGATCCAGTTGTCGTGATTCATGTAGGAACCAACGACATAGGTAGAACTAGGAATGAGGTTCTGCTGAGGGAGTTTGAGGAGCTAGGATCCAAATTAAAAAGCAGAACCTCAAAGGTAATAATCTCTGGATTGTTACCTGAGCCATGCTCAAATTGGCATAGGGACAAACAGATTAGAGGTTTAAATGCGTGGTTCAAAGAGTGGTGTGGGAGGAAGGGGTTTCAGTTCATGGGGCACTGGCATCAGTACTGGGGAAAGAGGGAGCTGTTCCGTTGGGACGGGCTCCACTTAAACCGGGCTGGGACCAGTGTCCTGGCGAACCGAATAACTAGGGCAGTAGACAGGGCTTTAAACTAATGAAGGGGGGGGGTGGGAGGATTCAGGAAAGAGTCAATTTAAAAGCAGTGAGAGAAATGTCAAGGCTCTAGAGTAGAGTAGAGTTTTGGGTAAAAATAAGCAGAGTGGGTCAGGAAGGGACAGAGTAACAAAGGTAATAAGGCATCAGTGACTAAGGTGACATCAGGGAAAAATAGAAATAAGTCAAAGCTAAAGGCACTATATCTGAATGTGCGAAGCATTCGCAACAAAATAGATGAATTAATAGCGCAGCTAGAAATGAACAGGTTTGATCTAATAGCCATAACGGAGATGTGGTTGCAAAGTGGCCAAGGTTGGGAACTAAATATTCCAGGATACTTAACTTTTAGAAGAAATAGGCAAAATGGAAAAGGAGGAGGGGTAGCCCTGATAATAAAGGATGGGATAAAGACAGTAGAGAGAAAGGATCTTAGCTCCAAAAATCAAGAAGTAGAGTCAGTTTGGGTGGAGCTAAGAAACAGCAAGGGTCAGAAAACATTGGTGGGAGTTGTTTATAGGCCCCCCAAAAGTAGTTGTAATGTAGGGCAGAGTATAAATCAGGAAATTAGAGGCGCATGTAACAAGGGTAATACAGTGATCATGGGGGACTTTAATCTACATATAGACTGAGCAAACCAAATTTGCAGTAATAGGGTGGAGGACGAATTCATGGAATGAATGCAAGATAGTTTTCTAGATCAGTATGTTGAGGAACCAACGAGGGAACAGGCTATTTTAGATCTAGTATTGTGCAATGAGAAAGGGTTAATTAATAACTTTGTAGTAAAGGGGCCTTTAAAAGTAGATTGTAAGAGCTTCTAAAAGTATGTAAAAAGGAAGAGAGTAGCAAAAGTAAACATTGGTCCCTCAGAGGCTGAGGCAGGAGAAATTATTATGGGGAATAAGGAAATGGCAGAAACGTTAAACAAATATTTTGTATCTGTCTTCACAGTAGAAGACACAAAAAGCATACCACAAATCGTGGGGAACCAAGGGTCTAATGAGGGTGAGGAAATTAATGCAATTAATATAAGTAGAGAAAAAGTACTAGAGAAACTAATGGGACTAAAAGCCGACAAATCCCCTGGACCTGACAGCCTACATCATCAGGTTCTAAAAGAGGTGGCTGAAGAGATAGTGGATGCATTGGTTTTGATCTTCCAAAATTCCCTAGATTCTAGAATGGTCCCAGCGGATTGGAAGGTCGCAAATATAACACCGCTATTCAAGAAAGGAGGGGGAGAAAAAACAAGGAACTACAGACCAGTTAGCCTGACATCAGTCGTCGGGAAAATGCTGGAATCCATTGTTAAGGAAGTGGTATCAGGGCACTTAGAAAATCATAACATGATTAGGCAGAGTCAACATGGTTTTATGAAAGGGAAATCGTGTTTGACAAATTTATTAGAGTTTTTTGAGGAAGTAACTAGCAGGGTAGATAAAAGGGAACCAGTGGATGTAGTATATTTGGATTTCCAAAAGGCATTCGATAAGGTGCCACATAAAAGGTTATTATGCAAGATTAGGGCTCATGGGGTTGGGGATAATATAGTAGCATGGATAGAGGATTGGTTAACGGACAGAAAACAGAGAGTAGGGATAAACGGACCTTTTTCAGGTTGGCAGGCTGTAACTAGTGGGGTGCCGCAAGGATCAGTGTTGGGGCCTCAGCTATCTACAATCTATGTTAATGACCTAGATGAAGGAACCGAGTGTAATGTATCCAAGTTTGCTGATGATACAAAGCTAGGTGGGACAGTAAGCTGTGAGGAGAACACATTGGGCTGGATTTTGCCAATGGGGAGCTTTTGGAGGCGGGACTCCCACTTGTCAGGTTTTAGTCCTGCCTCCATCAACTTCTGGCCAACCCATGCTATTTTCCCTTGATTGACCTTGTTATGCCCACCCAGCGGGCTTAGCAGGCCAATTAAGGGAAAGCCGGTTACAGAGAACGTCAGCATATGACGTTTCATCTGTCAAAAATTTATGACAGATTAATTGTCATCGTTTGACAGCTCTGTGAAGCTGTCAAACACTGACATTCTCTTTCTTTAGCAGAAATTAGATGGTTGGTGCATGGATTGAGGATTGGTAAATGGACAGAAAATAGTAGGAATAAACGGGTCATTTTTGGGTTGGCAGGCTGACAAAGTGTGGTGAATAAGGTTGGTGAGCTACAAGCACAATTAGCCGTGTGGCAATATGATGTTGTGGCAATAACGGAAACGTGGCTTAAAAACGGTGAGGACTGGGCACTTAATATTCAAGGGTACAAGGCGTTCAGAAAAGATAGGGAAGGAAAAAAGGGAGGTGGGGTGGCAGTGCTGATTAAGGAAGACATTGTAGTGTTGGAAAGGGAGGAAGTTCTTGAGGGGACAAGGACAGAATCCATTTGGTTAGAGTTGAGGAGCAAAAAGGTTATGATCACGTTATTGGGGGTATTCTACAGGCCTCCAAATAGTGAGAGGGAAGTAGAGGAGCAAATTTGCAGGGAAATCGCAGAGAGATGCAAGAGCAAGAGTGGTGATATATGGGACTTTAATTACCTAAATATTGATTGGGATAATGCTAGGGTAAAGGGAAAGGAGGGGGAGGAATTTCTGAAATGTGTTCAGGAGAATTTCCTTGACCAGTATGTTCTTGGCCCAACTAGGAAAGAGGCATTGCTGGATCTGGTGCTGGGGAATGAGGTGGGCCAGGTTGACCAAGTGTCTGTGGGAGAACACTTGGGTACGAGTGATCATCGTATCATAAGATTTAGATTAGCAATGGAGAGGAGCAAGGAACAATCTAGAGTGGAACTTCTAAACTGGAATAGGGCTAACTTCAATGGGATGTGAAAGGATCTAGCCAGAGTAAAATGGAACCAAAGACTGACAGGAAAAACTGTAATGGAACAATGGGTGATCTTTAAGGAGGAGATGTTCCAAGTACAGGCTAGGTACATTCCAACAAGAGGGAAGGGTAAGGGAACCAAAGCAAGGGCTCCTTGGATGATGACGGAGAGAGAGAAGATGATGAAACAAAAAAAGAGGGTGTATGATGAATGTCAGGTGAATTCTTCAAGGGTGAACCAGACCAAATACAGTAAGTTGAGAGGGGAAGTGAAGATGAAAATAAGATTGTCAAAGAGGGAATATGAGAGTAGAATGGCGGTTAACATAAAAGGGAAGCCAAAAATCTTTAAAAAAAAAAATTCGTTTATGGGATCAGGGCGTCGCTGGCAATGCCAGCATTTATTGCCCATCCCTAATTGCCCTTGAGAAGGTGGTGGTGAGCCGCCTTCTTGAACCGCTGCAGTCCATGTGGTGATGGTACTCCCACAGTGCTGTTAGGTAGGGAGTTCCAGGATTTTGACCCAGCGACGATGAAGGATCGGCGATATATTTCCAAGTCAGGATGGTGTGTGACTTGGAGGGGAACTTGGAGGTGGTGGTGTTCCCATGCGCCTGCTGCCCTTCTCCTTCTAGGTGGAAGAGGTCGCAGGTTTGGGAGGTGCTGCCGAAGAAGCCTTGGCAAGTTGCTGCAGTGCATCTTGTAGATGGTCCACACTGCAGCCACGGTGCGCCGGTGGTGGAGGGAGTGAATGTTTAAGGTGGTGGATGGGGTGCCAATCAAGTGGGCTGCTTTGTCCTGGATGGTGTCGAGCTTCCTGAGTGTTGTTGGAGCTGCACTCACCAGGCAAGTGGAGAGTATTTCATCACACTCCTTACTTGTGCCTTGTAGATGGTGGAAAGGCTTTGGGGAGTCAGGAGGTGAGACACTCGCCGCAGAATACCGGCATGTAAACAGTAAGCGGGTAGTAAGAGGCAGGGTGGGGCCTATTAGGGACAAAGAAGGTGATATATGCTTAGAGGCGCAGGGCAAGGCCAGAATACTCAATGAGTACTTTGTATCGGTGTTTACTAAGGAGGTGGATGCTGACAAAATATCAGTAGAAGTGGAAAAGGTAGAAGCAATGGAAGGCATGAAAATTGATAGACAGGATGTACTAGAAAGGCTGGGTGTGCTTAGAGTAGATAAGTCGCCTGGTCCGGATGGCTTGCATCCCAGGTTGCTAAGGGAATTGGGGGAGGAGATAGCGGAAAGGCTTGCCATAATTTTCCAATCTTCCCTAGATGCAGGGGAGGTGCCTGAGGATTGGAAAGTGGCAAATGTGACACCATTGTTCAAGAAAGGGTGTAAGGACAATCCTAGTAACTACAGGCCTGTCAGTTTAACATCAGTGATGGGTAAAGTTTTAGAAACAATAATGAAGGAAAAAATTAACGGGCACTTGGAGAGGTTTAAGCTAATTAAGGAGAGCCAACACGGATTTGTAAAAGGCAGATCGTGTTTGACTAATCTAATTGAATTTTTTGATGAAGTGACAGAGAGGATTGATGAAGGGAATGCAATGGATGTTGACTACATGGATTTTTGGAAGGCGTTTGACAAAGTACCACATAGAAGGCTGGTTATCAAAATTGAGGCTCATGGAATAGGTGGGTCAATGGCAGCTTGGATAAGGAATTGGCTTAAGGACAGAAAACAGCGAGTTGTAGTAAATGGCTGTTTTTCAGACTGGAGGATGGTAGACAGTGGTGTTCCCCAAGGGTCAGCGCTGGGGCCACTGCTTTTTTTGATATATAAATGACCTGGATATTGGAATACAGAGTAGAATTTCTAAATTTGCCGATGACACCAAACTTGGAGGTGTGGCAAACGGTGAGGATGATACCAATCGACTGCAACAGGACATAGAAAGGCTAGCAGAATGGGCAGACAAATGGCAGATGGAATTTAATACAGAGAAGTGTGAGGTGATGCATTTTGGCAGAAAGAACAGGGAGAGGCAATATACACTTAATGGCACAGTTTTAAAGAGTGTGCAGGGATAGAGGGACCTTGGAGTTAATGTGCATAGGTCCCTGAAGGTGGCGGGATATATTGAGAGAGTGGTTAGCAAAGCATATGGGATCTTAGGCTTCATAAATAGAGATATTGAGTACAAAAGTAGAGAAGTTATGCTGAATCTTTATGAAGCGCTGGTTAGGCCACAACTGGTGTATTGTGTCCAGTTCTGGTCACCACACTTTAGGAAAGATGTGAAGGCCCTTGAGAGGGTGCAGAGAAGATTTACCAGAATGGTTCCGGGGATGGGGGATCTTAGCTACAAGGGCAGGTTGGAGAAGCTGGATTTGTTTTCATTAGAGCAAAGGAGGTTGCGGGGTGATTTGATAGAGGTGTACAAGATTATGACGGGTTTGGATAGGCTAGACGGGGAAAGGCTGTTCCCACTAGTTGATGGTACAAGGACTAGGGGATACAGATTTAGGTTTTGGGCAAGAGATACAGGGGGGATGTGAGGAAAAACTTTTTTCCGCAGCGAGTGGTGAGGACCTGGAACTCGCTGTCGACGGAAGTGGTGGAAGCGGAGACACTCAATGTTTTCAAGGGGAGACTGGATAGGCAGTTGAGGGAAATAAACTTGCAGGGCTACGGGGATAGGGCGTGGAAATGGGACTGAATGGATTGCTCTACAGAGAGCCGGCACGGACTTGATGGGCCGAATGGCCTCTTTCTGTGCCCTTATGACTCTACAATGTGGAGAAATGTGAAGTTATCCACTTTGGTAGGAAAAATAGAAAAGCAGAGTATTTTTTAAATGGTGAGAGATTGGGAAATGTTGGTGTTCAGAGGTACCTGGATGTCCTTGTACACGAATCACTGAAAGTTAACATGCAGGTACAGCAAGCAATTAGGAAAGCAAATGGTATGTTGGCCTTTATTACAAGAGGTTTTGAAATAAGAGTAAAGATGTCTTACTGCAATTATATCCCTTCTTAGGCAGTCCCTCGGAACCGAGGATGACTTGCTTCCACATTAAAAATGAGTTCGCAGGTGACTGATGAGTCCAATGCGGGACCTACAGTCTCTTGTCACAGGTGGGGCAGACGGTGGCTGAAGGGGCGGGTGGGTGGGGTGCTTGGGTTGACGTGCGCTCATTGCGCTGCCTGCGCTTGGCTTCCGCTTGCTCCCGGCGAAGAGACTCGAGGTGTTCGGAGCCTTCCCGGATACTTCTCCTCCACTTTGTGCGGTCTTGGGCCGGGGATTCCCAGGTGTCGGTGGGGATGTTACACTTTTTCAAGGAGGCTTTGAGGGTGTCCTTGAAGCGTTTTCTCTGCCCACCTGGGGCTCTCTTGCCGTTGTGGAGCTCCGAGTAGAGCGCTTGCTTTGGGAGTCTCGTATCGGGCATGCGGACAATGTGACCCGTCCATCGGATCTGATCGAGCGTGGTCAAAGCTTCGATTCTGGGGATGTTGGCCTGAGCGAGGACACTGACGTTGGTGTGCCTATCCTGCCAATGGATTTGCAGGATCTTGCGGAGGCAGAGTTGGTGGTACCTCTCCAGTGCTTTGAGGTGCCTGCTGTACATACATGGTCCATGACTCTGAGGCATACAGCAGGGCGGGTATCACTGCTGCTCTGTAGACCATGAGCTTAGTGCCGAGTTTGAGGTCCTGGTCTTCAAATACTCTCTTCCTCAGGCGACCGAAGGCCGCACTGGCACACTGAAGGCGGTGTTGGACTTCGTCATCGACGTCTGCCCTTGTTTACAGTAGGCTCCCGAGGTATGGAAAGTGGTCCACGTTGTCCAAGGCCTTGTCGTGGATTTTGATAATCGGGGGGGCAGTACTGTGTGGCGGAGGCAGGTTGGTAGAGGACCTTTGTCTTACGGATGTTTAGTGTAAGGCCCATGCTCTCGTACGCTTCGGTGAAGGTGTTGACGATGGTTTGGAGTTCGACCTCCGAGTGAGCGCAGACGCAAGCGTCGTCTGCATACTGTAATTTGATGACAGAGGATGGGACGACCTTGGATCTGGACTGGAGGCGACGGAGGTTGAACAGTTTCCCGTTTGTTCTGTAGATTAGCTCCACTCCAGTGGGGAGCTTACTGAGGGTGAGATGGAGCATTGCAGCAAGGAAGATCGAGAAGAGCGTTGGTGCGATGACACAGCCTTGCTTGACCCCGGTTCGTACGTGAATTGGGTCTGTGGTGGAACTGTTGGTCAGGATCATGGCTTGCATGTCATCGTGAAGCAGGCGAAGGATGGTGACAAACTTTTGAGGGCAGCCGAATTTGAGGAGGACACTCCATAATCCCTCACGGTTGACAGTGTCGGACGCCTTTGTGAGATCAAAGGAGGCCATGTACAGCAGTTCGTGCTGTTCCCTGCATTTCTCTTGTAATTGACGTGCGGTGAAGATCATGTCCATTGTGCCCCTTAGTGGGCGGAATCCGCATTGCGACTCTGGGAGGAGCTCTTCGGCCACTGGGAGAAGGCGATTGAGGATTCTTGCGATGACTTTCCCTGTGGCAAACATAAGGGAAACTCCTCTGTAATTACCGCAATCGGACTTGTCACCTTTCTTGAAGATGGTCACAATTATGGCGTCTCTGAGATCCCCTGGCATGCTCACTTCCTTCCAGATAAGAGAAATGAGTTCATGAATTTGCGCCAGTAGTGCTTCTCTGCCATGCTTTAGTGCCTCGGTGGGGATTCCATCTGCTCCTGAGGCCTTGTTGTTCTTCAGTTGTCAGATAGCCTTTTCAACCTCATGCCGGGCTGAGGTTGTGCTGAGATGGTGGCGGGTAGCATGCTGCGGGATAGAGTTGAGGACACTCGCATCGAAGACAGAGTCTCGGTTAAGGAGATCTTCGAAGTGCTCCTTCCAGCAGGCACTGACTGCCTCTCTGTCCTTGATGAGTACCTCTCCGTTCTTGGCCCGCAGTGGGGTAGGGCCTTGGGTGCTTGGGCCGTAGATGGTCTTGACTGCGCTAAAGAACCCACGCACGTCGTGGTTGTCAGCTAGCTGCTGGATCTGCTGCACTTTCTCTACCCACCATCTGTTCTTATCTGCAATTATATAGGGCCCTGGTGAGACTACACCTGGAGTATTGTGTACAGTTTTGGTCTCCTTATCTAAGGAAGGATATACTTGCCATAGAGGGAGTGCAACGAAGGTTCACCAGACTGGTTCCTGGGATGGGGGGATTGTTCTATGAGGAGAGATTGAGTAGACTGGGCTTATATTCTCTAGAGTTTAGAAGAATGAGAGGTGAGCTCATTGAAACATACAAAATTCTTACAGGGCTTGACAGGGTAGATGCAGGGAGGATTTTTCCCCTGGCTGGGGAGTCTAGAACCAGGGGTCACAGTCTCAGAATAAGGGATCGGCCATTTAGGACTGAGATGAGGAGAAATTTCTTCACTCAGAGAGTGGTGAATCTTTGGAATTCTCTACCCCAGAGGGCTGTGAAGGCTCAGTCGTTGAGTATATTCAAGACAGAGATCGATAGATTTTTGGATATTAAGGGAGTCGAGGGATATGGGGATAGTTCAGGAAAGTGGAGATGAGGGAGAAGATTCACAAGGCTGATACCTGGGATGGCAGGAATGACATATGAGGAGAGATTGGGTCGATTGGGCTTATACTCGCTGGAGTATAGAAGAATGAGAGGGGATCTCATCGAAACATATAAAATTCTGACAGGTCTGGACAAACTAGATGCAGGAAGAATGTTCCCGATGGTCGGAGAGTCCAGAACCAGGGGTCATAATCTAAGGATAAGGGGTAAGCCATTTGGGAAAAGAGATGAGGAAGAATTTCTTCACCCAGAGAGTGGTGAACCTGTGGAATTCTCTACCACAGAAGGTAGTTGAGGCCAAGTCATTAAATATATTCAAGAATGAGTTAGATATATTTCTTAAAGCTAAAGGGATCAAGGGATATGGGGAGAAGGCAGGGACAGGGTACTGAGTTTGGATGATCAGCCATGATCTCATCGAATGGCGGAGCAGGCTCGAGGGGCCGAATGGCCTGCTCCTGCTCCTATTTCTTATGTTCTTATGCACTGGAAGAGTGATCCATACACTGGTGTTGAAATGGGTTTTGTTTTATGTGGAGTTAACTTTGAGATTTATTATTTTAAATCTAAAAAGTTGTGTGTATTTAAGGGTATTTGTACTGTAAACATTATTGATTATTTGTAAAACTAATCATTGCATTTATATTAACTAAGGCTGTTTTTAAGGCTTTAGTTTTTACTGTGATGGATGAATGTAATGGTTTTACTATGTAATGGATTTACTATGTAATTGATGAGTTGTACAGGTATTATTGTTTTTGAATAAAAGAGTTGGAAGAGTGATCCAGTGTGGAATAAACTGAGAGGACCGGCCCTGGAGTAGTCAGGATCCACTGGTTGCCCCGGTGACGGGCACTCGCAGCCTCGGCAGCCGGCGGTGGATGTGATGGTCGCTCGATTGGGCGGTGCTGGAGGATGACGCGGTCCTCCCGGGAGACACGCTCCCTCCAGTCCGCGCGGCTTCCGAGCGCTGATTGGCTGGTGCGGCTGTCACTCAGGCGGGGCGGTCAGTGCGGGGCGGGGCCGAGGATAACGGTCAGAGCGCGAGTAAGCGGGAGCGAGCCCGGATCGCGCGCACCGAACGGGAGTGAGCGCGAGCCCCGGACACGCGCGCACCGAGCTGGGCGGGGGGCGGATTTCGGGCCTGTGTGTTGCGGCAGCGGCGGTTCCCAAGCGAGAGGCAAAGTCCGAGATCCCGTAACCACCGCCCCGAGAGAGCGAGGCCGGCGGACAGGCGGCGATACACCGGCCCGGCGTGTGAGAGGAGCCCGGGGCCAGCAGCGGCCGGACAACCGGGGACCTGGGAGTAAACCCGGGACTGCGACTGTACCCGGGACCGAGAACCCCGGCGCTGGCAGTAAACCCCTGGACCGTCTGGATTCAAGTCCAAAACCGAGAGTGGTCCGAAGACTGGAAGTGATCAGGAGTAAATCACAGAACTCAGTAATCCGGAGTGCATCGGGAGCAATCCGGAGTAACCCGGGGCATTGGGAGCAATCTGGGGGCATCGGGAGCAATCTGGGGGCATCAGGAGCAATCCAGAGTAAGCCAGGGCATCGAGAGCAATCCGGAGTAACCCGGGGCATTGGGAGCAATCTGGGGGCATCAGGAGCAATCCAGAGTAAGCCAGGGCATCGAGAGCAATCCGGAGTAACCCGGGGCATTGGGAGCAATCTGGGGGCATCGGGAGCAATCTGGGGGCATCAGGAGCAATCCAGAGTAAGCCAGGGCATCGAGAGCAATCCGGAGTAACCCGGGGCATTGGGAGCAATCTGGGGGCATCGGGAGCAATCTGGGGGCATCAGGAGCAATCCAGAGTAAGCCAGGGCATCGAGAGTAAGCCAGGGCATCGAGAGCAATCAGGGGGCATCGGGAGCAATCCAGAGTAACCCGGGGCATCGAGAGCAATCTGGGGGCATCGGGAGCAATCCGGAGTAACCTGGGGCATCGAGAGCAATCTGGGGGCATTGGGAGCAATCCGGAGTAACCTGGGGCATCGAGAGCAATCTGGGGGCATTGGGAGCAATCCGGAGTAACCCGGAGCATCGAGAGCAATCCGGAGCAACCTGGGGGCATCGGGAGCAATCCGGAGTAACCCGGGGCATCGAGAGCAATCCGGAGCAATCTGGGGACATCGGGAGCAATCCGGAGTAACCCGGGGCATCGGGAGCAATCCGGAGCAATCTGGGGACATCGGGAGCAATCTGGAGTAACCCAGGGGCATCGGGAGCAATCTGGGGTAAAGCATGGAATTGAAGTGGTCCACAATAAAGCAGAGAATTGAGGGCAATCTGCAGTAAAGCACTTAGTTGGGGTGATTCGGAGTAAAGTGTGAAACTTGATCCGGAGTAAAGTGTGAAACTTGATCCAGAGTAAAGCACTGCAACGAGAGCTCACTGGAGTAGCGCGCAGTATCAGCTGGAGCGTTCTGGAGTGACGCACGGGACTGGGAGCGTTCTGGAGTGACGTACGGGACTGGGAGCGTTCAAACTAAATTTTAGGATTGGAAACTCAGAAAACCTATTTGATCAAATGCGAAAATGTCCTTCTTCAACTTTCGGAAGATTTTTAAGATTGGTGGGGAGAAGAAGAAGAAGCAGTTTGAGCATGTGAAGAAGGATGTGAACCCTGAGGAGATCTGGCACATCATTGGAGAGCTGGGGGATGGGGCCTTTGGCAAGGTCTATAAGGTGAGGGCACAACTGATACCAAGTTAGTGAAATGTAGAGTGTGAGACTTTCTGTTAATCAGTCTTAGATCTCAATTTTTTTTGGAGATACTTAGATGAAGAGGAAGACCTGTAGGGCAGGAAACCATTGAGGTTGAAATGAGTAGGAGGAAAACCGAGATAAATCAAGATTGGGTTTTAAAAATCAATAATTTGCATTGGTTCTTCGGACGGGAGCGTTCACTGTATCAAGTGTCCTGTCAATGACACCTGCTATTAGACTTTACAAAAATCCTGCGTGATTTGTTTTATAAAATAAAATAGGCTCTCTGTTCAAGGCAGCAGGCTTATTTCTGGTTTTTAAATGAAAGTTATAAACCAGGCTAGATATACAATTAAAGCCTTGTTTTGAGTCTGTCAATGGTTTAATCTTGTATTAGGCTGATAGACAGCTGAGAGGTACAGTGAGGAATTGATGCGAGTTCCTGATATTGCAAACTGTGAGAAGGAAGCAGATATTTGAGTTTTTTTTAGCTTCTCAATACCAAAAGGATTGGAGAGGGGTGGGGGTGAGGTACCTATGCCAGTAATTTTGTGCTCGCAGATCCTTTTTTCTCATTCCAATTTTCTTCCCACTCCAGTCAGGCCTTAATTTGTTAGTGGGTAGAGGCCATAATAATACAGGATTAGAACGGGTTAATTAAAGACAGCCGGCCTGGATTTGTAAAAGGCAAGTCATGACTGACGCATTAAAACCTCTTGGAGGAAGTAACGGTGTGTGTTGATAATGGAAATTTAGAGAATGTTTAATTTATGAATTTTCAAAAGGCGTCTGATAAGGTGCCACATGGGAGGCTTGTGGATGAAATTAAGGCACATGTAGTTAAAAGAACTGTGACAGCAGGGATAAAAAAAAATTGGTCAGAGAATAGAGAGCATTGGTTAATGGATATTTTTTTCAGACTGGAGAATTGTTCCCCAGTGTTGTCCCCCAAGGGTCAGTGTTGGACCATTGCTCTTCTCAATATATGTGTACTGATCTGCACTTGGGTATTGGGGGCTCAATATCATCATTTGGAGACAGCAGAAAGATCAGTAGTGTGGTTAACAGTGAAGAGGATTCTAAGCAACTTCAGGAGGACAGAGACCGGTTATTGTATTGAGCATGTAGAGCTCAGCTGCAATTTAATGTGAAGTGCTACATTTTGGGGGAAAGGATCAGGAAAGGAAATAGCCACCAAATGGGAAAACTTGGAAAGGAGCAGAGAGACTTAGGGATTCGGATACGCAAATCTTTAAACATACGAAGGCAATTTGTTAAAGCTCTGTAAAAGCATAAGGGATCCTAATCTTTATAACTAGGCATTGAGTACAAAGCAAAGAGTTAATGCTAAAGCTGTACAAATCATTGGTTAGGCTGCAATTAGAATATTGTGCCCAGTTTTCAGCACCTTTAGGAAGGAAGCCAAGCGGTTGGAGAGGGTGCAGGAGCGATTTACTCGGGTTGATACCAGGCTTTCGTTGATTGAGAATCTGGGGCTCTTTTCATTAGAACATAGAAGGTTAAGAGCAGATCTGAGAGAGGTGTGAAGGTTTTGATGAGATAAATTAGGAAAAAATGATTTCCACTGATTGGTGAGTCAGTAACTGGAGGGCATAAACTTAAGATCATTACGAAAAGAAATGAGATATGGAGATTTTTTTACATAGGGGTTCGTTGGAACGTGGAATGCCTGACTAGAAACAGTGGTGGAAGCAGAATCAATCCATCATAGCTTTTAAAAGGGAAAGGGGGTAAATATTTGAAATGGTAAAATTTTTAAAGGTTAGGGGGAAAGGACAGGGCACTGGGACTGAATGGGTAGTTCATTCGGAGAGCCAGTACAGGCACGATGGGGCGAATGGTGGCCTCTTGTGCTGTGAAATTCTACAATTCCCTTGCGGGGTGTAATCCTGCAGAGGCTGGCAGCTCGCCTAAGTGATCGTTCTTTGTGTGAGCACAGGCAGTGATTGTCCGCAGGCTACTCAACTGTAGGGGGTTGCATTGTCACTGCGTCTGATCTCTTTATAGTCACCCAGGCACAGGTTGATAATCAGCAGCAGAAGCCCTGGCTCATTTTTCTCCCTATCCCTGAGATGCTCCAGCTGTATTTCCCCGGCAGAGATCGGTTAGCTCAGCACAGACTGGGGCTCGAACCTTGGACGTGTCCAGTCTGTGTTCCTCAGTGATGTATCGCACTGTACATCTGCCCATGGCCCACTGAAGAATCCTGGGGCCTGTGCTTTCAGTGGACTTTGCAGCATAACAGAAGAGGGTTAGATTACTTTATTTAGTTGCTTTTATATTGATTAGTGCTGTGCTAGTGCCACTGGCTCCTGATGTGCAGGTCTTGCACAGCCAGTGGCAACCCTGAAATAAACCTGCCAAACTCACTAAGGCTGGCAGCTAGGGTGTGTCTATTTACCAGGTTTAATGAATCTGGCAACTATACTTTGGAGTTGCCATTGGCCATGTTGGGAACTGGCAGCACTGGCGTAGCCTGTCAAAGTATTTTATAATGCCTCGGGGTTGGGTATTTGGTTGAGCATGCTTGAGAATATAGTTTCATTCCCTGGCAATACACGCTGGAGCCAATCGAGCAGATTTCATCGTAGTCAGGCTGCACAGAGTCAGTTGCAAGATTGCCTGATGTGTGCAGAGAGCTGGCACTACTGTACTTCTGAAATATTGGCAGGGAGGGACGATCTGCAGCCTCGCTGCAGTATAAATGTGGCTGTAAAATTGGAACACGAAAATGCAAAGGGCTGGTTAATGTTTCAGGTGGAACCCTTTGTCAGTTCTGTAGTCAGAACTTGGGAAGAGTTTCCAGCTGAAATGTTAACTCATCTGCCTGATCGCCTGTATTTGCATCATCATCTGTTTGGATCTCAGATTTCCACCATTCACTTTCAGTTTCTTTTGTGGAATCATAACCTACCTTTATATTGGCACTGACTTCAATTGGATTCCAGGAGTCCGGCATCTGTGAACTGGCTCCCGTCATTTACACTGCTAAAATTCATCTCTCGGATCCCAGAGGCAGACTCATAGATCCACAATAACAGGGTCTCCGAATCTGCTGCTGCGGTAAAGAAAACAAGAAGGAAGAACTGGCATTTATATAGAGGAACCCGCTGTATTCAGGTAAAGGCTGCGATTCAGTTTACAAATGGCAGCCTCCCAGAACCCAGTTTAAAACAGTGCCAATCTTAAAATGGCTATAGATATTTCAGCACAGAAGGAGCACATTTGGCCCATTGTGCCTGTACTATTTCTAGCTCCGCAAATCCCTTTTCCAAGCTCTTTTCCCACAGGAAGGAAAAATGGGCAACACGTACTGTCTGTGGATAGTGTTGAAAAGCTAAGGCTGATGTTCAGAGACCGAGGAGTCTCAGTAGACCCAATGCTGAACATGTGCAATCAGTGTGGAGCAGTAATCAACAAAGCCAATAGAGCGCAAAACAGCAGAGTACAAGTCAGAAGCTAAGATCAAATTGGATGCTGCATTTGGGTCATTGTAGGTGGATGAGCTGAGATGGTCTGAACTCTGAATGGCCTCTCTAATCTAATCTTTTTATCTTTTTATAATGCAGTAGTACTCTCAACTCTAAGATATAAGATTGTGACTTTAAGTCTCCTGGACTTGCGCGTACAATCAAGGCTCACACGCTAGTGCAGCACTGAGGGAATGCTGTATTATTCAAGGTGCTGTTCTTTCGATGAGACGTTAAACAGAAGCCCTGTCTGTTCAAAAGATTCCATTGAATATTAAAGATCCCATGCCGCTATTTGAGGTAGAGTGGGTGTTCTTGCAGGGTCCTGACCAATATTCCTCCCTCAAGTAACAATGCCAGAAACCGAGGAAGTGGTCATTCATGTCATTGCCGTCTGTAGGATCCTGCTCAGGTTGCTTACATAATGACAGTGACTGCACTTTGAAGTCATTCATTGTATGTGACAAGGGAACACAGGTTTAAACTGGTATAAGACAAGTTCAGCACTGATGTTGTACAAAGAGTGATTAATACCTGGAAGGGTCTTCCTGGTAGGGTAGAGGAGGTAAAAACTCTGGAATAATTCACAAGGCAGTTAGATGCTGAGTAAGGGGACTGTACATTTCTATGGAAGGATGAGACAAATGGTTTGCCTAAACTGTACTCCTCTTTGAGACAGTTCTGAGAGCTGTGGGAGGGGTTAGCCTGTCTGTATGTTGGTCCCGAAACATAAGAAACAGGAGTAGGAGTAGGCCATGCGGCCCCTCGAGCCTGCTCCGCCATTCAATAAGATCATGGCTGATCTTCGACATCAACTACACTTTCCCGCCCTATCCTCATATCCCTTGATTCCCTTAGTGGCCAAAAATCTATCGCTCTCAGTCTTTTGAATATACTCATCGACTGAGCATCCACAGCCCTCGGGTAAAGAATTCCAAAGATTCACAACCCTCTGAGTGAAGAAATTTCTCCTCATCTCAGTCCTAATTGGCCGACCCCATAATCTGAGACTATGCCCCCTAGTTCTGGACTCTCCAGCCAGGGGAAACAACCTCTCAGCATCTACCCTGTCAAGCCCTCTAAGAATTTTATACGTTTCAGTGAGATCATCTCTCATTCTTCTGAACTCCAGAGAATATAGGCCCATTCTACTCAATCTCTCCTCATAGGATAACCCTCTCATCCCAGGAATCAGTCTGGTGAACCTTTGTTGCACTCCCTCTAAGGCAAATATATCCTTCCTTAGGTAAGGAAACCAAAACTGTACACAACACTCCAGGTGTGGTCTCACCAAAGCCCTGTACAATGAACCTTAATCTTGTGTAACAACCTCTTGTGTGGCACCTTATCGAATGCCTTCTAAAAATCCAAATATACTACATCCACTGTTCCCCCGCTGTAGGGTTAGCCTGTCCGTATGTCAGTCCCGACACACAGTGCTGTAGGGTTTGTCTGTCTATATCTCGGTCCAGCACACAGTGCTGTTGGGTTAGCCTGTCTATATCTCGGTCCGGCACACAGTGCTGTTGGGTTAGCCTGTCTATATCTTGGTCCCGACACGCAGTGCTGTAGGGTTAGCTAGTCGATCTGTACTTGGGTTGGTGCTTAACCTATTTGACAAACAAATTGATTGAAGCAAGTAGAGATGATTGTTTAATTGCAAAAAAAAACTTGCTCATAAATAATTAACTGTCACGTCTGTACTCGATAGTACAGATAACTTCACATAGGAGATAAGAAACTGTTGAACAAGAGGAAGTGATATTGTGCCTGTGGCGTTGAATTTGTGCAATGAATTGGAGGTTAAGCACCCTGTATGAAGGGCAGTCAATTGCTTCCTTTGTGGTTACAGACTGGAGAGGATAGGAAGACAGAGGGTCAGTATTAGCTGGAATATAATACCACATTACAACAATGACTACACTTCAAAAAGTACGTCATTGGCTGTAAAGTGCTTTGGGACGTCTGGTGGTCGTGAAAAGTGCGTTATAAATGCAAGTCTTTCTTTTATATAAGAACCAGTGGAAGTGAAATCGGTCTAATAACAGCACCATAACCGATGAGGTACATACAGCACATTGCTCTCTCATGTCATTTACTTACCGTGCATAGCTGATTTCTGTTATTGAAAAATGACAGCACTATGGTTTCAGAATTCTAAAGCTTTGGCACTTGATGAGCTGAAAGATATTGTATTGAAATTTGCAGGTATACTGCAGGGACTGTGAGACAGATTATTTACAGGTGTATCATGCGCAGGGACTGAGAGAAAGGAAAAAAAGAAAGACTTGCATTTATATAGTGCCTTTCACAACCTCAGGACGTCTCAAAGTGCTTTACAGCCGATGAAATACTTTTGAAGTGTAGTCACTGTTGTAATGTAGGAAACGCAGCAGCTAATTTGCGCACAGCAAGCTCCCACAACAGCAATGTGATAATGACCAGATAATCTGTTTTTTGTGATGTTGATTGAGGGATAAATATTGGCCAGGACACCGGGGAGAACTCCCTTGCTCTTCTTCAAAATAGTGCCATGGGATCTTTTACGTCCACCTTAGAGAGCAGACGGGGTCTTGGTTTAACGTCTCATCCGAAAGACGGCACCTTTTTAAAAATTCATTCCTGGGATGTGGGCATCGCTGGCAAGGCCAGTATTTATTGCCCATCCCTAATTGCCCTTGAGAAGGTGGTGGTGAGCCGCTGCCATGAACTGCTGCAGTCCGTGTGGTGAAGGTACTCCCACAGTGCTGTTAGGGAGGGTGTTCCAGGATTTTGACCCAGCGACTATGAAGGAACGGTGATATATTGCCAAGTCAGGATGGTGTGTGACTTGGAGGGGAACTTGGAGGTGGCGGTGTTCCCATGCGTCTGCTGCCCTTGTCCTTCTAGGTGGAAGAGGTCGCGGGTTTGGGAGGTGCTATCGAAGAAGCCTTGGTGAGTTGCTGCAGTGCATCTTGTAGACGGTACACACTGCAGCCACGGTGCGCTGGTGGTGGAGGGAGTGAATGTTTAAGGTGGTGCATGGGGTGCTAATCAAGCGGGCTGCATTGTCTTGGATTGTGTCGAGCTTCTTGAGTGTTGTTGGAGCTGCATTCATCCAGGCAAGTGGAGAGTATCCCATTACACTCCTAACTTGTGCCTTGTAGATGGTGGAAAGGCTTTGGGGAGTCAGGAGGTGAGACACTCACCGCAGAATACCTAGCCTCTGACCTGCTCTTGTAGCTACAGTATACAGGGAATGGTAGCGTAGTGGTTATGTTACTGGACTAGTAATCCTGAGGCCTGGACTAATGATCTGGCGACATGAGTTCAAATCCCACCGTGGCATCTGGGAAATTTAAATTCAATTAAATAAATCTGGAATTAAAAAAAAGCTAGTATCAGTAATGTTGATCATGAAACTACCGGATTGTCATAAAAACACATCTGGTTCACTAATGTCCTTTAGGGAAGGAAATCTGCCATCTTTGGCCGATATGTGACTCCAGACCCACAGCAATGTGGTTGACGCTTAACTGCCCTCTGAAATGGCCCAGCAAGACACTCAGTAGTTCAGATGGGCAATAAATACTGGCCTTGCCCACATCCCATGAACGAATAATTTTTTTTAAATGTGGCTGGTCCAGTTAAGTTTCTGTTCAATGGTGACCCCTAGGATGTTGATGGTGGAGGATTTGGCGATGGTAATACCATTGAATGTCAAGGGGTGGTGGTTAGACGCTATCTTGTTGGAGATAGTCATTGCCTGGCACTTGTGTGACACGAATATTACTTGACACTTATCAGCTCCAGGCCTGAATGTCGTCCAGGTCTTGCTGCACGCGGGCATAGACTGCTTCATTATCTGAGGAGTTGCGAATGGAACTGAACACTGTGCAATCATCAGCGAACATCCCCACTTCTGACCTTATGATACAGGGACGGTCATTGATGAAGCAGCTGAAGATGGTTGGGCCTAGGACACTGCCCTGAGGAACTCCTGCAGCGATGCCCTGGGGCTGAGATGATTGGCCTCTAACAACCACCTTCCTTTGTGCTAGGTATGACTCCAGTCAGTGGAGAGTCTTTCCCTTGATTCCCATTGACTTCACTTTTACTAGGGCTCCTTGATGCCACACTTGGTTAAATGTTGCCTTGATATCAAGGGCAGTCACTCTCACCTCACCTCTGGAATTCAGCTCTTTTGTCCATGTTTGGACCAAGGCTGTAATGAGGTCAGGAGCCGAGTGGTCCTAGCGGAACCCAAACTGAACATCGGTGAGCAGGTTATTGGTGAGTAAGTGCTGCTTGATAGCATTGTCGACAACACCTTCCATCACTTTGCTGATGATTGAGAGTAGACTGATGGGGCGGTAATTGGCCGGATTGGACTTGTCCTGTTTTTTGTGGACAGGACATACCGTAGCAGTTTTCCACATTGTCAGGTAGATGCCAGTGTTGTAGCTGTACTAGAACAGCTTGGCTAGAGGCGCGGCTAGTTCTGGAGCAAAAGTCTTCAGCACGACAGTCGGGACCCATAGCCTTTGCTGTATCCAGTGCGCTCAGCCATTTCTTGATATCACGTGAAGTGAATCGAATTGGCTGAAGACTGGCTTCTGTGAAGGTGGGGACCTCCGGAGGAGGCCAAGATGGTTCATCCATTTGGCACTTCTGGCTTAAGATGGTTGCAAACACTTCAGCCTTGTCTTTTGCACTCACATGCTGGGCTCCAGCATCATTGAAGATGGGGATGTTCATGGAGCATCCTCCCCCCATTAGTTGTTTAATTGTCCACCACCATCACGACTGGATGTAGCAGGACTGCAGAGCTTTGATCTGATCTGTTGGTTGTGGGCTCGCTTAGCTCTGTCTATAGCATGCTGCTTCCGTTGTTTAGCATGCATGTAGTCCTGTGTTGCAGCTTCCCCAGGTTGGCACCTCATTTTTAGGTACGTCTGGTGCTGCTCCTGGCATGCTCTGCTACACTCCTTATTGAACCAGGGTTGGTCGCCTGACTTGATAATGGAAGAGGGAGAGATATACTGGGCCATGAGTTTGCAGATTGTGGTGGAATACAATTCTGCTGCTGCTGATGGCCCACAGCGCCTCATGGATGCCCAGTTTTGAGCTACTAGATCTATTCTGAATCTATCCCATTTAGCACAGTGGTAGTCCACAAGGACTGTGCGGTGGTCACTGCTACCAATACTGTCATGGACAGATGCATCTGTGACAGGTAGGTTGGTGAGGACGAGGACAAGTAGGCTTTTCCCCTCGTGGGCCCAGTCTGGCAGCTATGTCCTTCAGGACTCTGCCAGCTCGGTCAGTAGTGGTGCTACTGAGCCACTCTTGGCAACCCCCAGTGCTTCTTCCAGGTGGTGTTCAACATGGAGGAGTACTGATTCATCAGCTGAAGGAGGGCGGTAGGTGGTAATCAGCAGGAGGATTCCTTGCCCATGCTTGGCCTGAAGCCATGAGACTTCATGGGTTCTGGAGTAAATGTTAAGGACTCCCAGGGCCACTCCCTCCTGACTGTATACCCCTGTACTGCCACCTCTGGTGAGTCTGTCCTGCCGGTGGGACAGGACATACCCAGGGATGGTGATAGAGGAGTTTGGGACATTGGCTGAAAGATATGATTCTGTGAGTATGACTGTCAGGCTGTTGCTTGACTAGTCTGTGGGACAGCTCTCCCATTTTTGGCACAAGTCCACAGATGTTAGTGAGGAGGACTTTGTAGGGTCAACTGGGCTGGGTGTGCCGTTGTGTCCGAAGCTGGTGCCGAGGTTGATGCCGGGTGGTCCGTCCGGTTTTATTATTCTTATTGTTTCTTGTAGCGGTGTTTTACAACTGAGTGGCTTGTTAGGCCATTTCAGAGGCTATTGCTAGGCCACCTCCGACAGTGCGGCGCTCCCTCATTACTGCACTGGAGTGTCAGCCTAGATTTTTGTGCTCAAGTCTCGAGTGGGACTTGAACCCACAACCTTCTGACTCAGAGGCGAGAGTGCTACCCACTGAGCCACAGCTGACACGGATTATTTACAGGTATACCATGTGCAGGGACTGAGAGACTGGATTATATACAGGTATACCATGTGCAGGGACTGAGAGACTGGATTATATGCAGGTATACCATGTGCAGGGACTGAGAGACTGGATTATATACAGGTATACCATGTGCAGGGACTGAGAGACTGGATTATATACAGGTATACCATGTGCAGGGACTGAGAGACTGGATTATGTACAGGTATACCATGTGCAGGGACTGAGAGACTGGATTATATACAGGTATACCATGTGCAGGGAGTGAGAGACTGGAGTATTTACAGGTATACCATGTGCAGGGACTGAGAGACTGGATTATATACAGGTATACCATGTGCAGGGACTGAGAGACTGGATTATGTACAGGTATACCATGTGCAGGGACTGAGAGACTGGATTATATACAGGTATACCATGTGCAGGGAGTGAGAGACTGGATTATTTACAGGTATACCATGTGCAGGGACTGAGAGACTGATTATTTATAGCATACTCCATGCAGGTGCTCTCCAGAATCAGCCCATGTTTGGAAAGGCAGAATCTAGAATGGGTGCACTGGTTTCACAAGTCGTCTCCTAGAAACCCTGGTGGCACACAGATGTATTCGTGGAGTAGGCTTGGTAACACTGGGATCTGACACTATAATATGGGCTCAGTGTGTGGATTTGAGGTGGAGGTATCCCGGTTACACTGGGACCCAGTTAATGAACTCCATGTGCGTGTATTAGTGGAGTTACTCTGGTTGTTGCTGAGTCACCGAGCTCCACACTGCTTGAATTGTCTTTGTTTTACTGATGTAAATGTCTGCATGAATATATATATATTCTTCAATTTAAGAATGTATTGGTGGTGCACTGGGCTGGCAGTGTGTATGGATGTATTTTACACAAGCACTGCCTCAGGCGGGTTGTATGGCTGATCTGAGATGGAACTCTTAATTTTGTAGCCGATTCAATGCTACATATTGAGCCAGAGATGAAACTAATGCCACATTAATGAGCCGAGGGGTGAGCTGCTAGGTTTGTCAGCTGCTTTTCCGTTCTCTCTGAGATTTTCACACAGCACTAAGTGCAAATCATAGCGAGTTCTGTGCTTCCCAGCACTCGCTTGTGCAGTTCCTCACTTTTTTCACTGGAACTATATGTTTTTTGACACCCTGTTATTTTGATTACCTTTATTTTTTTAAATTTGAAAACTGATGGGATTCACATCTTGTTTCCTCGGTGGTGCTGTCTACACGCATCCCAACACGTATTATAGAGTCATAGGGGGAGAAATTCAGTATCGCCCCATTTGGGGCGCAATTATCGTCCGGGCGCCAAGATTAGCGCCTGGCGTTAATTATCGCCACCGACTGCAAACTTGACTTTTATTGCCCCTGGAGGTGATTGGAGCGCTAAATCAGGCGCTTCACACCTGTCTTAAGGCGCAAAGGCCGAGGAGCGAGGCGCTACCTCAGAGCGCTGGCGAAGCTCATGTGATGTCAGTCAGCAATGGAACACACACACAATGGCGCGGGCCAGTTCTTAAAGGGGAGGGTTGATCTTGCTTTCCATCCACATCCTACTCATTGCAGCCTTGAATCTCGGCCTGGAGAGACCTGCACATCAAATCTGCTGGAAAGAACAATGAAGAGTACCAGGGAAAGAGCTCAGAGTGCAGCCCCCACAGTCTCTTCTAAATCGTTACAAGGAAGGGCAAATCAAAATGAACCTGCAAAGTGCTGCTCAGTACCCAAAACTCCTTCACACAGCGTTGAATCTCTCCAGAAGTCTCTCTCTCTCTCTCTCTCTCTCTCTCTCTCAGAATGCGTGGTTCTAAAATGTCACCAACAATAAAAGGCAGGAAGCGGTCACCTTTAAATAGCGCTCCCCCAGTCCCTTCGTGACTGCAAAACGCTCCCCTCAACCTGTCGTTGCTAGCGGCAGGCGGTAAGGCAGGGGGCGCCACTCAATATCCGCACCGGGGCGTTGTGCACTCGACTGACGTCACGATCTGCCGGTGCAGGAGATCGTGGCGGTAGTGTTTAGCGCCGCCGCAAAATGTCTAGTTAATTTCGCGAGCGGCGCAAACATCGCTGCGCCCGGGCGCTAGACTCTTTGCGCCCCATTAGCGCCCTCTTAAGGTGCTAACGGGAGGCGCAACCAACTGAATTTTTCCCCCATAAAGTTATACAGCGCAGAAAGAGGCCCTTCGGCCCATCGTGTCCGCACCAGCCATCAAGCCCTGTCTATTCTAATCCTATTTTCCAGCACTTGGTCCGTAGCCTTGTATGCTATGGCGTTTCAAATGCTCATCTAAATGCTTCTTGAATGTTGTGAGGGTTCCTGCCTCTACCACCCTTTCAGGCAGTGAGTTCCAGATTCCAACCACCCTCTGGGTGATTTTTTTTTTCCTCAAATCCCCTCTAAACCTCCTGCCCCTTACCTTGAAACTATGCCCCCTGGTTATTGACCCCTCTACTAAGGGGAAAAGTTCCTTTCTATCTACCCTATCTATGCCCCTCATAATTTTGTACCCCTTCATCAGGTCCCCCCTTCAGCCTTCTCTGCTCTAAGGAAAACAACCCCAGCCTGTCCAGTCTCTCTTCATAGCTGAAGCGCTCCAGCCCAGGTAACATCCTGGTGAATCTCCTCTGCACCCTCTCCAATGCAATCACATCCTTCCTATAGTGTGGCGACCAGAACTGCACACGGTATTCCAGCTGTGGCCTAACTAGCGTTTTGTACAGATCCATCATAACCTCCCTGCTCTTATATTCTATGCCTCGGCTAATGAAGGCAAGTATCCCATATGCTTTTTAACCACCTTATCTACCTGTCGTGCTGCCTTCAGGGATCTATGTACATGCACACCAAGGTCCCTCTGATCCTCTGTCCTCCCTAGGTACTACCATTCATTGTGTATTTCCTTGCCTTGTTAGTCCTCCCAAAATGCATCACCTCACACTTTTCAGGGTTAAATTCCATTTGCCACTGTTCTAACTCTACAGTTGAGACAGAAACAGGGTTATGCAAAGTTTTGTTGTGGGAGCCTGACATTTATTAGGTAGAATCATAGGATGGTTACAGCGCGGAAGAAGGCCATTCAGCCCGTCGAGCCCGTGCCCGCTCTCTGCAAGAGCACTTCGGCTAGTCCCACTCCCCCGCCCTTTCCCTGTAGCCCTGCAAGTTTTTGTCCTTCAGATACTTATCCAACTCTCTTTTAAAAGATAAAATTGAGGCTGCCTCCACCACCCTTTCAGGCAGTGCATTCCAGATCTTAACCACTCGCTGCGTAAAAACGCTTTTTCTTGCGTCGCCTTTGGTTCTTTTGCCAATTACCTTAAATCTGTGTCCTCTGGTTCGCGACCCCTCTGCCAATGGGAACAGTTTCTCTCTATCTACTCTGTCCAAACCCCTCATGATTTTGAACACCTCTCAAATCTCCTCTCAATCTTCGCTGCTCCAAGGAGAACAACCCCAGCTTCTCCAGTTTATCAA
Organism: Squalus acanthias; assembly: GCA_030390025.1. Lineage (NCBI taxonomy): Eukaryota > Metazoa > Chordata > Chondrichthyes > Squaliformes > Squalidae > Squalus > Squalus acanthias. The sequence goes on from JASTWF010000043.1 coordinate 1,401,603, forward strand.
CATAACTGAAGTCCCTCATTCCTGGAATCATTCTCGTAAATCTTTTCTGCACCTTCTCTTAGGCCTTCACATCCTTCCTAAAGTGCGGTGCCCAGAATTGGACACTGTACTCCAGTTGGGGCCGAACCAGTGTTTTATACAGGTTCATCATAATTTCCACACTTTTGTACTCTATACCTCTATTTTTGAATCCCAGGATTCCGTCAGCCTTTTTAACTGCTTTCTCAACCTGCCCTGCCACCTTCAACGATTTGTGCACACATACCCCCAGGTCTCTCTGTTCGTGCACCCCCTTTAGGATTGTACCATTTAGTTTATATGTCCTCTCCCCATTCTTTCTACCAAAATGTACCACTTCACACTTTTCTGTGTTAAATTTCATCTGTCACGTGTCCGCCCATTTCACCAGCCTGTCTATGTCTTCCTGAAGCCTATCACTCTCCTCCTCACTGTTCACTATACTTCCAAGTTTTGTCATCTGCAAATTTTGAAATTGTGCCTTGTACACCCAAGTCCAAGTCATTAATATATATCAAGAAAAGCAGTGGTCCTAGAACCGACCCCTTGGGAACACCACCTTGGGTATACCTTCCTCCAGTCCGAAAAACAACCGTTCACCACTGCTCTCTGTTTCCTGTCACTTAGCCAATTTCGTATCCATGCTGCCACTGTACTTTTATTCCATGGGCTTCAACTTTGCTGGCAAGACTATTATGTGGCACTTTGTTGAACGCCTTTTGGAAATCCATGTACATTACGTCAACCGCATTACCCTCATCAACCCTGTGTGTTACCTCATCAAAAAACTCGATCAAGTTGGTTAAACACGATTTGCCTTTAACAAATCAGTGCTGGCTTTCCTTAATTAATCCACACCTATCCAAGTGACTGTTAATTTTGTCCCTGATTACTGTTTCTAAAAGCTTCCCCACTACCGAGGTTAAACTGACTGGCCTGTAGTTGCTGGGTTTATCTTTACACCCTTTTTTGAACAATGGTGTAACATTTGCAATTCTCCAGTCCTCTGGCACCACTCACGTATCTATGGAGGATTGGAATATTATGGCCAGTACCCCCGCGATTTCCACCCTCAATTCCCTCAGCATCCTCGGATGCATCCCATCCGCTCCTGGTGATTTATCTACTTTAAGTACAGCCAGCCTTTCTAATACCTCTTCTTTATCAAGTGTCTCCACTACCTCCTCCTTCACTATGTCTATGGCAGCATCCTCTTCCTTGGTGAAGACAAATGCAAAGTACTCATTTAGTACCTCAGCCATACCCTCTGCCTCCATGCATAGGTCTCCTTTTTGGTCCCTAATCGGCCCCACCCCTCCTCTTACTACCCTTTTACTATTTATATACCTATAGAAGACTTTTGGATTACCTTTTATGTTGGCTGCCATTCTATTCTCATACCCTCTCTTTGCCCCTCTTATTTTCTTTTTCACTTCTCCTCTGACCTTTCTATATATAGCCTGGTTCTCAGATGTATTTGCAACCTGACATCTGCCATACATGCTCTTTACCTGCTTCATCATATTCTCTCTCTGTTTCGTCATCTAGGGAGCCCTGACTTTAGTTGCCCTGCCTTTCCCCCTAGTGGGAATGTACCTCAACTGTACCTGAACTATTTCCTCTTTAAAGGCAGCCCATTGTTCCATTACAGTTTTGCCTGCCAATCTTTGATTCCAGTTTACCCGGGCCAGATCCATTCTCATCCCACTGAAATTGGCCTTCCCCTAGTTAAACATTTTTACTCTAGATTGCTCCCTGTCCTTTTCCATAGCTAATCTAAACCTTATGATACTATGATCACTGTTTCCTAAATGTTCACCTACTGACACTTGCTCCACTTGACCTACCTCATTCCCCAGAACCAGATCCAGCAATGCCTCCTCCCTTGTCGGGCCGGAAACGTACTGATCAAGAAAGTTCTCCTGAACACACTTCAGAAATTCTTCCCCTTCTCTGCCCCTTACACTATTACGATCCCAGTCTATATTAGGATAGTTGAAGTCCCTCATTATTACTACTCTATAGTTCTTGCACCTCTCTAATTTCTCTGCAAATTTGCTCCTCCATATCTTTCCCACTATTTGGTGGTCTATAGAATACACCTAGTAGTGTAATGGCACCTCTATTATTTCTTAATTCTAGCCATATAGATTCTGTCCTTGACCCCTCCAGGACATCCTCCCTCTCCAGCACTGTAACATTCTCCTTGACCAATACTGCCACACCACCTCCTATCTTTCCTTCCCTATCTTTCCTGAACACCTTATAACCAGGAATATGTAATACCCAATCCTGCCCTTTTTTGAGCCAGGTCTCAGTTATTGTCACAAAATCATATTCCCATGTGGCTATTTGTGCCTGCAGCTCACTTACCTTGTTTACTACGCTTCGTGCGTTCACATACATACTGTAAACCCATCTTAGACCATCCTGTATTCTCTCTTAGCTTGACCCCACCTAATACCTTACCATTTCTTACATTAGTGCTCTCTGCCTCTCCCAATCCTTTGAGCGCTTTATTTCCCCTTTCTAATGTTACATCCTGGCGCCCATCCCCCTGCCAAATTAGTTTAAACCCTCTCCAACAGCATTAGCAAACTTCCCCGCAAGGATATTGGTTCTGGCCCTGTTGAGATGCAACCCGTCCAGCCTGTACAGGTCCCACCTCCCCCAGAACTGGCTCCAATGCCCAGGAATCTGAAGCCCTCCCTCCTGCGCCATCTCTCCAGCCACGCATTCATCTGCTCTATCCTCCTATTTCTATACTCGCGCGTGGCACCGGGAGTGATTACTACCTTTGAGGTCCTGCTTTTTAATCTCTTTCCTAGCTCCCTAAAATCTGCCTGCAGGATCTCATCCCTCTTTCTATCTATGTCGTTGTTACCAATATGGACCACGATCTGGCTGTTCACCCTCCCCCCTCAGAATGTTCTGCAGCCGCTCAAAGACATCCTTAACCCTGGCACCAGGGAGGCAACATACCATCCTGGAATCACGTCTGCAGCCGCAGAAACGCCTGTCTGCTCCCCTAACTATTGAATCCCCTACCAAGTGTAAAAGCTGAATGAGGCTGGAGATCTTCATTAAAGGCATGATTGCCCTACCTGACAACTTAATATCTAATGGAGCCATTTGGCCTGTAATCACTGATCATCAGTGGACAGATGGTATTGTTTCACAATGCGGAGATGCCGGTGTTGGACTGGGGTGGACAAAAATGAGAAGTCGCACAACACCAGGTTATAGTCCAACAGTTTTATTTAAAATTACGAGCTTTCGGAGCTCTGCTCCTTCTTCAGGTACAGGTACCTCTCACTGTACCTGTACCTGAAGAAGGAGCAGAGCTCCGAAAGCTCGTAATTTTAAATAAAACTGTTGGACTATAACCTGGTGTTGTGCGACTTCTCATTATTGTTTCACAAAGCAGCCAATTTAGAACCCTGCAATGCTATATTTTCATTTACTCTATCATTACTTAAGTTCATTGTTAAATTGACCAGTAAGAGCAGACTGGAAGGCCCCATGCTCGGCCTGTGGTCTCAGACTGGAAGGCCCCATGCTCGGCCTGTGGTCTCAGACTGGAAGGCCCCATGCTCGGCCTGTGGTCTCAGACTGGAAGGCCCCATGCTCGGCCTGTGGTCTCGGACTGGAAGGCCCCATGCTCGGCCTGTGGACTCAGACTGGAAGGCCCCATGCTCGGCCTGTGGTCTCAGACTGGAAGGCCCCATGCTCGGCCTGTGGTCTCAGACTGGAAGGCCCCATGCTCGGCCTGTGGTCTCAGACTGGAAGGCCCCATGCTCGGCCTGTGGTCTCAGACTGGAAGGCCCCATGCTCGGCCTGTGGTCTCGGACTGGAAGGCCCCATGCTCGGCCTGTGGTCTCAGACTGGAAGTCGCCCTGAGCCCTCAATGCGCTTTTGCCATTTCCCATAACACATAGGCCACACAATCAACTGTTTGACATAATTTATCTTTAACACATGACAAAAGGATAATATACCAGCAAGAGTCAGAAAAGAAAGAAACATCACCCAAGTGACTCCCCTTGTGACTATAGGTGCTTAATCTTTCTCTTACTCGTGCTTCTACGTGGTGCTTCCCCTGTGGCTTCAGCAGATGTCGAGGCACCTTGCTGACTAGGATGCTGTGCCTGCTTAGACGCCTTTGGCGGGCGTCTTCTGGGTTTGGGAGACTGTGAGGGCTCTTCAGCAGTCTGCTCTTCCTGCGGCTGCGCAGGGGCTGAAACAGTCATCTCAGTTGTCTCTGCAAAGTGGGTCTCTGACCGAGGGCTCCTCAGTGGCATAGTCGTGTGAGCGCTTTGAGAGGAGCCCACACTTCCTTCTGTCCTGCCAACAACACCCCTCTCATGGGTCACCTGCACCTCAGTGCTGGCAAGTGGCAGGAGAACACCTTGCTACACTTCAGGGGGACAGTGAGGACACTTATCTGCACTGGCAGTCCTCCTCAAAAGGACGTCCATGAAGCTCTGGTCTCTGCCCAATACTGCCCATCGCTCCTCCAGAGATGTCATTCTATTCTGAACAGTCACCATGTTTTCCTGTCTCAGGCGACTTATTTCCTCCATGGCCATAGCCATCCATTCCAGTGAGGTAGCCAGCCTTTCCACGGAGGTTGCCATCCTATCCATGGTGGTGCGTTCATGCGCCATTGCCTCCACCACGGCAGTGCTGATGTTAGAGATGGACTCCTCCATTCTCTCCACACTTGCACTAACCCTGGAGGCAAACCCTTCCAGAGACACCTGCACTTGTTCCTTTATTTCATGAACTGCTCTTTTTCTGGATGACCCCAGAGGCACAGCGTCTGCATGCAGCTCAGCAGAGCTAGGAGAGTCTTGCAACCTCCGCCGAGGACTCTCCACTGCTGTTGCTGTCTCCACCATCTGCTGATGCTCACTTGTGCGCTGTGATAGACCAGGTGGTAACACTACTCTAACTCGTGAGGGCCCCACCGAGGTGTGCGTTGCTGCGCTGGTGCTGGGTGCGCTGAGTCCTGGTGACGCTGTTCCCTCAGAGGCTTCAGGTTCCTCTGAGGAAATGTCCGGATCTTCGTCCTGGATTGTGGGGAGGGGGGCGCTCGATGGTCCTGTGTGAGAGTAAAGGCATGATTTAGACATTTGATATTGATGTAGCGGACACATCCTTTTGAGCAGATGATACAAAGCGATTCTCTATGAACATCATATGCCATTGCTTTCTGAGAGGGATGAAACTCTATTATGTCACCAGCTTCCTCTAGTGTGCCTGTCTCTCCATCGCCCACTTCCAGGTCCTCGCCACCTCCAACAATCTCGTTTGCTGCCTCCTCAGCACTGGTCAATGTTGCTAGGGTAGGTGTTCCTCCTCCAGTCATTGCTCTCTCCCTCTTATTGTGGGCTATCTTTTCCTGCAAGGAGGGACACAAGCGGTGTTTCAGCCACAGTGATGGAGTGAGTGTGAATAATCCCTACCATAAAAGCTTTGAGTGAGACGAAGATGAGGTAAGGTGCCAAGAGGAAGGTAGCTCCCTGTGCGTTGTTAGTTGTCACTGCATGACAGTGAGAGCGAGTCTAAGGGTGCATAGGCAGGATGCTGAAGTGATTCAGTGCAGAGACAGAGATGGATAGGAAAGGGTGCAAGGGAAGTAAGAGTAAGGTGGGATGTGAAGGAGGAGGCTTACAATGCAGAGTGCTGGTGATGAGAAGGGAAGCAGAGTGAAGGCAAGTGAGATGGGATACTCACTTTTGATGTTCTCACAAGATCATTAAACCTTTTTTGGCACTGGATCCATGACCGTGTATAAATGGACCTTGCGCTCACCTCCTGAGCAATGCACAGTCAGGCTGCCTTGGTCTGCTGAGGAGGCTTCCTCCTGCCATCAGGAGGGAAGAGAATCTCCCTGCACCCTCTGACAGCATCCACCAGAATCTAGAGGGACTCATCATTAAAACGAGGAGCTGCCTTGCTTCTGGAAGAAGCCATAGCGTTTAAATCAAGTGCAGGAAACCACAATAGAAAGGCTCAGGCTGGATGGCAGCTTTAAAAGCAGCTGCTATTATGATGTCATCAGAGGCGGCCAGCCGACCCGATCTCACTCATTGGACCGGGCAGCGCGCCTCCTTGAAATTAACAAGCTGATTTAATAAAAATCGTGCACCTGCAACTGTTCCCGCCGGAAGCGGCTCCCAAACCCGCCCACCACGCAACCCGACTCCAACCCGCCTTGGGAGTTAAAATCGAGCCCTAACTCTCTACAGTCCTTTTACTGCTGATTGTTGAAGTCACTCCCAGTGTACAGACATTAGAGATTGATTCTGACTATACAGTTAACAAGTACATTATTGAACAAAGGGTAACGTGGAGTTTGTGAGTACTGGTGCTTGGTAACTTTCCTTTACTGCATCTTTTCTAAATGGGCTTTACAGTAGTAGTGAACAAGGATAATAGTGAAACTACCTCTAATCAGGGGGCATAATCTCAGGATAAGGGGTCAGCCTTTTAAGAATGAGATGAGGAGAAATTTCTTCACTCAGAGGGTTGTGAATGTTTGGAATTCTCTGCCCCAAAGTGCTGTGGATGCTCAGCTGTTGAGTATATTCAAGGCTGAGATAGATAGATTTTTGGACTCCAGAGGAATTAAGGGATATGGGGATTGGGCGGGAAAGTGGAGATGAGGTCGAAGATCAGCCATGATCTTATTGAATGGTGGAGCAGGCTCAAGGGGCCATATGGCCTACTCCTGCTCCTAATTCATATGTTCTTAGTCCTGTTGGCTCACCATGTAGCTGAATGGAATGACATTCCTGTTCTAATGAAATAGTTGCTTACTTCTTACGACAACTGTGCAGCAATGGATGACTGTGCCACAGATGGCTATGAGCAGGTGAATCTGACCTGTGGTTGCACTGGGTGAATACCTAGTGTTTATTCCAGTTCATCTCACGGTGCATTTACAGCATTGCTATTTGCAGCAGCCCTGACATTAGCAGCAGTGCTAGAAGCTGAATGAGGTGGTGTTGCTCTCTTTGAAGATTCTGAGACACTCCTAAACCCCCTAAATGCAGGAAATGTAAACCGTGCCATTGGCAGAATGGGCATTCAGCCCGGCTACAGTTTTCCCATGCCCTGTCCCACCTACAGTTTTCCCATGCCCTGTTCTACCCTGCAGCAACCTTCTCAAGCCATCATGGAAGGTAGCGTGGCCAGAACTAAAGTTATAGATTGTGACTTTTAAACACTTGTGCAGCAGGAATTATTTCTCTGTTGTGCTGATGCTGTAGGTTCCGCCCACAGCATGGGAAATCAGGGTGTTACAGAAATGCTTCTGCGTCTGTAATACAAATGGTGTGCAGCATCAGAGTCACAATCCTTATTTACAAGTATGCTGTAAGTCTTGATTAGGCTTGGAGCCTGCAGCAGTGCAGAATGCAGCACCGCCTTTGGATTAGAGACTCTTTGAATCAGTGTCAAGAATGTGGTTACGGTATTTCAAACTGAGGGGTTTACTGTAACTTAAGGCTTTCTATCTTTTTTTAAACAGTAATAAGAAGCTGATAGTCATTTAAAAATGAGATTTCTCCAGAAAAGGGTTCCACGGTGTCTAATTCACAAAATGCAGCCAGAAAACGAGTGTGTGAGGCCTGTGTGCCAGTGCCAGAGCCTGCTCTGTGAGTTTGCTTGTGTGGTAGTTATTTCTATTGGAGTACGACAGTTAGTTGGAACTCATCCAGTGCTTGAGTGTTGGTCTAATCTCCTGGCAGAGTTAAGAGTCTTTTCATTCTGAAGCTCTTTTGAGAAAACTTTTCTGAGTACAAAGAAATTCTAAATCCTCCAACAAAGGAGGTGAGCCAGTCTGTTTTCATTTCTCTGGCTAGCCACTAGTTTAACTATCATTCTACTTATTTTTTAAGCATTATATTAGGATATGTTTTATTGGACAAACTAACTGGGTGTGAGTAAGACAAACATTTGGATTCCCAGGCTCCTGTCAGTAAAGCAGTGTCTGGTAATTGATAAAGGAGCTACTGTGATACCCACTACAGATGTTGTTCACAACTGCTCAGCCTCCATTCAGTATTCTGCTAGTGGACTTGCCCAACAAACTGGATAAATACCTAGCTGGGCATGGGATCGTTTATATCAGTCTGTACCTGTCCCTATGATTATCAGATACTCCACAGGACACCTTTGCTTCTGGGGACAGTGGGTGCGGGTGGTGATGGGGTGTCTGTGAAAGGTGGCTAGCTAGGGTTATGGGAATGAATAAATATTCTGAATTGAGGATTTGAATTATCTATGCAGAACTTTCTCCCTAGAGACTAAATGGGGTGGGTTAGAGTCCATGCTGGCATAAAACAAGGAAGAACTTGCATTTATATAGACCCTGATCACATCCTCAGGGCATCCAAAGCACTTCAGACCCAATGAATGACTTTGTGAAGTACTGTCACTATTGTTCTGTAGGCAAATGCAGCACCCAAATTGCGCACAGCAAGATCGCACAAAGATAAATGAGATAAAAACCACTTGATCTGTTTTGATAAGGTTGGTTGAGGGAGGAATGTTGGTTAGGACAATGAGAGAGCTCCCTGCTCTTCAAATAGTAACATAGGATCTTTTACATCCACCTGAACAGGTAGATGGAGCCTTGGTTTAATTTCTTATCTGAAAGATGGACACCGACAATGCAGTACACCCTCAGTTTTGCCTGCCTGGATTAGGTACTCCGGTCCTGGAGTGGGCCTTAAACCCACAACCTTTTAACTCCAAGACAAGAGTGTTACCATGTCAGGCTGACACACAATGTAGATTATACCTGGTCTGTCGTAGCTTGTCCTGTGCCTTGTATGCCGTTTTAGTTTCTCTCTGTTGTTTAGTATTTTCCTGCCTCTATATTTCCTCCCATATTTTTCTTCCTGTTAACTCCCAGTTGTCCTAAATGTTTCATTGTAACTGACTGATAAGGGAAGGCTGTGTGTTGGAGTGGCAATACATGCCTTTGCAGAATGATGGGACACAGTTTTGATTTAACCCTGGGCCCCTCTCCCTGCTCTAATGAAGAATTGCTCAGTGCAGCCCAGGCAGGTTTCTCACGGCGGGAGGGTCAACCATGGTTGTCACATACTCTCGGCCATGGCAGTGCATGCGGTGACTAGGGAGAAAGGGGAAGATTCATACACTCAAAAGCTAGGCCGGATGTTCTGACCATTGATTATGAATGGAAGTTCAACGGACATCATTCACAGCCTCTTCCAAAATTAGGAACAATCACTCAAGATGTGTTGAACAAAGTCACTTTTTGAATGCTGGACAAATGAACCCTGAGAATGACATTAAATCATTGTTGACACTGTACTGGAAGCTCCGTGCACTGTTCCAGAGTGGAGGCAGCTGCTGTCGTACTGGCAGGGAGGGAATCTGAGGCACAGACACCTCCAGTGGTTTGTTTCAGCGCAGTGTTGGAACCGCATGGGAACAGGTCACCCACCCTGGAAACTATTTTCGCTGGTTGGGGATTCTAGGACTAGGGGGCATAGTCTAAAAATTAGAGCCAGACCTTTCAGGAGTGAAATTAGGAAACACTTCTACACACAAAGGGTGGTAGAAGTTTGGAACTCTCTTCCGCAAACGGCAATTGATGCTAGATCAGTTGTTAATTTTAAATCTGAGATTGATAGCTTTTTGTTAACCAAAGGTATTAAGGGATATGGGCCAAAGGCGGGTATATGGAGTTAGGTCGCAGATCAGCCATGATCTCATTGAATGGCGGAACAGGCTCGAGGGGCTCAATGGCCTCCTCCTGTTCCTATGTTCCAAGGGTGGTGCCAGGAGTATGTGTGAAATAAAAGTGGTGTCTTGCATTTAAAAAAAAAGGAAGGGTAGTTTCAGAAAATCTGCACAAGGTGTTGCCTGTTTTTTTTTGGTGCAGTGACTCCCCTTGGAATGTGTCCAGTGCTCCACGAGACCAGTTACAGCCCCTCATGCCAATCATACTCCATCAGATCAGTCACACTCCAGCCACCACTCGGCTGTTGCTGCATTTATCAGTCTCCGTCCTGTTCTCTATGGAAGCTACTGAGATGAGCAAGTCAGCTCCTTCATTTGCAACCCAGGCCCACTGGGGCAACTGAGATCAGCTTTGAGAATAAATTTTGCTCCCTGACCTTCAAAAATAGAGGAAAGCTTTCATTGAGTTTGACAGTGTGCTGATGCCGATAAGGTTTCACTGTTTCTGAGCAAGTGAGGGAGCCTGCGAGAGCATTCCCATGTACCAGTGAGGTGATTTAGTGTGGAAAGATAGACCAAGAGCTCAGGTTCTCAATTAAAAACAAGGCAGCAGACCAGTCTAACTGCAATTAAGCAACAGAGAGCCCTTGAGAATAATGCAGTGTAAAGGGCAGGAACTGTGACCGGGACCCCAGCTATTTCAGCTAATGGTTCTGAAAATAGCAGCAGTAGAATCTAGGTTCTGGGTGTGTAGCAGATTCTACATTCCTCTTTCTGGCTGAATTGCACCATCTCAGATAAGATTTCTTTCAAATTTCCTTTCTTGCAGCCAGTATTTACAGCACCGCAGACTGGGCTACTTTTCATTTTCAGCAAAGAGCTGTCTTTGAGTGCCTGCAGAGAAATAGTTAGCCTGCAGTCTGCTGAGTAATTGAGGGCACTGCAGCACTCATGGCAAAGACTATATCAAAGTTACAATCCAATTATCGGAGCTACCTTCATGCTGAAGGCAGCAAGAGTAGGTAAAGGAACTGACTGGCCAGCCAGCACATTGGGAAACCAGGTGCACCTGTTATAGCTGTTACATGCTGCCTGCCGTTAGTAGAAAGCTTGCATGTGTGCAGCTGGAGGGAGAGGTCACCACGTCTTATTGTTTCCTGAAGTACTTTTCATTATAAGGAGGGATAAAATTTCACTCTGGGACTGGGAATCATGTGATTTCCTCGATTTAATTCTAAAATAATCCTAATGAGGGGTGGGAGGGAATTCCTGCCTTCTGCCTCCAGCCATGGCTCATTACTGACACAGAAGTAGAGGACAGGTATAAAATTCACAAACCTCCAGTGAGGTTAAAAGTTTTTCCCATGAGAAATGAATATATGGAGAGATTTCTAGAGAAGGGAATTTATACGGGCCAGTTAACACCTTTAAAAAGGAGCTGGATTCATTTCTGTTGGGAAGGCAATTGGGATTTGAGAGATACTAATTGCACTTCTTGAATTCTTTGTTTCCCCAGGGCAGGTTGGGCAAGGAAAATCGTGTTTTCCTAAAGCGGGGGATCAATAGGTGGTTCATGTGAGAACATGGGCTCTGGATGAATCAGGACTGATGGGCCAAATGGTCCTTTCTCACTCTGGATTTTCTTGTGTTCTGCTGTATTTAGTCACCTTGTGAAGCTGTTAGTTGGTGCTGGGATAGCTACACATACACTGTTTAAAGGTGAACACATCAGATTTAATTCCCTGTATGTCAGTGATTCGTTAGTTAGAGCTACTGTGGGACAAGTGTTAGAGTGGAATAAAACAGTGAGCTTGTGCAGCTCGATGCACACATGTTCCGCAGGTGCTGTCCACCTCTGCGATCCTGCTTGCAGATTGTTTTAGATGCACATCATTTATTGATCTCCAATCTGCTTGCCTGTTTTGCTGCAATGATGCATGAGGGCAGCCTAAACACTGTGTGCCTTGACCAGGCCAAGCACTGCATTCGGATAAACACTTTTGGAAGTGTGTGAGCGAAGGAGACCCTGTAACGTCATGGAAACATTTGGCAAACGAAATTAACCCAGTGTGTTTGGTAGCGAGACATTTAAGAACATAAGAACATAAGAAATAGGAGCAGGAGTAGGCCCTTCGAGCCTGCTCCGCCATTCAATGAGATCATGGCTGATCTTCTGCCTCAACTCCATTCACCGGCCCTATCGCCATATCCCTTGATGCCCTTACTAGTCAGAAATCTATCTTTCTGTTTTGAATATACCCAATGACTAAGCCTCCACAACCCGCTGGGGTAGAGAATTCCAAAGATTCACCACCCTCTGTGTGAAGAAATTTCTTCTCATCTCAGTCCTGAATGGCCTACCCTTTATCCTGAGGCTGTGGCCCCTGGTTCTAGACTCCCCAGCCAAGGGAAACATTCTTCCAGTATCCACCCTATCAAGCCCTGTAATAATTTTGTATGCTTCAATGAGATCCCCTCTCATTCTTCTGAATTCAAGATAATACAGGCCTAGTTTACTCAATCTCTTCTCATACGACAGTCCCGCCATCCCAGGAATCAATCTCGTGAACCTTCATTGCACTCCCTCTATGGCAAGTATATCCTTCCTTCGGTAAGGAGACCAAAATTGTACACATTACTCCAGGTGTGGTCTCACCAAGGCCCTATATAATTGGAGTAAGACTTCTTTACTCCTGTACTCAAATCCTCTTGTAATGAAGGCCAGCATACTATTTGCCTTCCTAATGGCTTGCTGCACCTGCACATTCACTTTCAGTGACTCATGTACAAGGACACCCAGGTCCCTTTGAGCATCTGCATTCCCCAATCTTTCACCATTTAGGAAATACTCTGCCTTTCTGTTTTTTCTACCAAAGTGGATAACTTCACATTTATCCACATTATATTCCATCTGCCACGTTCTCGCCCACTCACTGAGCCTGTCGACATCCCCTTGAAGCCTCTTCACAACTGACACTGCCACCTAGCTTTGTATCATCAGCCAATTTGGAAATGTTACATTTAGTCCCCTCATCCAAATCATTGATATAGATTGTCAATAGCTGGGGCCCAAGCACCAATCCTTGCGGTACCCCACTAGTCACAGCCTGCCATCCTGAAAAAGACCCGTTTATCCCTACTCTTTGTTTTCTGTCTGTTAACCAATTCTCAATCCATGCTAGTATATTACCCCCAATTCCATGTGCCCTAATTTTGTTCATCAACCTCTTGTGTGGGACCTTATTGAAGGCCTTCTGAAAATCCAAATACACCGCATCTACCGGTTCCCCTTTGTCTACTCCACTAGTTACATCCTCAAAGAACTCCAATAGGTTTGTCAAACAGGACTTCCCTTTCATAAATCCATGTTGACTCTGCCCAATCTTACTATTAGTTTCTAAGTGCCCAGTTATTGCATCCTTTATAATAGATTCTAGCATTTTCCCAACTACTGATATGAGGCTAACAGGTCTGTAGTTCCCCGTTTTCTCTCTCCCTCCTTTCTTAAATAGCGGGGTTACATTTGCTATCCTCCAATCTGCAGGAACCGTTCCAGAATCTATAGAATTTTGGAAGATGACAACCAATGCGTCCACTATCCCAATGGCCACCTCTTTCAAAAATGTAGGTCATCCGGTCCTTGGGATTTATTGACTTTTAGTCCCATTAATTTTGCTAGTACTGTTTTTTACTAATAATTTCTTTAAGTTCCCCATTCTCGCCACACCATTGGTTTTCTCGTATTTCTGGGAGGCTTTTTGTGTCTTCCTCCATGAAGACAGAAACAAAGTATTTATTTAATTTCTCTGCCATTTCCTCATTCCCCATTATAAATTCTCCTGTCTCTGACTGAAAAGGACCTACATTTACCTTCGCCAGTCTTTTCCTTTTCAGATACCTATAGAAGCTTTTACAATCCGTTTTTATATTTTTCGCTAGTTTGTGCTCATATTCCATTTTCCCTTTTTTAATCAATTTCTTGGTCCCCCTTTGCTGATTTCTAAAAAGATCCCAAACCTCAGACTGACCGCTTTTTCTGGCAACTTTATAAGCTTCCTCCTTTGACTTAATACTAGCTTTAATTTCTTTTGTTAGCCATGGTTGGATCACTTTTCCTTTTGGGTTTTTATGCCCGAGAGGAATATATGTTTGTTGCAAGTTATGCATTATTTCCTTGAATGTTAGCCATTGTATGTCCACCTTCATACCTTTTAGTGTAGTCTCCCAATCTACCATGGCCAACTTGTCCCTCATACCCTTGTAGTTTGCTCTGTTTAGATTGAAGACCTTAGTTTCAGATTGGACTACATCACTCTCAAACTTAATGTAAAATTCAATCATATTATGGTCACTTGTCCCTAAAGGCCCCTTTACCACAAGATTATTGATTAGCCCTTTCTCATTACACAGTACCAGATCCAGAATAGCCTGTTCCCTGGTTGGTTCCTCCACATGCTGATCCAGGAAACCATCTCGCATGCATTCCAAGAATTCGTCCTCCACACCATTAGTGGTAATTTGATTTGCCCAGTCAATATGTAGATTAAAGTCCCCCATGCTTACCGTATTGCCCTTGTTACATGCACTTCTAATCTCTTGATTGATACTGTGCCCTACATTACCATTACTGTTTAGTGGCCTATACACAACTCCCACCAATGTTTTCCGCCCTTTGCTGTTTCTTAGCTCCACCCAAACTGATTCCAGTTCTACATCACGATCTGCCAAGCCAAGATCTTTTATCTCTACCGTACCGATCTCATCCCTTATTAACAGCGCTACGCCACCTCCTTTTCCTTTTTGTCTATCCTTCCTAAATGTTGAGTACCCTGGAACATTCAGTTCCCAGCTTTGGTTACCCTGCAACCATGTCTCTGTAATGGCAATTACATCATACCCATTTACTTCTATTAGTGCCATTAATTCATCCACCTTGTTGCGAATGCTACGTGCATTTAGATAAAGTGCCTTCAACTTTGCCTGTTTAATATTTTTCTGCACTTTGACCCTCTTTACTGTTGGCCTTTGTTTCTGCTCCCTACTAGTTTTGCTGACTACTTTTTTAACTTGCACTTCCGGCTTTGTTTCTCTCCGTTCTGGGCCCACACTTAAGTTCCCAGCCCCCTGACATTTGTGGTTTATTTTGCAGGGAATTATCGTTTCTTTCCCTTGAAGCTCCTATTAGTAACTTAAATACATTAGTGATGTTCCAGTGCCATGATAATGGACAGCATTCACAGTACTTGTACCCTACCAGATTTCTGTGTGTCTGTGGGGCACAATACTCTATTAGAATGCTGTGTATTTCAGTAATGTTGCCCAACCCTACTGACTGGTAGGCAGGGCATGTTATAAAGAAGGGGTAGAAGTATTCCACAGATCTCCAGACATATATTTCACCTCCCTTTATAAACTAACCTTCCTTTCTACTCTTTTCAACAGTGATGTGGGACTTGGCCCTTCAGCTGGGTTTCTCAGTAAAGTTTTTAAGGAGCAGGTATGAATTGAAGTTTTGTGACAGTTTGTTCTGTAGGTGTGGTCTCGGGAGAGGTGTGGTAATACCACTTACTCATTGGAGCCTAATTGTGAGGTGGATCTCACGTGTCAGTGTCACATTGCTGCTGCCACTTTTCAAACATGTGAAAATATTGGCAAAAAACACAATCAAATCTCGACCTTTCACGAGCAGCATTCAGTACGCAAAGTTCCCAACCCGACAAATCTGCATTAACCGCATCATCTGGCACACAGCTGCTGTACTCCTCCTCAACATGTTTAAATGTGAGATAAAGAAAGAACTTGCATTTATATAGCACCTTTCACATCCTCAGGACATCCCAAAGCACTTCACTACCAACAGAGTACTTTTGAACTTACTGCTGTTATCTAGGCAAAGTTGACAAGTCAATTTGCGCATAGCAAGATCCCACGAACAGCAATAAGATAAATGACCAGTTAATCTGTTTGGGTGGTGTGGGTTGAGGGATAAAAGTTGGTCAGTGGAGGTATGTCCTCCACTTTAAGTTTTCTATATTTAGTTATCTTAACCGCTCCCCCCCCATAGAAATTACTTGCTAAATGTATAAATAGAGGATCCCACATATGTCCTAGTGTGACCCCTTGAATCTGGTTCTATGACACACACAACTTTATCAGTGTATATGCTAACTGGTCCACTTGTCAATTATGCAGTATCACATCAGGACTTGCGTGGTGTCCTCTATGTAACTCATTCTAAAGCACTTCCCAAAATAATCCTAATGGGAGAAAAAAATTCCAGCTCCAACTATATCTGCATACTGCCCTGTGGTATTCGGTCGTCTGTAGAGCTGTTAGTCAGGGGTGTGATCGTAACCATGTCACACACTGACAATCAGCTGGAGCTTGAGGTTTGACTCCTCACTTAGGCTTTAGAATGAGGTTATGCAGCTTACGCACATGCTCTGTAAGTGCTTTCCAGTTCTGCAAGTGTATGTTTTTTTTAGCGATAAGCTGTTTATTGGTTGTGCAGTCTGTTTCTATCATCACATTCTTTATTTAAAGACGCATTGGATTTATTCAGCTGTGAACGAGTGGAAACACCTGCGTGAGGTAAAGGACCACACAGCTGATACATATAGAGATGAAAAGAAAATCTGTATAAACACCGCGGGTCTGTCAACATCTGAAAAATGAAAAGACAGGTTAAAGTTTCAAGTGGGCATCCTTTGTCAGGCTCCACTTGAAAAGTTAACTTGTTTTTTTCTTTACAGATGCTGACTTACCTGCAGAGTATTTGCAGCTTTCCCTGTTATTATTATCAAGCTGACAGGAGCTGTGTCCCTCAGACTGTAAACCTCAACTCACTGGCCCATGCATTACTGAGCTGCTGGATGCTGCCCCTCTATAGAGGCTGATCTCTAGGGCTGTTCTGAGGAGAGATACAGAAACAAAGACTTGCATTTATATAGTACCTTTCACGACCACCGGACGTCCCAAAGCGCTTTACAGCTAATGAAGTACTTTTTGAAGTGTAGTCACTGTTGTAATGTAGGAAATGTGGCAGCCAATCTACCCACAGCAAGCTCCCACAAACAGCAATGTGATAGTGACCAGATTATCTGTTTTAATGAAATTGATTGAGGGATAAATATTGGCCAGGAAACCGGGGAGAATTTTCCAGCTCTTCTGATTGGAGTAAGCCTGGCTATTGACGGTGATCTTATAGGGGTATATGACTGTATCGAAAAGTAAATCAGGACACTACTTCAAATGAAACCATGACACTCGGACGAGGGGACACGGTGGAAGGCAAATCTAGGATTGATGTCACGAGGTTCTTCACACGAAGGCTGATCAAAATATGGAATGGAATTTTAGGTAGGCTAGTGGAGGCAAAGCCTACTGCGGAGACATTTGAATGCTACAATGAGGTAACTATTGGTTCTTTCTGTGGATGACCCAGGATGGGCTGAATGGCCTGTCTCATCCATTCTATCTTGTGATAGCCTGTTGTTACTGAGCTGGATGTTTCTTTTCAGTATTTGAATATTCAGCCTATAGCAAAGGCTGTAAAGAATTAGCATCACTAAATACAATCAGAATTACTCAGTTAAATTAGATTTTTAGCATTGCTGCAATCTTATTTCTGTGCTTTGTTTCCATTCTGTATTCGCTCTTTGAGAGCTACAGTAGTGAGAATGAGGCCAGTATCCCATGTTGAGACTGCTCCAGATAATCTTGCTTTCAGCTGCAACAGTTTAAAGAGATGTGATAGAAGCCTTTGTGTAGCATGAAAGCTGCAAAAGATATGCAATGTTCACTGGAGTCTGCAAGAAAATGAAACTTAACATGCCTGTAATGGAGACTGGTAAACTAATCTCACTTACTGTGAGTTCGCTCCCTGTTACAAGTTTGTCACTCCCTTTTCATTAATGCTGTTTCAGTATCTGGAAACCATGCTGTCAAAAGGGGGAGAACTCCCCCTAACCAACAATGTAAAGCTTTTATGAATTTCTCAGTGTTTTTCTGAGTGTCTCTCTGTTTCTGTCTCCATGTATACTATTAAAGCTCTCCTCCTACTCTGAATTCATTCAAATCTATCTGTCAAATAGTCAGATACACTGTGGATTTTTTTTTTGCATGTGTGTTAGTTTTATGCAGACTGCAATATTTTGGCCGCAGACCCCTCACCTGTGGCTGTTGCTGCTGAGCAGTTGACTTGCAGTTTGTGGCAGCTGTACCTGTGATGAGCTGGTGTCTATGTCCTGTTAGTACTTGCCTGTAACTTTAAAGAGAATGATTAGCGTGTTGACTTTAAATAATTTATTACCCTACACCAGGCTCACCACCACCTTCTCAAGGGCAACTAGGGATGGGCAATAAATGCTGGCATTGCCAGCGATGCCTAGATCCCATAAATGAATTAAAAAAAAGTTATAGTAAAAGCCATTTTCAGTTGTTGTTGTATGCACTTATCTCAACTGTAGTTTAATGGCTGGTGCATAATGAACAGGGTGGCCCTGCAGGGTCATGTCCCCATGAGGCAGTATTGCAGTTTGCCTGGAAGGAGGTGGAAGAGGAGGACCTCCGGATTCAGCTGACTGTTGCTGTTGCTGGCAACACCAGTTCTGTGATGCATGTTAGCGGCAGACGTTCTTGCAGCAAATAGCATGACTGCACCTGTCTGTCTGTCGCCTCAGAGCCCATGGAACCAGTTCTGCACGGTCGTTGCCAGGTAGGTGTGTATCTGCCTGTGAGTGTTGTTTGGAGGGCCCAGCAGGTGGATGCAGCCTGCCTTTGGCACAGCCTGACCAGTCTGGCATCTCTCAAATGTTTTTCCTCTTTTTCCTCCAAAAACATGATGTCCAGGTTGCGTAACAACTGAGAAGCCTGCACACAGAGTGGATTATAGTGAGAGAGGATCTGTGCGGTAGCCGGTCTCACTCTCTCGATCGTACAGACCATTTAAAAAACATAAATAAAGGAGGATTCTCGCTGGGAATCCCATTGTCCCAATAACTTGGCCCAAAGCCTCCTGACTTACTGCATTGAAACAAGGAAGAAACAAAAACGAAAAGGTTGGGTCAGTAGGTTTCCCAACGTAAATCCTTATTTATTTACGTCCTTTGCGGGGGAGGGGGGGTGGAATACGAGGAAGAATTAGTTTCAAAATGGTGCTCCAGATCTTGCTCTAGGGCTCGCTAAATGCATTTCTGTAAATAGCACAAGCAGCAGCCCAAGATGCCCATTTTATATGAGCAGGTGAGTGACCGAGTGCTACACCGGCCTCGATCCTGGGTATTGCAGGGACATCTGAAATACGGAGCCTCATTTTTATGTAATTAACTGCAAACTGTCAGGGGCTTCTGGTACCAGTACAGAAATTGGACGGGGTGCTAAATGGGCAGAAATCTGGTGTAAGTGATCTCCACACATTTTTCCGATTGGTTACGCTCACTTCACACCCGTTAATCAGGTGTACCCAATTGGAACATCCACCGTTCAATGTTTAAACTGACACATGACAAATGAGCACTTGGACTTTGACCCCAGAGCGTGGGATGGGCCTTGGAACCATACCCAGCATGAGCCAGGGACTTCAAGAAAGAGGGGTGAAAATGAGGAGAAAAAAGAGAGTTTTTGTGTAAAGCCTGCCTTACTCTGGGTGCTATGTTGAATAAGTGGATAGCTGGGGCAGTTTGCTTGTGTGTGGATTGCTCTGTACTCATTGCAGATCTCTGTTTTCCAAGGTTGGCCTCCATGTAACTGAAGATATTTTAATGAATTTGCTGGTTTGCTCCTTGTTTATTGCAGTTTCTACAGATGCAACACTGTGTATAAAAAGCCTAAGTGTACCACACCTCAGCCCCAGCTAGCACCCTTCCTGTCCAAAACAATGCTTCCCAGGACTGGCCATCTATCAGTGTTAGCACTAACAGTCCACAAATACTCTTCCAGAGACTATCAATTACTCTGCCTTTGGAAACCTTTCTGCTGCGACCCCAGAGTGCTTAAACCTTGTCAGGAGATAAAGATCAAGGGATTACTTTAGGATCTTGAATATTTCCCTTGAGTACACAGAGCTTCTCGCTCTTGTTGAGACTCATTGCAACATCTCCTACATTTACTCACTCTGGGAAAGATTTGGTCAGCCTATCTGCATATTCACTTGTCAGTAGGAGTGTACAGGAAACTCTTTATTAACCGGCACCCAAATATCCGGAAATCTCTCTTAACCGGCAAAATTCTTGAGTAGGTAACCGGGGTTTTCCTTCATCTCTCGTTTAAAATTAACTTTAAAAAAAACCCCGAGGCGTTTGCCTTGTATCGGAGCGTGTAGATTGGGAGGGGAATGTGCAGCCCGGGTAGGCAGCGGACACGACAGATGGTCAGCTGGCGGTTCCCGGGGAGACGGAGCTCCGAATGCAGGCGCATGTCAATGTGTACAGGGGCTCTCGTACGTTGGGAGATATAACTCTCCGTTATCCGGACTTTTTGATTAACCGGCACCACGCCGGTCCCGTCGGTGCCGGTTAATAAAGAGTTTCCTGTATAAATGAAAGGTGCAATCTGCAAACATTATCATTTACCTTGTCACACTGTAAACAAGGGAGCAGCTAGCAGGCTTTCCTACAGTATATACTCATATCGATCTCCACCCACATCCCCCTTCCACCCCCCCCATAACCCTACTTCCTTCTGTGTCCGCCCCTGGAAAAAACTCTCTTCCCAACTGCACTAATGAAATCCCAACTGTCCAGCCTCTGGCCCTCCATTCACCATGACATTTCTGCAGCTACTGATCTGCTCAACCACACCCTCAATACCACCTTTGATGCCCTAGTCCCTACTAAAACAATTACCCTCTTTCACCCTGGCCTCCTGTGAGGCACCAGTGCTAACCACTATGCCACCGTGTTGCCCAAAAATGTGCGGGTTAGGTTGATTTGGCTATGATAAATTGACCCTTAGTGTTAGGGGGGGATTAAATATGTGGGGTTATGGGGATAGGATGGGATATGTTAGGGGGAATTAAATACGTGGGGTTACGGGGGTAGGGTGGGATATGTGTACTGTGGGGATTAAAGCAGGGACAGGGTACTGGATTTGGATGATCAGCCATGATCGTATTGAATGGTGGAGCAGGCTCGACGGGCCGAATGGCCTACTCCTGCTCCTAGATTCTATGTTTCTATGTTCCCCCTGGTGCGGCTCTCATCTTCGCTCCCTTAAGTCCAAGGGACGCAGACTTGAACGGATATGGCGGACAACTGGTTTAGCCATTCACCGCCAGATCTGGCTGGACCACATAAAACATTATCTGGTCCTGCTCTCGTCTGCCAAAATTGCTCACTATTCCAGAATCATTCTGGAGTGCAAAGATAAACCCCAGCTCCTATTCTCTACTGCTAACCGTCTTCTTAAACCCTTCTCTCCTGTCTCCTCCACCCTTACCTCCGATAACAAGTGTGAGGAGCTCATGGACTTCTTTGTCTCTAAGATTGAGACCATCCATTCAGCTGCCTCTGCCACTTCCCTTCCTTCCCCTAGCCCACTGGGCCAAACTTCCTCTAAGGTTCCCCCCTGCACCAGCCCTGAACTCACATCTTTCTCCAGTTTCTCTCCGATCTCCCCTCATGACCTCTCTGCGCTCATCTTGTCCATGAGACCCACCTCCTGCTCCATAAACCCTATTCCCACCAAACTGCTGACCACCCAACTTCCTTTTCTGGCTCCCATGTTAGCTGATATTGTTAACGGTTCTCTCTCCTCAGTTACTGTCCCCCCTCTCCCTCAAATCTGCCGTCATCACCCCGCTCCTCAAAAAACCAACCCTTGATCCCTTCGTCCTTGTAAACTACCGCCCCATCTCCAACCTCCCTTTCCTCTCCAAAGTCCTTGAACATGTTGTCGCCTCCCAAATCCGTGCCCATCTTTCCCGGAACTCCATGTTTGAATCCCTCCAATCAGGATTCCGCCCTTGCCACAGTACCGAAACGGCTCTCATCAAAGTCACAAATGACATCTTTGTGACTGTGACAAAGATAAACTATCCCTCCTCGTCCTTCTTGACTTGTCTGCGGCCTTTGACATGGTTGACCACTCCATCCTTTTCCAATGCCTCTCCACCGTCGTCCAGCTGGGTGGGACTGCACTCGCCTGGTTCCATTCTTATCTATCTAATCATAGCCAGAGAATCACCTGCAAAACGGCTTCTCTTCCCGCTCCCGCATCGTTACCTCTGGTGTCCCCCAAGGATCTATCCTTGGCCCCCTCCTATTTCTCATCTACATGCTGCCCCTTGGCGACATCATCCGAAAACACAGCGTCAGTTTCCACATGTACGCTGATGACACCCAGCTCTACCTCAGCACCACTTCTCTCGACCCCTCCACGGTCTCTAAATTGTCAGACTGCTTGTCCAACATACAGTTCTGGATGAGCAAAAATTTTCTCCAATTAAATATTGGGAAAACCGAAGCCATTGTTTTTGGTCCCCGCCACAAACTCCATTCCCTAGCCACTAACTCCATCCCTCTCCCTAACATCTGTTTGAGGCTGAACCACACTGTTCACAACCTTGGCGTCATATTTGACCCTGAAATGAGCTTCCGACCACATATCCGCAGCATAACAAAGATCGCCTACTTCCACCTCCGTAACATCGTCCGTCTCCACCCTTGCCTCAGCTCATCCGCTGCTGAAACCCTCATCCATGCCTTTGTTACCTCTAGACTTGACTATTCCAGCGTTGTCCTGGCTGGCCTCCCACATTCTACCCTACGTAAACTTGAGGTCATCCAAAACTCTGCTGTCCGTGTCCTAACTTGCATCAAGTCCCGTTTGCCCATCTCCCCTGTGCTCGCTGACCTACATTGGCTCCTGGTTAAGCAGCGCCTCGATTTCAAAATTCTCATCCTTGTTTTCAAATCCCTCCATGGCCTCGCCCCCTTCCTATCTCTGTAATCTCCTTCAGACCCACAACCCCCCGAG
This sequence comes from Squalus acanthias, assembly GCA_030390025.1. Classification (NCBI taxonomy): domain Eukaryota; kingdom Metazoa; phylum Chordata; class Chondrichthyes; order Squaliformes; family Squalidae; genus Squalus; species Squalus acanthias. The sequence goes on from JASTWF010000043.1 coordinate 1,424,319, forward strand.
ATATCTGCGTTCCTCTAATTCTGCCCTCTTGAGCATCCCTGATTATAATCGCTCAACCTTTGGTGGCTGTGCCTTCTGTTGCCTAGGCCCTAAGCTCTAAACCTCTCCACCTCGCTACCTCTCTTTCCTCCTTTAAGACGCTCCTTAAAACCTACCTCTTTGACTACCTCTTTTGGTCACCTGCCCTAATTTCTCCTTATGTGGCTCGGTGTCACATTTTTTGTCTTAAAATACTCCTGTGCTGCGCCTTGGGACTTTTTACTACGTTAAAGGCGCTATATAAATACAAGTTGTTGTTGTTGTCACACTAAACAAGGGAGCAGCTAGCAGGCTTTCCTACAGTATACTGGAGAATGCCGAAATTCTGCATTGAACCTGAAATTGCAACTTCTACAATGTCTCTTTGTACATGGAATGTGGCCAGTGCTGGCAGGCCACATTTATTGCTCATCCCCAGTTACCCTGAGAAGATGGTAGTGGGCTGCCTTCTTCTACCTGGTGATTATTTTTACAACTGAGTGGCTTGCTAGGCCACTTCAGAGGGTGTTAGAGTTAACCATGCAATGTGAGACTGGAGTCATGTGTAGGCCAGCCCTGGTAGGGGTGCAGGCTCCCTTCCCTGAAGGATGTTCGTGGACCAGTTCGAGTTTACAACAATCCCGCAGCTTTCATGGTTATTTTTCTCAAAAAAAGGTAAATGGGATTTTTGGTTTATATTGAGGATTGAATACAAAAGCAAAGAGGTCATGATGACTATGTACAAAATGATGGTTAGGCCACATCTGGAATATTTTTGTATTTTTGAGCCCCTCATTATAGGAGGCATATGATAGCCCCCGAAAAAATACAATGTAGATTTGCCAGGATTATACCAGGGTTGAGGGGTTCGAGTTTTGAAGAAAGACTGGGGATGTGCTCTCTCAAACTGAGAAGATTGAGGAGGATTTGACAGAGGTGTTCAAAATAATAAAAGGAATTGACATAGAAAAATTATTTCCATTGATAGGTAAGTTAAAAACGAGAGGCAGTGATCTCAAGATAAGCATTCTAAATGAGGGATTAGAAGTCTATAAGTGCAAAGAGTTATTGCAACGTAGAATTCCCTGCCTCAAGTGCTGATTGATGCTAGGCATTCAAAAAGGTACCGGATAAATACTTAGAATATAAAATCTCTGAGGAAAGCTGGAGAATGGGATTAGTCTGGGGAGAGAACAGGAGAATGGGATTAGTCTGGGGAGAGAACAGGAGAATGGGATTCGTCTGGGGAGAGAGAGAGCAGGAAAAGGAAACTGCATTCATTGTAGGCAAGAAGGGCTGAAAGGCCTCTTCCTGGGCAAAACATTCTGTTGTCTATGACAGTCGACACTGCTCATTGGAGCAATGATTTTGACACGAGCAGAACCTGGGTTTGAATCTAGATCTAGTCACAAATATTCCAGTCCCAGAGTTATCAGGACAACGTACAAGTGTATGGCATCTGTATAATTTTGCTGCAACACTTATTTACTGTCCTGAAACCCTAAAGTGTTCAGTCCCATGGAGAAACCTGGTTAGTCTTTTCCTGACTTAAAACAGTATTTGGGCCACCAGCCAGATCCAAGAGTAAATGTAACACACTGTTCAGTGTTGTGTTCTTTCAGGTTCGGAGGATGCCTGGGTGCAGAGTGGTGACTTTCTATCTCCAGTAATAAAGAGGTATTCATCCCCTTATCTTGGCTGCATATAGTGACACCACTATTCCCGGCCAGAACGGAGTCTTATCTTTGGGTGGGACCCGGGTGTATTTGAGTGGAGCTGAGATCATACAAACACTGCCTGTGTGTCTGGGCTCCTCCCTTTCCTCAGAGTTCTTGTTTCTTCTCCTGCTTGGTTACAGACACTTTTAGCTAGATTACATAAGCTAATATGTTTTATTTTCCTGGTACCATGGTTTCATGACTACAAAAGTGTCTGTTTGAAACATGACAGCATCAGCTTTATTCAGTCTTTATCCCAGAAATTTAGTCTGGAAAATCCTTGTTAACCTTTTGAGTGCCGAGGTCACCCTGTCAGACAGGCCTCAGTATAACATCTCTTTGGATGACAGACTCTACAAACTGCACATTCTGCAAGGCCTGTTGGAAGTACTGAGCTAAGTGGAATAAATAGGCCCAGTGTTTTTTTTCTCATTCCTTTTTTTATGTCACTTGTCAGACATCACTGAGACTGTTTGTCCCGCTCAGGATTGGGATTGTATAGAGCAGGTACCAACTACTTACCTTGGACATGTTCACCAGACTTGCACAGCATCCTGTAAGGAACATGTAAAAGATTAAACACTGGGAATATTGTGTATTCTGATTTAAAAAGGAAGCGGTTTTGATCTGTTGTGAAATGTGTGTGCAGCTGATGTTGTACAAGCTGCAGCTGGGACAGGTGCTCCTGATCCACATACTCCTTTCAGCCGGATTTTAAACTGTATGTCCAGGCCCCTCTGGAGCTCAGCAGGTCAGGTCAGAAAGATGCAGGTTGAAGTTATTAAAATCACCTTAAATTACTGAACCTGTACAACCGTGCTTTTTACCACTTGAGTCTCTGCATTTAACTGCTGTGACTGATCACGGTGTTGAGCACAGAAATTCCCATAAAAAAATCCTAACATTATAAAACACAAATTAACTATTTTGTGCCATGGTCTGTTTCAGGTATCTAGATTTGTATAAATGTTAATGACTACCCAGCTCTACATTCCTGAAAAGAGAGTCAGCATGGATTTGTGAAGGGTAGGTCATGTTTGACTAATCTAGTTGAATTTTTTGAGAATGTCACTATCATGATAGATAGGGGAGTGTCTATGGACGCTTTCTATATGGACTTCCAGAAGGCATTTGAAGGGTGAGGACAGGTTGCATAAACCGGAGGAGGCGGACCTGTGTGGGAGCGGCAGCGGGACCTGAGAGAAGGTGGAGCGGCCATAAAGGAGCGCTGCAGAGGAGTGCTGCGAGTTGGAAAAGAGTCCGAGAGCGGGAGCAGTCAAACAACAACTGCGAAACTGCTAAAGTGACGTCACAACCAGGGAAGGAGCTGATTGGTAAGTAGGACCTGGTGAGTATTTCTACAGTCCAGTCATTGAAGTAAAAGTAAGGTCTCTAGTTTAGAGTAAGTAGTGTTTAAAGTGAAGTAAGGTCCCTAGTGTATTTAATATTCTTTAATTTAAAGGAAGTAAAGGGAGTAAGTTAAGATTAGGACATGACAGGGCAGCTCGGCAGCGTTGAGTGCTCCTCCTGTGCTATGTGGGAAGTCAGGGACACTTTCGGTGTCCAGGGCGAACACATGTGCAGGAAGTGTCTCCAGCTGCAGCTACTCGAAATCCGCGTTTCGGAGCTGGCGCTGCGGTTGGAGTCACTGTGGAGCATCCGCGAAGCTGAGATCTTTGTGGATAGCACGTTTAACGAGGTGGTCACATCGCAGGTAAAGAGTGCACAGGCAGACAGGGAATGGGTGACTGCCAGACAGAGTAAAAGAACTAGGAAGGTAGTGCAGGAGTCCCCTGGGTCCATCTCCCTCTCCAACAGATTTTCCGTTTTGGATACTGCTGGGGGAGATGGTTTCTCAGGGGAATGCAGCAAGAGCCAAGTCCGTGGCACTACGAGTGGCTCAGCTGCACAGGAGGGGAGGAAAAAGAGTGGGAGAGCAATAGTGATAGGGGATTCTATCGTAAGGGGAACAGATAGACGTTTCTGTGGCCGCAGACATAACTCCAGGATGGTATGTTGCCTCCCTGGTGCCAGGGTCAAGGATGTCATTGAACGGCTGCAGGGCATTCTGAAGGGGGAGGGCGAACAGTCAGAGGTCGTGGTTCACATTGGTTCCAACGACATGGATAGAAAGAGGGATGAGGTCCTGCAACAAGAATTTAGGGAGCTAGGTAGCAGATTAAAAAGCAGGACCTCAAAGGTTGTAATCTCTGGATTACTCCCGGTGCCACGTGCTAGTGAGTATAGGAATAGGAGGATAGAGCAGATGAATGCGTGGCTAAAGAGTTGGTGCAGGAGGGAGGGCTTTGGGGGGGGGGGGGGTGGTTTAAACTAACTTGGCAGGGGGATGGGATACGGAGTGGAGTTATAGTAGAGGGTGATGCACAGCCAAATATAGAGGAAAAAACAAGTCCGCCTGGAAGGCAGAGCAAATATGTAACGGCACAAGGGAGTATGGCAAGGCTGGATGGCATTTATTTTAATGCAACGAGTCTTGCGAGTAAGGCAGATGAATTGAAGGTGTTGATGAACACATGGGAGTATGATATTGTTGCTATCACAGAGACATGGTTGAGGGAGGGGCAGGACTGGCAGCTCAATATTCCAGGGTATAGAATCTTCAGGCGAGACAGAGGGGGGTGTAAAAGAGGAGGGGGTGTCGCAATATTAATCAAGGAGTCAATTACTGCTGTAAGGAGGGATGATATCTTAGCAGGTTCCTCTAATGAGGCCATATGGGTAGAACTTAAAAACAAAAAGGGGGCAAGCACTTTGCTGGAAGTGTACTATAGGCCCCCAAACAGTCAGGGGGAGATAGAGGAACAGATATGTAGGCAAATCTCAGAGAAGTGTAGAAATAATAGGGTAATAATAGTAGGGGATTTCAACTTCCCCAATATTAACTGGGATATTCAGAGTGTGAAAGGCTAAGAGGGTGCAGAATTCTTAAAGTGCATCCAAGAGAGCTTTTTGAGCCAGCATGTAGAAAGTCCTACAAGAGAGGGGGCGGTACTGGACCTAATTCTAGGGAATGTAGCCGGGCAAGTGGTAGAAGTGTCAGTAGGAGAGCATTTTGGTGACAGTGACCATAATTCGGTGAGATTTAAGGTAGTCATGGAAAAGGACAAAGATGGACCGGAAATAAAGGTTCTAAATTGGGGGAAGGCCGATTTTAATATGATAAGGCAGGATCTGGCCAAAGTGGATTGGGATCAGCTACTTGTAGGAAAATCCACATCAGAGCAGTGGGAGTCTTTCAGAAAGGAAATAGAGAGAGTACAACGCCAACATGTTCCCGTAAAGGTCAAGGGTGGGACCAACAAGTCCAGGGAACACTGGATGTTAAGGGATATACAAGAATGGATTCGGAAAAAAAGGGAGGCTTTTATGATACAAAGAACTAAAAACAGTGGAAGCCCGAGAGGAGGATAGAAAGTGCAGGGGGGTATTTAAAAAAGAAATTAGGAGAGGGAAGAGGGGGCATGAAAAAACACTGGCGGGCAAAATAAAGGAAAATCCCAAGGTGTTTTATAAGTATATTAAGGGCAAGAGGATAACCAGGGAAAGAGTAGGGCCCATTAGGGACCAAAGTGGTAATCTGTGTGTAGAGTCGGAAGATGTGGGTGAGGTTTTAAATGAATATTTTGCATCTGTGTTCACTATGGAGAAGGACGATGTAGGCATAGAAATCAGGCAGGGGGAGATTGTGATATACTTGAACAAATTAGTATTGAGAGGGAGGAGGTACTTGTGGTTTTAGCGGGCTTAAAAGTGGATAAATCCCCAGGCCCAGACGAGATGTATCCCAGGCTGCTGTGTGAGGCAAGGGAGGAGATTGCAGGGGCTCTGACACAAATTTTCAGAACCTCTCTGGTCACAGGGGAGGTGCCAGAGGACTGGAGGACAGCTAACGTAGTACCATTATTCAAGAAGGGTAGTAGGGATAAACCAGAGAATTACAGGCCAGTGAGCCTATCATCAGTGGTAGGGAAATTATTGGAAAAATTCTGAGGGACAGAATTAGTCTCCACTTGGAGAGGCAGGGATTAATCAAGGATAGTCAGCATGGCTTTGTCAGGGGGAGATCATGTCTAACCAATTTGATTGAATTTATCAAGGGGGTGACTAGGTGTGTGGATGAGGGTAGTGCAGTTGATGTAGTCGACATGGATTTCAGTAAGGCTTTTGACAAAGTCCCGCATGGGAGACTGGTCAAGCTGGTAAGAGCCCATGGGATCCAGGGCAATTTGGCACATTGGATCCAAAATTGGCTTAGTGGCAGGAGGCAGAGGGTGATGGTCGAAGGTTGTTTTTGTGACTGGAAGCCTGTGTCCATTGGTGTACCACAGGGATCGGTGCTGGGTCCTTTGCTGTTTGTAGTGTACATTAATGATTTAGATATTAAAGTAGGAAGTATGATCAGTAAGTTCGCAGATGACATGAAAATTGGTGGAGTGGTAAATAGCGAGGAGGGAATCCTCAGACTACAGGACGATATAGACGGGTTGGTCAGATGGGCAGAACAGTGGCAAATGGAATTTAACCCTGAAAAGTGTGAGGTGATGCATTTTGGGAGGACTAACAAGGCAAGGGAATACACAATGAATGGTAGGATCCTAGGAAGGACAGAGGATCAGAGGGACCTTGGTGTGCATGTACATAGATCCCCGAAGGCAGCAGGACAAGTAGATAAGGTGGTTAAAAAGGCATATGGGATACTTGCCTTCATTAGCCGAGGCATAGAATATAAGAGCAGGGAGGTTATGATGGATCTGTACAAAACGCTAGTTAGGCCACAGCTGGAATACTGTGTGCAGTTCTGGTTGCCACACTATAGGAAGGATGTGATTGCATTGGAGAGGGTGCAGAGGAGATTCACCAGGATGTTACCTGGGCTGGAGCGCTTCAGTTATGAAGAGAGACTGGACAGGCTGGGGTTGTTTTCCTTAGAGCAGAGAAGGCTGAGGGGGGACCTGATTGAGGTGTACAAAATTATGAGGGGCATAGATAGGGCAGATAGAAAGGAACTTTTCCCCTTAGTAGAGGGGCCAATAACCAGGGGGCATATTTTCAAGGTAAGGAGCAGGAGGTTTAGAGGGTATTTGAGGAAAAACTTTTTCACCCAGAGGGTGGTTGGAATCTGGAACTCACTGCCTGAAAGGGTGGTAGAGGCAGGAACCCTCACAACATTCAAGAAGCATTTAGATGAGCACTTGAAACGCCATAGCATACAAGGCTATGGACCAAGTGCTGGAAAATGGGATTAGAATAGATAGGGCTTGATGGCCGGCGCGGACACGATGGGCCGAAGGGCCTCTTTCTGTGCTGTATAAATCTATGACTCACAACGTGGCTTGTATTCGCATGAGTTTAGAAGGTTGAGGGGTGATCTAATCGAGCTGTTTAAAATGATGAAGTGATTCGATAGGGTAGATACAAAGAAACTATTTCTTTGTATCTACCGTGCACCAACGTCCGTGTTCTCGCTTAGGCCAACATCCCCAACATCGAAGCTTTGACCACGCTCAATCTGTTCGGATGGACAGGCCACATCATCCACATGCCCGATACGAGACTCCCAAAACAAGAGCTCTACTCGGAGCTCCGACACGGCAAGAGAGCACCAGGTGGGCGGAGGAAACGCTTCAAGGACACCCTCAAAGCCTCCTTGAAAAAGTGCAACATCCCCACCAACACCTGGGAATCCCTGGCCCAAGACTGCACAAAGTGGAAGAGAAGCATCCGGGAAGGCACCGAACACCTCGAGTCTCTTCGCCGGGAGCAAGCGGAAGCCAAGCGCAAACAGCTGAAGGAGCGCACGTCAACTCAAGCACCCCACCCACCCGTCCCTTCAACCACCATCTGCCCCACCTGTGACAGAGACTGTAGGTCCCGTAATGGACTCGTCAGTCACCGGAGAACCCAATTTTAGTGTGGAAGCAAGTCATCCTCGGTTCCGAGGGACTGCCGAAGAAGCATAGAAGATAGGAGCAGGAGTAGGCCATTCGGCCCCTCGAGCCTGCTCCGCCATTTAATGAGATCATGGCTGATCATCCAAATTCAGTACCCTGTCCCTGCTTTCTCCTCATATCCCTTGATCCCTTTAGCCTTAAGAAATATATCTATCTCCTTCTTGAATATATTTAATGAATTGGCCTCAACTGCCTTCTGTGGTAGAGAATTCCACAGGTTCACCACTCTCTGGGTGAAGAAATTCCTCCTCATCTCAGTCCTAAATGGCTTACCCCTTATCCTTAGACTGTGACCTCTGGTTCTGGACTCCCCCGCCATCGGGAACATCCTTCCTGCATCTAGTCTGTCTAGTCCTGTTAGAATTTTATAAGTTTCAATGAGATCCCCTCTCATTCTTCGAAACTCTAGCGAATATAAGCCCAATCGACCCAATCTCTCTTCATACGTCATTCCTGCCATCCCAGGTATCAGTCTGGTAAATCTTCGCTACACTACCTCCATGGCAAGAACATCCTTCCTCAGATAAGGCGACCAAAACTGCATACAATACTCAAGGTGTGGTCTCACCAAGGCCTTGTACAACTGCATCAAGACATCCTTGCTCCTGTACTCGAGTCCTCTCGCTATGAAGGCCAACATACCAGTTGCCTTCTTAACCGCCTGCTGCACCTGCATGCTTACCTTCAGCGACTGGTGCACAAGGACTCCCAGATCTCGTTGCACTTCCCCTTTTCCCAATCTATTGCCGTTCAGATAATCAGTCTTCCTGTTTTTGCCACCAAAGTGGATAACCTCGCATTTATCCACATTATACTGCATCTGCCATGCATCTGCCCAATCACCCAACCTGTCCAAATCATACTGGAGTTTCTCTGCATCCTCCTCACAGCACACATGCCCACCCAGCTTTGTGTCATCTGCAAACTTGGAGATATTACATCTAGTTCCCTCGTCTAGATCATTAATATGTATTGTGAATAGCTGGGGTCCTAGCACCGATCCCTGTGGTACCCCACTAGTCACTGCCTGCCACTTGGAAAAAGACCCGTTTATTCCAACTCTTTGCTTCCTGTCTGCCAACCAGTTCTCTATCCAAGTCAGTACCTTACCCCCAATCCCATGTGCTTTAACTTTACACGCTAATCTCTTATGTGGGACCTTATCGAAAGCCTTCTGAAAGTCCAAATACACCACATCCACTGTTTCTCCCTTATCTATTCTACCAGTTACATCCTCAAAAAATTCCAGTAGATTAGTCAAGCATGATTTGCCTTTTGTAAATCCATGTTGACTTTGTCCGATCCTGTCACTGTTTTCCAAGTGCTCTGCTATTACATCTTTTATAATGGACTCTAGCATTTTGCCCACTACCGATGTCAGGCTATAATTCCCCGTTTTTTGTCTACCACTTTTTTAAAAAGTGGGGTTACATTAGCTACCCTCCAATCCATGGTAACTGTTCCAGAGTCTATAGAATTTTGAAAGATGACCAGCAATGCATCTACTGTTTCTAGGGCCACTTCCTTAAGTACCCGAGGATGTAGATTATCAGGCCCTGGGGATTTATCGGCCTTCAATCCCGTCAATTTCCCTAACACCATTTCCCTACAAATTCTGATTTCATTCAATTCCTCCCTCTCATTAGACCCTATGTTCCCCGACATCTCTGGGAGTTTATTTATGTCCTCCTTTGTGAAGACAGAACCAAAGTATGTATTTAATTGGTCGGCCATTTCTTTGTTCCCCATTATAAATTCCCCTGATTCTGACTGCAAGGGACCTGCGCTTGACTTCACCAATCTTTTTCTCTTCACATATCTATAGAAGCTTTTACAGTCAGTTTTTATGTTCCCTGCAAGCTTACTCTCATATTCTATTTTCCCCCTCTTAATTAATCCCTTTGTCCTCCTTTGCTGAATCCTAAACTGCTCCCAATCCTCAGGTTTGCTGCTTTTTCTGGCCAATTTATATGTCCTCTTCTTGGATCTTATGCTATCCCTAATTTCCCTTGTTAGGTATGGTTTAGTCACATTTTTTGTTTTATTTTTATGCCAAACAGGGATGAACAAATTCTGTAGTTCATCCATGCGATCTTTAAATGTTTGCCATTGCCTATCCACCGTCAACCCTTTCAGTAACGCTCCCCAATCCACTCTAGCCAACTCGCGCCTCATACCATCGTAGTTTCCTTTATTTAAATTCAGGACCCTAGTCTCTGAGTCAACTACTTCACTCTGCATCTTAATGAAGAATTCTATCATATTATGATTGCTCCTCCCCAAGGGGCCTCGCACAACAAGATTGCTAATTAATCCTTTCTCATTACATAATACCCAGTCTAAGTTGGCCTGATCTCTCGTTGGTTCCTCGACATATTGGTCCAGGAAACCATCCCGTATACACTCTAGGAATTCCTCCTCCACAGTATTGTTACTAATTTGGTTAGCCCAATCTATATGTAGATTAAAGTCACCCATGATGACTGCTGTGCCCTTATTGCACGCGTCTCTAATTTCCCGTTTAATGCCATCCCCAACCTCAGCATTACTGTTTGGGGGTCTGTATACAACTCCCACTAACGTTTTCTGCCCCTTGGTATTTCTCAGCTCTACCCATACAGATTCCACATCATCAGAGCTAATATCCTTCCTTACTATTGTGTTAATGTCCTCTTTAACCAGCAATGCTACCCCACCTCCTTTTCCTTTTTGTCTGTCCTTCCTGAATATTAAATACCCCTGGATGTTGAATTCCCAGCATTGGTCACCCTGGAGCCATGTCTCCGTAATCCCAATTATATCATATCCGTTTACATCTATTTGCGCAGCTAATTCATCCACCTTATTACGAATGCTCCTCGCATTAAGACACAAAGCCTTCAGGCTTGTTTTTTTAACACTCTTAGTCCTTTTAGAATTATTATTTACTGTAGCCCTGTTTGATTTACACCCTTGATTTCTCTGCCTTCCACTTTTGCTTTTCTCTTTCCTGTCTTTTGCTTCTATCCTTGCTTCCCTTTCCTCTGTTTCCCTGCACAGGTTCCCAACCCCCTGCCATTTTAGTTTAAACCCTCCCCAACAGTGCTAGCAAACACTCCCCCTAGGCCATCGGTCCCAGTCCTGCCCAGGTGCAAACCGTCCAGTTTGTACTGGTCCCACCTCCCCCAGAACCGGTTCCAATGTCCCAGGAATTTGAATCCCTCCCCCTTGCACCATTCCTCTAGCCAGGTATTCATCTGAAATATCCCTCTATTTCTACTCTGACTAGCACGTGGCACTGGTAGCAATCCTCAGATTACTACCTTTGAGGTCCTATTTTTTAATTTACCTCCTAACTCCCTATATTCAGCTTTTAGGACCTCATCCCGTTTTTTACCTATATCGTTGGTACCTATATGCACCACAACAACTGGCTGTTCATCCTCCTCCTCCAGAATGCCCTGCAGCCGCTCCGAGACATCCTTAACCCTTGCACCAGGGAGGCAACATACCATCCTGGAGTCTCGTTTGCAGCCGCAGAAACGCCTATCTATTCCCCTTACAATAGAATCCCCTATCACTATAGCTCTCCCGCTCTTTTTCCTCCCGTCCTGTGCAGCAGAACCACCCATGGTGCCAGGAAGTTGGTTGCTGCTGCCTTCCCCTTTGCCAACAATATCCAAAGTGGTATATCTGTGTGAGAGGGGGATGTCCACAGGGGACCCCTGCACTACCTGCCTGCGCCTACTACTCTGCCTGGTGGTCATCCATTCGCTTCCTGCCTGTGCAGCCTTTACCTGTGGTGTGACCAACTCCCTAAACGTGCTATCCACGATGTCCTCAGCATCGCGAATGCTCCAGTATGCATCCATTCGCAGCTCCAGCACTTCAATGCGGTCTGCCAGTAGCTGCAGCTGGATACACTTCCCGCACACATGGTCAACAGGGACACAGGAAGTGTCCCTGATTTCCCACATAGTGCAGGAGGAGCATGCCATGGGGCTGAGCTGTGCTGCCATGACTTATCCTTTAATTAATTTAAATTAACTCAAATCAATACCACAAATTACACTGCAATTAAATGATATACTCAAGGGCCCTTGTATACTAGCACTCCCTGCTACACAACAGAGACCTTAGAAAGTATAACCACAAAAATTAGGACCTACTAAACTTTATAAACTATTAACCTTAACTGTCAAACTACAGAGTAGTATAAATACTCACCTGGCCGTACTCACCCAATCAGCTGCTTCCTCTTGTCCGCGTCACTTTTTGAATTGTGACATGGCTCTGGAACGCCGCCACCGGTCTGCGGGATTGGTAAGCCTCTGAAAAAAGCCTGCGAAAGTGCGTTTAACTACTCACTGTGCTGCTGCTCTCTCCCCTCCCGACACTGGCCTCTGGGGAAAAAAAGCCCGCGAAAGTGAGTTTAACTACTCACTGTACTGCTGCTCTCTCCGCTCCCGACACTGGCCTCTGGGGAAAAAAAGCTCGGCAAAGTGAGTTAAATACTCACTGTGCTGCTGCTCTCTCTGCTCCCAACACTGGCCTCTGGTGGGGGAGTCCAGAACAATAGGACATAATCTTAAAATTAGAGCTAGGCTATTTAGGAGTGAAATCAGGAAGCACTTTTTCACACAGTGTAGTGGAAATCTGGAACACTCTCCCCCAAAAGGCTGTGGATGCTGGAGGTCAATTGGAGCTTTCAAGACTGAGGTCGATAGATTTTTGTTGGGTAAGGGTATTAAAGGTTTGGAACAAAGGCAGGTAAATGGAGTTAAGATACAGATCAGCCATGATCTAATTGAATGGCAAAACAGGCTCGAAGGGTTGAATGGCCTCCTTCTGTTCCTATGTTCCATTGACAGACCTGTTGTGTATTCAGAGATTTTCAATCCATCATTCTGGGCTGAATTAGAACCCACATCCCAGAGCTGGAAGGGCGGTGTCTAACCCACTGCAACATCCAATCCCTTTTCCTCAAACACACACTCAATATGAAAAATATTCTGACCAAGAGTACAATATTCAGTACGCTTTGGATTATTTGAAGGGTTTTTATCTGCAATTTTTTACTTTTCCTTGTATCTGAGGGCTGATGGGTAATCTGCTGTCATGTCTGAACAGCCCGCAGGAGGTCACAATGTGAGCATAATCCCCCTCATAATTTCCATCCTCTCATAACATTAAAAAGATCAAGGACCAGAAAAGGCCATTCAGCTTGTCAAAGCTGCTTCTTCTGGTACCCTAAATGTCCCGTTGAAGCTCATCTCTCTGACCCTGCCTGACAGTACACCTCTCGTGAGTACTGTCTCTGTCCTATTTTTTAAATTTAAACCAATGTTCTAGCCTTGATTCCTGTAACTTTCAGTTTAATTTGAAGACCTTGTAGTAATAACTTTTGTCAAAAGCTTTCTGAAAGCCTAAATAAACTATATCATAAGTAGTGCCCCTATGTACTTGATCTCTAATGTTCTCAAATAAGTCCAGGAAGTTTATCAGACAGGATCTGCCCCTGCTGAATCATGCTGCCTGTTCCTTACTGAGTCACTGCTATTCAGGTACTGCTGCAGTCTAATCCATAGAATTGATTCCATTCATTTACTCATTACTTATCTTGGGTTAATGGGCCTGCAATTGGCTGGGTTTGATTTCTTAAATCTTGGATTGCTTCCAGTCCTGCAGAACCTCATCACTGACCAATGATCCCTCCCAGACAATAGCCAGCGCTGCGCAAATTTCCACTCTAAGATTATACTATCTGGCCCTAGGATTTCTCCGTCTTAAGACCCCCCTAACTTATCAAGCACCTCTGCCACACTGACGTCAAAACCTTCCAAGGTGCCCCACAGGAATTGGATAATAAAATATAATTGCTAGTTAATGCTTCTGCCTGTGGGGAGCGGCCCTAAAAACTCACTGGGATAAGGGATCGTACCTATGTCCTTCCGCCCACCCTGTGATTCCCCTCTTCTGTAGGTGCTGGCCAAATGTTCCCTGGGCACTGACTGCCCTCTCATGACTGCCCTCTCATTTTTGCCCAAAGATTTTAATTTATATAACACCATACTTCATCTCTCAGAACTGCCCCAAAGAATTTCTTGTGATGAATTACTTGGAAGTGGAGATATGTTGTTCTGTAGGGAACCATGTCGGCTACATTGCACACAGCAAACAACAATGAGGTGAATGACAAGCGAACCAGTTTTTAATGATGTTGGTTGAGGGTGGAATGTTGGCCAGGCTAATGGGAGAGCTCACTGCCCTTCTTCGAATAGTGGTGTGGGACCTTTAATGTTCATCAGAACCTCTGGATCAGGCAACTAGTTCTGTTACAGTGTGTGCTATACTGTGCTGGCTACTGGTATACTGTAAGGTGCCAGTTTTGATGTGTTGTAATGTACAAGGATGGGTTTGGTACAGCCTTTTTTTTTATTTGTTTATGGGATGTGGGCGTCGCTGGCAAGGCCAGCATTTATTGCCCATCCCTGATTGCCCTTGAGAAGGTGGTGGTGAGCCGCCTTCTTGAACAGCTGCAGTCCGTGTGGTGAAGGTGCTCCCACAGTGCTGCTAAGTAGGGAGTTCCAGGATTTTGACCGAGCGACAATGAAGGATCGGCGATATACTTCTAAGTCAGGATAGTGTGTGACTTGGAGGGGAACTTGGAGGTGGTGGTGTTCTCATGCGCCTGCTGCCCTTGTCCTTCTAGGTGGAAGAGGTCACGGGTTTGGGAGGTGCTGCCGAAGAAGCCTTGGCGAGTTGCTGCAGTGCATCTTGTAGATGGTACACACTGCATGTTTAAGGTGGTGGATGGGGTGCCAATCAAGCGGGCTGCTTTGTCCTGGATGGTGTCGAGCTTCTTGAGTGTTGTTGGAGCTGCACTCATCCAGGCAAGTGGAGAGTATTCCATCACACTCCATACTTGTGCCTTGTAGATGGTGGAAAGGCTTTGGGGAGTCATGAGGTGAGACACTTGCCGCAGAATACCTAGCCTCTGACCTGCTCTTGTAGCCATAATATTTATGTGGCTGGTGCAGTTAAGTTTCTTGTCAGTGGTGACCCCCAGGATGTTGATGGTGGGGGATTCGGCGATGGTAATGCCGTTGAATGTCATGGGGATGTGGTTAGACTCTCGCTTGTTGGAGATAGTCATTGCCTGGCACTTCTGTGGCGCGAATGTTACCTGCCACGTATCAGCCCAAGCCTGAACGTCATCCACGTCTTGTTGCATGCGGGCATGGACTGCTTCATTATCTGAGGAGTTGTGAATGGCGCTGAACACTGCAGCCATCAGCGAACATCCCCATTTCTGACTTTATGTTGGAGGGAAGGTCATTGATGAAGCAGCTGAAGAAGGTTGGGCCTAGGACAATGCCCTGAGGAACTCCTGCAGCGATGTCTTGGGGCTGTGATGACTGACCTTCAACCACCACAACCATCTTCCTTTGTGCTAGGTATGACTCCAGCCAGTGGAGCGTTTTCCCCCCGATTCCCATTGACTTCAGTTTTACTAGGGCTCCTTGATGCCACACTCGGTCAAATGCTGCCTTAATGTCAAGGGCAGTCACTCTCACCTCACCTCTGGAATTCACCTCCTTTGTCCATGTTTGGACCAAGGTGGTAATGAGGTTGGGAGCCGAGTGGTCTTGGTGGAACCCAAACTGGGCATCAGTGAGCAGGTTATTGGTGAGTAAGTGCTGCTTGATAGCACTGTCGATGACACTTTCCATCACTTTGCTGATGATTGAGAGTAGACTGATGGGGCGGTAATTGGCCGGGTTGGATTTGTCCTGCTTTTTGTGGACAGGACATACTTGGGAAGTTTTCCACATTGTCGGATAGATGCCAGTGTTGTAGCTGTACTGGAACAACTTGGCTAGAGGTGCGGCTAGTTCTGGAGCACAAGTCTTCAGCACGATAGCTGGAATGTTGTCAGGGCCCACAGCCTTTGCTGTATCCAGTGCGCTCAGCCATTTCTTGATATCACGTGGAGTAAATCGAATTGGCTGAAGACTGGCTTCTGTGATGGTGGGGACCTCAGGAGTAGGACCAATATGGATCATCCGCTCGGCACTTCTGGCTGAAGATGGTTGCAAATGCTTCAGCCTTGTCTTTTGCACTCACGTGCTGGGCTCCACCATCATTGAGGATGGGGATATTCATGGAGCCTTCTCCTCCCGTTAGCTGTTTAATGGTCCTCCACCATTCACGACTGGATGTGGCAGGACTGCAGAGCTTTGATCTGATCCATTGATTGTGGGATCGCTTAGCCCTGTCTATAGTATGCTGCTGTAGGATAGGGTGTATTTGTATGATTTAGTAAAACATTTTTGTATAACTATAATATGTGAAATTAACATAGAAACATAAAAGATAGGAGCAGGAGTAGGCCATTCGGCCCCTCGAGCCTGCTCCGCCATTCAATGCGATCATGGCTGATCATCCAAATTCAGTACCCTGTCTCTGCTTTCTCCCCATATCCCTTGATCCCCTTAGCCTTAAGAAATATATCTAACTCCTTCTTGAATATATTTAATGAATTGGACTCAACTGTCTTCTGTGGTAGAGAATTCCGCAGGTTCACCACTCTCTCGGTGAAGAAATTCCTCCTCATCTCAGTCCTAAATGGCTTACCCCTTATCCTTAGACTGTGACCCCTGGTTCTGGACTCCCCGCCATCGGGAACATCCTTCCTGCATCTAGTCTGTCTAGTCCTGTTAGAATTTTATAAGTTTCAATGAGATCCCCTCTCATTCTTCTAAACTCTAGCGAATACAAGCCCAATCGACCCAATCTCTCTTCATACGTCATTCCTGCCATCCCAGGTATCAGTCTGGTGAATCTTCGCTGCACTCCCTCCATGGCAAGAACATCCTTCCTCAGATAAGGCGACCAAAATTGCACACAATACTCAAGGTGTGGTCTCACCAAAGCCCTGTACAACTGCATCAAGACCTCCTTGCTCCTGTACTCGAATCCTCTCGCTATGAAGGCCAACATACCATTTGCCTTCTTAATCGCCTGCTGCACCTGCATGCTTACCTTCAGCGACTGGTGCACAAGGACACCCAGGTCTCGTTGCACTTCCCCTTTTCCCAATCTATTGCCGTTCAGATAATAATCTGCCTTTCTGTTTTTGCCACCAAAGTGGATAACCTCGCATTTATCCACATTATACTGCATCTGCCATGCATCTGCCCAATCACCCAACCTGTCCAAATCATACTGGAGTTTCTCTGCATCCTCCTCACAGCAAACACGCCCACCCAGCTTTGTGTCGTCTGCAAACTTGGAGATATTACATCTAGTTTCCTCGTCTAGATCATTAATATATATTGTGAATAACTGGGGTCCGAGCATCGATCCCTGCGATACCCCACTAGTCACTGCCTGCCACTCGGAAAAAGACCCGTTTATTCCAACTCTTTGCTTCCTGTCTGCCAACCAATTTTCTACCTAAGTCAGTACCTTGCCCCCAATCCCATGTGCTTTAACTTTGCATTCTAATCTCTTATGCGGGACCTTATCGAAAGCCTTCTGAAAGTCCAAATACACCACATCCACTGGTTCTCCCTTATCTATTCTACCAGTTACATCCTCAAAAAATTCCAGTAGATTAGTCAAGCATGATTTACCTTTTGTAAATCCATGTTGACTTTGTCCGATCCTGTCACTGTTTTCCAAGTGCTCTGCTATTACATCTTTTATAATGGACTCTAGCATTTTCCCCACTATCGATGTCAGGCTTACCGGTCTATAATTCCCCGTTTTCTCTCTACCACCTTTTTTAAAAAGTGGGGTTACATTAGCTACCCTCCAATCCATGGGAACTGTTCCACAGTCTATAGAATTTTGGAAGATGACCAGCAATGCATCTACTATTTCGAGGGCCACTTCCTTAAGTACCCTAGGATGTAGATTATCAGGCCCTGGGAAATTATCGGCCTTCAATCCTGTCAATTTCCCTAACACCATTTCCCTACAAATAGTGATTTCATTCAGTTCCTCCCTCTCATTAGACCCTATGTTCCCCGATATCTCTGGGAGTATATTTGTGTCCTCCTTTGTGAAGACAGAACCAAAGTATGAATTTAATTGGTCAGCCATTTCTTTGTTCCCCATTATAAATTCCCCTGATTCTGACTGCAAGGGACCTACGCTTGACTTCACCAATCTTTTTCTCTTCACATATCTATAGAAGCTTTTACAGTCAGTTTTTATGTTCCCTGCAAGCTTACTCTCATACTCTTATTTTCCCCCTCTTAATTAATCCCTTTGTCCTCCTTTGCTGAATCCTAAACTGCTCCCAATCTCAGGTTTGCTGCTTTTTCTGGCCAATTTATATGTCCTCTTCTTGGATCTTATGCTATCCCTAATTTCCCTTGTTAGGTATGGTTTAGTCACCTTTTTTGTTTTATTTTTATGCCAAACAGGGATGAACAAATTCTGTAGTTCATCCATGCGATCTTTAAATGTTTGCCATTGCCTATCCAGCGTCAACCTTTTAAGTAACGTTCCCCAATCCATCCTAGCCTACTCGCGCCTCATACCATCGTAGTTTCCTTTATTTAAATTCAGGACCGCAGTCTCTGAGTCAACTACTTCACTCTCCATCTTAATGAAGAATTCTATCATATTATGATCGCTCCTCCCCAAGGGGCCTCGCACAACAAGATTGCTAATTAATCCTTTCTCATTACATAATACCCAGTCTAAGATGGCCTGATCTCTAGTTGGTTCCTCGACATATTGGTCCAGGAAACCATCCCGTATACACTCTAGGAATTCCTCCTCCACAGTATTGTTACTAATTTGGTTAGCCCAATCTATATGTAGATTGAAGTCACCCATGATGACTGCTGTGCCCTTATTGCACGCATCTCTAATTTCCCGTTTAATGCCATCCCCAACCTCAGCATTACTGTTTGGGGGTCTGTATACAACTCCCACTAACGTTTTCTGCCCCATGGTATTTCTCAGCTCTACCCATACAGATTCCACATCATCAGAGTTAATATCCTTCCTTACTATTGTGTTAATCTCCTCTTTAACCAGCAATGCTACCCCACCTCCTTTTCCTTTTTGCCTGTCCTTCCTGAATATTGAATACCCCTGGAGGTTGAATTCCCAGCCTTGGTCACCCTGGAGCCATGTCTCCGTAATCCCAATTATATCATATCCGTTTACATCTATTTGCGCAGCTAATTCATCCACCTTATTACGAATGCTCCTCGCATTAAGACACAAAGCCTTCAGGCTTGTTTTTTTAACACTCTTAGTCCTTTTAGAATTATTGTTTACTGTGGCCATATTTGATTTACACCCTTGATTTCTCTGACTGCCACTTTTGCTTTTCTCCTTCCTGTCTTTTGCTTCTATCCTTGCTTCCCTTTCCTCTGTCTCCCTGCACAGGTTCTCAACCCCCTGCCATTTTAGTTTAAACCCTCCCCAACAGCACTAGCAAACACTCCCCCTAGGACATCGGTCCTGGTCCTGCCTAGGTGCAGACTGTCCAGTATGTACTGGTCCCACCTCCCCCAGAACCGGTTCCAATGTCCCAGGAATTTGAATCCCTCCACCTTGCACCATTCTTCTAGCCAGGTATTCATCTGAAATATCCTTCTATTTCTACTCTGACTAGGACGTGGCACTGATAGCAGTCCTGCGATTACTACCTTTGAGGTCCTATTTTTTAATTTACCTCCTAATTCCCTGTATTCAGCTTTTAGGACCTCATCCTGTTTTTTACCTATATCGTTGGTACCTATATGCACCACGACAACTGGCTGTTCACCCTCCCCCTCCAGAATGCCCTGCAGCCGCTCCGAGACATCCTTGACCCCTGCACCAGGGAGGCAACATACCATCCTGGAGTCTCATTTGCGGCCGCAGAAACGCCTATCTATTCCCCTTACAATAGAATCCCCTATCACTATAGCTTTCCCGCTCTTTTTCCTCCCGTCCTGTGCAGCAGAACCACCCATGGTGCCAGGAAGTTGGTTGCTGCTGCCTTCCCCCGATAAGCCATCCCCCTCAACAATATCGAAAGTGGTATATCTGTTTGAGAGGGGGATGGCCACAGGGGACCCCTGCACTACCTGCCTGCGCCTACTACTCTGCCTGGTGGTCACCCATTCCCTTCCTGCCTGTGCAGCCTTTACCTGCGTTGTGACCAACTCATTAAACGTGATATCCAAGACGTCCTCAGCATCGCGAATGCTCCAGTATGCTTCCATTCGCAGCTCCAGCGCCGCAATGCGGTCTGCCAGTAGCTGCAGCTGGATATACTTCCTGCACACATGGTCGTCTGGGACACAGGTAGTGTCCTTGATTTCCCACATAGTGCAGGAGAAGCATGCCACGGGGCCGAGCTGTGCTGCCATGACTTATCCTTTAATTAATTTAAATTAATTAAATTAAATTAAATCAAATCAATACCACCAATTACACTACAATTAAATGTTATACTCAAGGGCCCTTGTTTACTCGCACTCCCCGCTACACAACAGAGACCTTAGAAATTATAACCACAAAATTAAGACCCTCTAAACTTTCTAAACTATTAACCTTAACTGTCAAACTATAGAGTAGTATAAATACTCACCTGGCCGTACTCACCCAATCAGAAATTGTATGTTAAAGGCCTGTATAAAATGGCGAATGGCTGAGAGAAAAGCAGGATGGGAAATTGTGCTAACCTGACTGAAACGCGCTCTGTTTGCAATTACTGAAGTGATGGAATGTAATGCTAAGTTTATGGAGACTGTCAGGGAGGTGGTATTCAGTAATGTGATAGAAAAGAGTTAAGAGTTGGAGAAGAGAGAGAGATAAGAGAAGCACCCCTCAGTGATAACACTATAAAATGGACAAATTGTTTGGACAACATCTTGGGAAATGGTTTTTCGAAAGAGAATATCTAAAGTTAAAAGGGCCCTTTGATATGCACAAAGCGAGATCTAGTGGGATCAACAAGGTCATAAAACAGGTACCAGGTGTCGGATAGCTGTTTGAAGTCACGTAGGAAGAGGCAAAAAAGGTGTATAAAGATACGGATTTTGAACACTGAAGGCAGCGCGAACCAGCTTCAGTCGACAGAACACAGCAAGAAACCAGAGACGCGCCACAGTTGCAACGCCGAGGCTCAAACCAACAAGACTGTGACTATCTCCTTGTTAAGTATTACTTCTTTGTACTGGATGTTTAATAAACCTGTTTTACTTATACACAATATACCTGTACCCAGAGTGGTTTGTGTAGTCACGGACAAATTATTATAAGAGCTTTTGCAGCTTCCCCAGGTTGGCACCTCATTTTTAGGTACGTCTGATGCTGCTCCTGGCATGCTCTTCTACACTCCTGGCTTGATGGTAATGGTAGAGTGAGGGATATGCCGGGCCATGAGGTTACAAATTGTGGTGGAATACAATTCTGCTGCTGATGGCCCACAGCGTCTCATGTCCAGTTTTAAGCTGCTAGATCTGTTCTGAATCTATCCCATTTAGCACGGTGGTAGTGCCACACAACACGATGGAGGGTGTCCTCAGTGTGAAGACGGGACTTCGTCTCCGCAAAGACTGTGCAGTGGTCACTGCTACCAATACTGTCATGGACAGATGCATCTGCGACAGGTAGATTGGTGAGGACAAGTAGGTTTTTCCCTCGTGTTGGTTCTCTCACCACCTGTCGCAGGCCCAGACTGGCAGTTATGTCGGCCAGCTCGGTCAGTAGTGGTGCTATTGAGCCACCCTTGGTGATGGACATTAAAGTCCCCCACCCAGAGTACATTCTGTGCCCTTGCTACTCTCAGTGCTTCTTCCAAGTGGTGTTCAACATGGAGGAGCACTGATTCATCAGCTGAGGGAGGGCAGTAGGTGGTAATCAGCAGGAGGTTTCCTTGCCCATGCTTGACCTGAAGCCATGAGACTTCATGGGGTCCGGAGTCAATGTTGAGCACTCCCAGGGCCACTCCTTCCCAACTGTATACACTGTGCTGCCACCCCTGGTGGGTCTGTCCTGCTGGTGGGACAGGACATACCCAGGGATGGTGATGGAGGAGTCTGGGACATTGGCTGAAAGGTATGATTCTGTCAGGCTGTTGCTTGACTAGTCTGTGGGACAGCTCTCCCAATTTTGGCACAAGTCCCCAGATGTTGGTGAGGAGGACTTTGCAGGGTTGACTGGGCTGGGTGTGCCATTGCCAGTGCCGATGCCGGGTGGTCTGTTCGGTTTTATTCTTATTTTTAACGGTTTTGTACAACTGAGTGGCTTGCTAGGCCATTTCAGAGGGCAGATTTCCTTCCCTAAAGTGAACCAGATGGGTTTTTATGACAATCCAATAGTTTCATGGTCACCATTACTGATACTAGTAATTATTCCAGATTTAATTTCCAGATTCCAAACTGAATTTAAATTCCCCAGCTGCCGTGGTGGGATTAGAACTCACGATTTGAACTCTGGCTTTAGGCCTTTGGATTACTAGCCCAGTGACATTACCACTACATTACTGTTCCCCTATGGTGTGCATTGCTGGTTCTGGTATATTTGTGTGGTCTATGCTGTCTGTCGATACAGTTCATGGTTTACAGTGTATCATGCTGTGGCTCAGTGGGTAGCACCCTCGCCTCTGAGTCAGAAGGTTGTAGGCTGACACTCCTGTGCAGTGCTGAGGGAGTGCTGCACTGTCGGAGGTGCCGTCTTTCGGATGAGATGTTAAACCGAGGCCCCGTCTGCTTTTTCAGGTGGACATAAAAGGTCCTATGGCAGTATTTCGAAGAAGAGCAGGGGAGTTATTCCCGGTGTCCTAGGGCCAATATTTATCCCTCAATCAACATTACTAAAACAGATTATCTGGCCATTATCACATTGCTGTTTGTGGGCCTTGCTGTGCGCAAATTAGCTGCCACGTTTCCTACATTAAAACAGTGACTACACTTCAAAAAGTACTTCATTGGTTGTAAAGCGCTTTGGGACGTCCGGTGGTCTGCGATGTGCGAGTGCAGCGAAGGTTCACCAGACTGATTCCTGGGATGGCAGGACTGTTGTATGAGGAGAGATTGGGTCGACTAGGCCTGTATTCACTAGAGTTTAGAAGAATGAGAGGGGATCTCATTGAAACGTATAAAATTCTGACAGGGCTAGACAGACTGGATGCTGGGGGGGTCTAGAACGAGGGGTCACAGTCTCAGGATACGGGGTAGGACATTTAGGACTGAGATGAGAAATTTCTTCACTCAGAGGGTGGTGAACCTGTGGAATTCTCTATCACAGATGCCTGTGGAGGCCAAGTCACTGAATATATTTAAGAAGGTGATAGATAGATTTCTAGACACAAAAGGCATCAAGGGGTATGGGGAGAGAGCGGGAATATGGTATGGGATAGAGGATCAGCCATGATCATATTGAATGGCGGAGCAGGCTCGAAGGGCCGAATGGCCTACTCCTGCTCCTATTTTTCTATGTTTCTATGATAGGCTGTCAGTGAACAGGTTGTGACTGACGAGATGGATTAAATAAGGTATTCTAATTATATGTTATCCCTAATGTTGCTCCAGCTAAGATTAGTAATCTCAGAGCAGTCTGGCTCATCCGATTTATTCAGGGAGATTATCCAGTAACTCGAAGGACCCAGGTTCAAGTTATCTGACCGCAGCTAGTGAAACAGTATGGATGTTATAGTGGGCCAGAGTGTCCAGTAGTGACGACAAAATCGCCCAGGGTTCCCCCGCGTGACTAGCAGAGGTTTGCCACTTGTGAGGTTCGCTTGTGGAACTGGAGCCTGCTATGACTCCACGCCTTTGTGGTGGGTGGGTGGGGGGAATCCAGCACACATCATGAATTGAATCTGGTCTGTCTCACTCAGTACCACATCATGTTGTGCATTAACTCACAGTAATTTCAGCATTTCCATTGCCTCTTTGGCTCCTTTTTGTTCATTCTTTATTGTATTAGGAAGAGGAAACGATGGTGTAATAGTTTTTACAGCGTGCTCGATAAATATTGGTGTCTGCGGCTGTGTGAAACTCAGACAGTATCTCTTGCATTGTTTAGTGTAACCGCTTTGCACTTCTATATCCATTTGCCTACAACTGTGCAGGGAACTTTTCACCAAGATATATAGACACTTCCTTTTAATTCCTGCCCAGCAGTCTGTACACAACCACGGCTCCCTAATCACAAAGTCCAACCTCTGACGGTTGCTTTTCTGTTTTGAGTTCTCCCCCTCCTAGAGCCTTCCCAGCTAGTAACTGTTATGTAAGCTTTTTCTGACTATCCCACCCCTTGTGCTCAGCTGAGCAAAATGTACTAACAAAACAAAGAGCTAGAATTACATAGAATATACAGCACAGGAACAGGCCATTCGACCCACTGGTCTGTGCCGGTGTTTATGCTCCACACGAGCCTCCTCCCACTCCTCTTCATCTCACCCCATCAGCATATCCTTCAAGGTATTTAAAGTAAAACTATAAATGCTGGACGTGGAGAACATAATTGGAGAATGCTGGGAATACCCAGTAGATCTGTTGACATCCTCCCACCTCCTAGCAGGTCTTGATCGTTGCAAGGATGGACTCAGACAAGACTGGAAAGCTCACTGTCTACACAGTTCTGATATTGGTATTGATACTAGAGTCTTGTAACTTGTGCCCAAGACTGGGGCATAGACCCCATGACTAGTGCCCAAGACTGGGGCATAGACCCCATGACTAGTGCCCAAGACTGGGGCATAGACCCCATGACTAGTGCCCAAGACTGGGGCATAGACCCCATGACTAGTGCCCAAGACTGGGGCATAGACCCCATGACTAGTGCCCAAGACTGGGCCATAGACCCCATGACTAGTGCCCAAGACTGGGCCATAGACCCCATGACTAGTGCCCAAGACTGGGGCATAGACCCCATGACTAGTGCCCAAGACTGGGGCTTAGACCCCATGATTAGTAACCAAGACTGGGGCATAGACCCCATGACTAGTGCCCAAGACTGGGGCATAGACCCCATGACTAGTGCCCAAGACTGGGGCATAGACCCCATGACTAGTGACCAAGACTGGGGCATAGACCCCATGACTAGTGCCCAAGACTGGGGCATAGACCCCATGACTAGTGCCCAAGACTGGGGCATAGACCCCATGACTAGTGACCAAGACTGGGGCATAGACCCCATGACTGGTGACCAAGACTGGGGCATAGACCCCATGACTAGTGACCAAGACTGGGGCATAGACCCCATGACTAGTGACCAAGACTGGGGCACAGACCCCATGATTAGTAACCAAGGCTGGGGCATAGACCCCATGACTAGTGACCAAGACTGGGGCATAGACCCCATGACTGGTGACCAAGACTGGGGCACAGACCCCATGATTAGTAACCAAGGCTGGGGCATAGACCCCATGACTAGTGACCAAGACTGGGGCATAGACCCCATGACTAGTGACCAAGTCTGGGGCACAGACCCCATGACTAGTGACCAAGACTGGGGCACAGACCCCATGACTAGTGACCAAGTCTGGGGCACAGACCCCATGACTAGTGACCAAGACTGGGGCATAGACCCCATGACTGGAGCACTCAGTGAACCAGAGACCATGGCAGTAGTGTTGTAAATACTGGGGCTACTTTAAAAAAAATCCTAGTTTCTGGTCAGAGCAGCTTCAGGAAAATGACTAATGTGGCTGTGCTGCTGCTGTTAGGTGGCTGCAATGTGCCTGTTTTACACTATTTTGGGGAAATGCAGGCCGTCTGATCAGGGTGAATGTGTGTCCTGAACAGAGAATTGTCTGGGTGTGTTGGGGTTCTGCTCACTGTCCAGGGTACAAACATCGATACATATGCTGTGTTGCCATGGACGAGGCAGAGATTTCCTCTAATGTGAAGATTCTGGGTGTGTGTGCAATCTCAGACTTGATCTGCGCGCTTTCTGATTCATCGATGGATTTATCATTTATTCATGTCTCTCAGACTACCTGTGATTTAAATCCTTTCCATCCTCTGGCACCTCATTCACAACCATAACATTTAAATGACATTGTTATAAAAAGAAAATGGTCACAGCCGGCAGTAGCTGTTAAACTGTATGGCTGCCAGACTTTAGATCGAAAAAAGTGCAGCCTCGTGTTTACAACTGGTCACGGGACTCGCCGAATGTTTTAGTTGTATAATTCAGTTGTAGCTGTAATATTCTAATTGTGTTGTTGCTGTAAATGGTGGGTCCCCTTCCCTCTTTCCTCTTTCCCCCTTCACCCCCTCTCTCCACTCTGCTAGCAGCCATCATGCCTTCACTGTGGAATTTGCAAACCTTTCCCCCTTGTTATCACTTGGTGTCAGCTGTGGCTCAGTTGGTAGCACACTCGCCTCTGAGTCAGAAGATTGTGGGTTCAAGTCCCACTCCAGGGACTTGAGCACATAAAGCTAGGCTGACACTCCAGTACAGTGCTGAGGGAGCGCTGTACTGTCGGAGGTGCCGTCTTTCAGATGAGACGTTAAACCGAGGCTCCGTCTGCTTTCTCAGGTGGATGTAAAAGATCCCATGGCACTATTTCGAAGAAGAGCAGGGGAGTTATCCCCGGTGTCCTGGGGCCAATATTTATCCCTCAATCAACATAACAAAAACAGATGATCTGGTCATTATCACATTGCTGTTTGTGGGAGTTTGCTGTGCGCAAATTGGCTGCCACGTTTCCCACATTACAACAGTGACGACACTTCAAAAAGTACTTCATTGGCTGTAAAGCACTTTGAGACGTCCGGTGGTCATGAAAGCCGCTATAGAAATGCAAGTCTTTCTTTCTTTCTATCTTCAGTCTTCCTCCAAACCTTGGCCTTGCCTTTGCTCATCGCCCCTAACTCTTCTCCTAACTGCTGCGTGGCCCCTTTTGTACAATGTCTTGGAACATTTTGTTACATTAACGGTGATGTATAACTAATTGTAAGTTGGGTTGTATTTTATATGTTTCTACTTCAGGGTGAGACTGCCAGAAGGCATCTGCTCTATTCATAGAATCATACAGCACAGAAGGAGGCCATTCAGCCCATCGTACCTGTGCCAGCTCTTTGAAAGAGCTATCCAATTAGTCCCATTCCCCCTGCTCTTTCCCCATAGCCCCTCAAATTTTTCCTTTTCAAGTATTTATCCATTTCCCTTATGAAAGTTACTATTGAATCTGCTTCCACCGCCCTTTCAGGCAGCGCATTTCAGATCATAACTATTCCTCGTTTTAAAGTGTCTCACGTGGAGAGATCTGCTCTATTGTTTTAAGTATGTTACTGATCCCAGACTTGGTGGGGCTGAAATTTAGTATTAAAAGGGTTTTAAAAAAAACAGGTTTTGTCTTTTTTTTACACTGTTGCAATTGTTTATAGGTGTAGTAGATTGCTGTTGATGGTGTGTAATGAATTTGGTGTTGAACTCACTGTGACACTGTCAACCTGGGCAACTACAATCAGATCGGGAATTCAGAATAAACTTCTTTACCCAGAGAGTGGTGAGAATGTGGAACTCGCTACCACAGTGGTTGAAGCGAATAGTATAGATGGATTTAAGGGGCGGTTAGTTAAGCATATGAGGGAGAAGGGAATAGAGGGTTATGTTGATAGAGTTAGATGAGGAAAGACAGGAGGAGGTGCGAGTGGAGCATAAACGCCGGCAGGGACTGGTTGGGCCGAATGGCCTGTTTCTGTGCTGTATATCCTGTGTAATCTTATGTAAACTGAGTGGTGGCCTGACACCAGATTCACGCTCAGCTCCAAGGTAACAGCGGACGCTGTCACAGCGCAGCAAAAATTGATGTGTGTTGTAATCTCAGGAGGCACGTAGACACTAGGTTAGCTTATCAGTGGCCAGTAGGCTTGTAGCAGCAAGTGGCTATCAGCATGTGTAGTTAGATGATGCGGCCACACACACATCGGCCTCTCCACTTTCTGTGCAATGGCAATCAGTGAAAATTGGGTTGCTGGTGTGCTTGCATCACCCAGTTGCACGCACTGCAATCTATGTACTGCCAGGTATTTGGCAGCTTGAGAGGGGTCAGACTCAGCAATAAGTAGACAGGACGGTTTCTGTGTTGTTTCTGGACAGTGTGATAGGTGTAGCTTTTCTATGGGTCTGGCTCGTGAAAGAAAGATTTAGATTTATGTAGAGCTGGAGTTTCCAAGCCCCTTGGGTGCCTACCCCACAGACCACATATAAAGTTTGAGCCCATGTGCTCATTAGTTTGGATTTATCTGATGAGATCAGCACTAAGAATGGCCCTTTGCAGACTTCCAGGCCCAAGAATTCAAATGGCACAAGAAACATAATCACAAGTAGAAGAGTTGCCTGGGCTTCGTGGGTTTCCAGGGCCAGAATTGCCATGGGTTATAGTTAGACACAGTGATATGGAGCCTCATCACATCTCTCAGTGCTTCATATATGGTGCAGTCACTGTTGTTATGTAGGCAAGAGTGGCAGCCATTTTGTGCACACCAAGATCCCATAAACATCAGTGAGATATATGACATTAAGATGAATGTTGTCTCATCCGAAAGTGAGCATCTCTGTGATTGCAGCACTTCCTCAGTTTTAAATTATTTTAAATCCTTTTATAGACAAGAGTAATATACCATGTATTACTCTGTTGCTAAGGAGTCTGTTCCTTTAAGGCCACACAGTCTAATTTCTGTAACACCCTGAGATCAATTCAAAGGTAATTGACCTCAGGGACATCCTATATCAATGAGGCATTTTCTGTTGCTGGGAAAGTTTGTAGATGGGAAATGACTGGCTATCTCTTAAGATTGCTTTGCATCTGTAACAAAGTGTGACATCAGTAGTGTAACAGATCTCAGAAGTTTCATACACATACGTGAATCTCCTGTGGCATTGCTCATGGTCAGATGAAACATAGTTTTAATAGAACAGGAATATTATTTCATATAATGCAGAATGTATTATTCTGCTGCTGAAGTAGATCTGTGACCTTTTTAAGGCCACAAAGTGCAATTGTTTAGTAAATAGAGGCTCAAGTAAATCAGAGTTTAATTGTTTCGTGAGTGAACCATGCCAAGTAAGGTCAGTCAGAGCTTAATTGCACTTCAAGTTGCAGATCAGAACCTAGGATAAAATGCCTGGGCTTCTTTGTATTTTTTAAAGTGTAATTTTTAAGTTCATTTTTGAAGTTGTATAATACAGATATTGTTCCTACTGAATTAAGGTATTTTCTGTACTAATACATTTATATATGAGACAATCAGCTGCATGAAATTTGCCTAGAATTAATTTACCTGCAATTAAATATGACAGAAGTGGAATAGATTTACGTTGAATTAATAAGTGTGACATCAAATATAACAGACAGATATTGTGTGCGCATATACTGTTTCAATATATTAAACAGATACTACTGGATCTCCCATAGTATCACGTTAAGTTGAAGATGCCAAAATAATTGTGCATCAGATATGCTCAAATCTGCACCCCTTGGAATTGAGGGAGTGAGATGGGGATTATACTCGGGGGAATGACATGGATGGGAGACAGTAAAGGTTTTGCTGGGGACAAAGGCATCAAAGATGGAGGTGAGGGAGTGGTTTAGCAGATTGACGACCGCAGAGTATTGTGGCGAATGGAGGGCCAAATTCTAGACAGTTGGAGTTTAAAGTACAGTTGTAAGGACCGGTCGCAGAAGGAAGTGAGGTTGGAAGGGAGTAGAGGGGTGTGTGGGTAGCGTGGGATACGAAGAAATGGACAGAAATGGGCCTTGTCGGTGATCAAGAAAAAGAAAGAAAGACTTGCATTTATATAGCGCCTTTCACGACCACTGGACGTCTCAAAGCGCTTTATAGCCAATGAAGTACTTTTGGAGTGTAGTCACTGTTGCAATGTGGGAAACGCGGCAGCCAATTTGCGCACAGCAAGCTCCCACAAACAGCAATGTGATAATGACCAGATAATCTGTTTTTGTTATGTTGGCAGTAGAATAGCTACAGCAGAGGGCAATGTTGAGGTGGCCATGAATACGAATTGGAATCTTTATGTGGAGGGAGAAGTTTAGGGAGGACAGGAGGGTAGTGAATTCAGAGGAGAAAGGGCAAGGGAAGCTGAAATAAGATTGAAATCACCTGAGGTTGAGGAGTTATTCAGTGCAGAGGCTGAGGGAGGAAAGGAGGCATGATGTTTCGTGAGAAACTCGGGTGGGGCTAGGGGGTCCGAGGATTTTAAAGGAATGGTGAGAGGTGTGGAACAAGGTGAGGTGCTTGAAGGAGGACAAGGTCAGAGAAGTAAGGAAGAGACCAAGATGCGTTTTGGTGACTAGGGCCATACAGTCACCACGACGGTTTGGGCAGGGCAGGTGGGGAAAGTATAGCCAGCTAGGGAATCTTTGGTAAGGGGAAAGGTGTTACCACCCATGAGCCAAGTTTCAGTCAAAGCCAGGATGGCAATGCAGTCACCCACAATAAGGTTGTGGGTGGCAAGGGCTGTGTTCGTGAGTGAACGGATATTCTGGAGAGAAATGCAGAGAGGGATGGTGATTGTTGATCTACTAGCAGGGTCCATGGCAATTGCATGATAAGTGGGCTTTTATTTCCAAACCCTACTTAAAAAAAACTAGCCTTTCATTCAGTTTTCAGTCCTGATGGGGGTTTACATTAATCATAAAACATTAATCTGCCTTTCCTCTTTACACATGGACCTGTTGTGTATTTTCACCATTTTCTGTCTCTTTTTTCTGTAGTTTTTCCCTTTTTATTTTTGTTTTATAAAAGCACAGTCCACTCACCCACGTAAAGAACAGTAATACACTCCGGGGTGGGAGGGGGGGTGGTGGTGAAGGTCAGGGTCCAGGTCCATTGCATGCGGGGTAACTTCAACAATCACAACTCCTCGGGACCCTGCTTCAAACAAACTGCGGACCTCATTGAATAAATCGTTTTAAATCTGAGTGTTAGCAATCAGAAGGTACTGTTAGAATGGAAGTCAGGGCATCAGCAATAAAGTATTATCACACTATATCGCACCACTTGTACTTATATTTGGGGTTAAGTCACCTGTTCTGTTTCTGTACCTTGAATTGAAAAGAAAGAACAATCTGCATTTATATAGCGCCTTTCATGACCTCAGGACGTCGCAAAGCACTTTACAGCCAATGAAGTACTGTTGTAATGTAGGAAACGCAGCAGCCAATTTGCGCCCAGCAAGGTTCCACAAACAGCAATGTGATAATGATCAGATAATCTGTTTTAGTGATGTTGGTTGAGGGATAGATATTGGCCAAGATACCGGGTATAACTCCCCTGCTCTTCTTCGAAATAGTGCCATGGATCTTTTACATCCACCTGAGAGAGAAGACGGGGCCTCGGTTTAATACCCATTCGAAAGACAACGCCTCTAACAGTGCAGTGCTCCCTCAGTATTGATGGTCTTACTGTGAGGGGCAGTGGATTAGAAATCACAGACACCTCCTTGGTGAGACCACACCTGGAGTACTGTGTACAATTTTGGTCTCCTTACCTAAGGAAGGATATACTTGCCATAGAGGGAGTGCAACAAAGGTTCACGAGCTTGATTCCTGGGATGGCGGGACTGTCGTATGAGAAGAGATTGAGTAAACTAGGCCTCTTTTCTCTTGAATTCAGAAGAATGAGAGGGGATCTCATTGAAGCATACAAAATTATTACAGGGCTTGATAGGGTGGATGCTGGGAGAATGTTTCCCTTGGCTGGGGAGTCTAGAACCAAGGGCCACAGCCTCAGGATAAAGGGTAGGCCATTCAGGACTGAGATGAGAAGAAATTTCTTCACACAGAGGGTGGTGAATCTTTGGAATTCTCTACCCCAGAGGGCTGTGGAGGCTCAGTCATTGGGTATATTCAAAACAGAAGTCGATAGATTTCTGACTAGTAAGGGCATCAAGGGATATGGCGATAGGGCCGGTGAATGGAGTTGAGGCAGAAGATCAGCCATGATCTCATTGAATGGCGGAGCAGGCTCGAAGGGCCGAATGGCCTACTCCTGCTCCTAGTTCTTATGTTCTCCTCCACTAGAGCTCTGATACTTTGGGCGTAAGCGTATGTTTTTATGTAAAAAAAAATTGAATTGAGAAACTGAGGTGCAGGGCTGAGGCCCAGAGTGTAGGACACCAGCAAGATTGAAAAGAGTAAAGAGATGAGGTAAATCAGGATGTAATGATTAGGCAACACCACACTTAGGTTTATAAAAACATTGGAACCAGAAGGAGAAGATCTGAACTGGAAATTCTCAATCATAGGCTAGAATCAGAGTGAGTAATGAGCTTCCGTCTGCAGTACCAAGCACGGAAGCTATTTTAAATAACTCTACCCGGGAACAGTGCTCCAGAGGCAGCCGCCATCACCATCCTTTGGCAAATTGTACCGCCTGCTTACAGTCACCTAGCTGTACGTGCGCGTGTATTTAAACTATTGTAGGTCCAGCATGTAACTTAATTCAGAACCGGTATCGTATATACTCCCATACAAGATGAACTTTCTATTCCTCAGCCTGAAAACCTGAAAAAATAAAATGGCCTGTCTATAAGGCAGCTGGAAATTTCATTTTAAAGTACACTGACTGTTCCACACATTGCCACCAATGTTCACAGCCAGAAAACACAGACTGGGGATGGAAGAGGAGAGCGGCAGACCAGGAGCTGGAGAGGGGTTTGGACATATGGCAGCAGCACCCTGCGACTGGGAGCAGGGGACTGGGTCACCAGGAGCTGGAGTAAGGGGAGCATTAAATGGGGAGACCAGGATCCAGATGGAAAGGGCTAGCAGCTGACCAGAAAGGAGTACTAGATCGTGATTTTGAGAGTGTGGAGTCAGAGATTGGGAGGCAGAGAGGGGAGCGTGTGACCAAGAGCTGGAGAGGGGAGCGTGTGCCCGAGAGGGGGAGAGGAGAGCGTGTGGCCAAGAGGGGGAGAGGGGGGCGTGTGGCCGAGAGGCGGAGAGGGGAGCGTGTGACCAAGAGCGTGTGGCCGAGAGGCGGAGAGGGGAGCGTGTGGCCGAGAGGCGGAGAGGGGAGCGTGTGGCCGAGAGGCGGAGAGGGGAGCGTGTGGCCGAGAGGCGGAGAGGGGAGCGTGTGGCCGAGAGGCGGAGAGGGGAGCGTGTGGCCGAGAGGCGGAGAGGGGAGCGTGTGGCCGAGAGGCGGAGAGGGGAGCGTGTGGCCGAGAGGCGGAGAGGGGAGCGTGTGGCCGAGAGGCGGAGAGGGGAGCGTGTGGCCGAGAGGCGGAGAGGGGAGCATGTGACCAAGAGCGTGTGGCCGAGAGGCGGAGAGGGGAGCGTGTGGCGGAGAGGGGAGCGTGTGGCTGAGAGGGGGAGAGGGGAGCGTGTGGCCGAGAGGCGGAGAAAAGGGGAATGGGAGATCGTGGGACCAGGAGCTGAAGGGAAGACACTGTCAGCTGGCCAGAGGACTGTGAACCAGAGCTTGACTGGGAACTTGAGAGTGAGTCCAGAATAGATAGGAAAGAGGGTCCAAGCTCGGAGCAGGTGAGTGCGAGCGCCAGAATGAGCTGCATTACCATCCAGCATAGTAACTTGTGTATGAAACAACCCTGCTGCTTTCAACCCACAAACAGTAACTTAAATTTCTAGCTTCATACGGCTCTGTATGTAATAAGTGTAATGCATGCAGGGAGCTTGACTTTTAAGTAGCTGTTTGTTTTACTTTTAAATTCTAGGTATATCTGGATAAATTTAAAACATAATGTGAAGGTCCTGATTTTGTGCTGGAGAGTTTAACTAGAAGCCGAGCAGTGGCTGTCCTTTCGGGCACTGGCCTTGTTTGGTGCCTGTTCTATTGGTGTTCCCTTTCTGCCGCTCTGGCTGTGTCGGTGTTCTGAGTTTCGCTGTAAAATGCACTCATCAATGATTCAAGCTCCTGTCCCATATGCCTGTGTCGATGCTTGCTGGAGAGTGAGTGCAGAGGGCCATCTGATCCTAGTGTAATACGCACCCAGCCGTTATGGGGATGGGAGGGAAGGGTCATTCTGGTAAATTACTGATACCTCAAATATTGAGTGCTGTCTGGTCAAGATGTCTGTGCCTTTGCTGTCTGCTCCATATGGGAGAAAATGCTGCAATTAAAAATTGATGTTGTGAAATGCCCTGCTAACCTGAGCAGAACTAGAATCACATTAACACCTCCTCTTGCCTTGATTATCTCTTAATGTCTCTCAATGTCCCTTAATCTCTCCTTTTGTTCTTTCATCCCCTCCCCCTTTTCCCAGCTCTATACTTGCTTTAAATCTATTTCATTTCCTGCTTTTTTCCAGTTCTGACGAAAGGTTTTCGACCTGAAATGTTAACTCTGTTTCTCTCTCCACGAATGCTGCCTGGCCTGCTGAGTTTTTCCAGCGTTTTCTGTTATTTAGAATTTATGCAATGGGAGAAACCAGTTCCCTATGAGTGCGTGATGGACAGGAGCAGGGAATGACTGAAATTCAGGCCCTGTGGGAGGGGTATTATATTTATTAAATGGTCAAAAATGGAGTGAAGAAATTTTTTTTTTTTTTACCAGTTCCCTTCCCATTCAGTCCTGTTCCTCAATGCTTTACTCCAGCAATGTTGGATTCAATTAAAAAAAATTATTTCAGTAGCCTTGCTTAAAATATATATTTCTATGGCTGATGACTCAGCCTGTGCTGTACTATCATCGCCTACAGCAGTGGTTTCAAACTCTTTCCTGTGGGAGGGAGGGCCTGCGAATATGGTCACAGTCCCTCGAAGGTAGTAATCTCTGGATTACTACCAGTGCCACGTGCTAGTAAGAGTACAGAGAACAGGATAGTTAGGCTAAATACGTGGCTTGAGCAGTGGTGTAAGAGGGAGGGTTTTAAATTTTTGAGGCATTGGAACCAGTTTTGTGGTAGGTGTGACCTATACAAAAGGGACGGTCTACACCTGTGCAAAGATGGAACTGATGTTCTCGGGGTAATTTTTGATAAAGCAGTTCGGGAGCATTTAAACTAGTATGGCAGGGGGCTAGAAACCTATGTAGTGAAATAGAGGAAAGTGAAAGGCAGACAGAAATAAATGGTAAAAGAGTGAGGAACAAAAAACAAAGGGCCAAACTAATTCATAAAAAATGTGAGCATAAAAAAAGCCTGAGGGTTTTATACCTTAATGCGAGAAGCATCAGGAACAAGGTAGATGAATTAGCTGTGGAAATAGAGGTTAATAATTATGATCTAATTGGGATTACGGAAACATGGTTGCAGGGTGAGCAGGGCTGGGAGCTTAACATACAGGGGTATTCAGTATTTAGGAAGGATCGACGAAAAAGAAAGGGAGGAGGGGTAGCATTGCTGGTAAAAGAAGGGATAAATGCAATTGAAAGGAAGGATATTAACTCAGTTAATACAGAATCTATATGGGTGGAGCTAAGAAATAGCGAGGGGCGAAAAACATTAATAGGAGTGGTATATAGGCCTCCAAATAGTAAAATAGAGGTTGGGGAGGGCATCACGAGGGAAATTAGAGAAGCGTGCAATAAGAGCACAGCTGTCATCATAGGTGACTTTAACTTACATATAGATTGGAATAGCCTAATCAGTAAAAATAATGAGGAGGAGGAATTCCTTGAGTGTTTAAGGGATGGTTATCTGGATCAATATGTCGAGGAACCAACTCGGGAACAGGCTATATTGGACTGGGTACTGTGCAATGAGAAGGGAGTAATTAGTAATCTTGTTGTACGGGGACCCTTGGGTCAGAGCGATCATAACATGATCGATTTCTCACTCGAAATGGAGAGCGAAGAAATTGACTCAGATACTAAGGTCCTGAATTTAAACAAGGGGAATTATGATGCCATTAGACGGGAACTGAGTAGGTCTGATTGGACAACGTTCCTGGGAGGACTGGAGGTAGATAAACAATGGCAAGCATTTAAAGATAGAATGACAAAATTGCAAAAATTGTTTATACCAATCTGGCATAAAAGGAAATCTAAAAAGGTGACTCAACCGTGGATAACAGGGGAAATTAGAGACAGCATAAAATCCAAAGATAGGGCGTATAAAATAGCCAAAAAAAGCGCCACAGCGGAAGATTGGGAACAGTTTAAGATAGAGCAAAGGAGGACAAAGGGCTTAATCAAGAGGGGCAAAATAGCTTACGAAAGCAAGCTGGCGGAAAATATAAAAACTAACTCCAAAAGCTTTTATAAGTATATCAAGAGGAAAAGACTGGTGAAAACCAAAGTTGGCCCATTGCAGTCAGATACGGGGGAATATATAACGGGAAATAAGGAAATGGCAGACCAACTAAATGCATACTTTGGGTCAGTCTTTACGAAGGAAGACACAAAAAACCTCCCTGGGATATCGGGAAAAATAGGGACATTTGCAAAGGAGGAACTGACGCAAGTCAATATCTCTAAGGATATGGTGTTAAGGAAGCTAAAGGGATTGAAGGCGGACAAATCCCCAGGGCCTGATAACATGCATCCTAGGGTACTGAAGGAGGTGGCCCTAGAGATAGCGGATGCAATAAGTATGATTTTTCAGAATTCATTAGACTCGGGAACAGTGCCCATGGATTGGAGGGTAGCTAACGTTACCCCACTATTCAAAAAGGGGGGTAGGGAAAAAGCAGGTAATTACAGACCTGTAAGCCTTACATCAGTTGTGGGCAAAATGCTGGAGTCCATCATTAAGGATGAAATAGCGGAGCACTTAGCAAATGGGGACAGGATAGGACAGAGTCAACATGGATTTACAAAGGGTAAATCGTGCTTGACTAATCTATTGGAATTTTTTGAGGGAGTAACTGGTAAAATAGATGGGGGAGAGCCAGTAGATGTGGTGTACCTGGACTTCCAAAAGGCCTTCGATAAGGTCCCACATAAAAGATTAGCAGGGAAAATTGAAGCTCATGGGATAAAGGGGAAAGTATTGACGTGGATAGAGAACTGGCTGTCAGATAGAAAACAGAGAGTTGGAATAAACGGCTCATTTTCTGAATGGCAGGCAGTAACAAGTGGGGTACCACAGGGATCTGTCCTGGGTCCCCAGCTGTTCACAATTTACATTAATGACCTGGATCAGGGAGTCGGATGCAGCATTTCCAAATTTGCAGACGACACTAAACTAGGAGGGGGGGTGGGCTCAGAGGAGGAGACCAGGAAGCTCCAGAGCGATTTGGACAGACTGGGTGATTGGGCGGATAAATGGCAGATGCACTATAATGTGGACAAGTGCGAAGTTATCCACCTTGGGTGCAGGAACGGGAGGGCAAATTATTATTTAAATGGCAATAAATTGGGAGAGGGGGAAGTACAGAGAGACCTGGGTGTTCTTGTACACCAGTCACTGAAGGCGAGCATGCAGGTGCAACAGGCGATCAAGAAGGCAAACGGTATGCTGGCCTTCATAGCAAAAGGGTTGGAATACAGGAACAGGGATACCTTGCTGCAGCTGTACAGGGCACTGGTGAGACCACACCTCGAGTACTGTGTACAGTTTTGGTCGCCTCATCTGAGGAAAGATGTTCTTGCCATGGAGGGGGTGCAGCGGCGATTCACCAGGCTGATACCAGGAATGGCGGGATTGACCTATGAGGAGAGACTATGTAGTTTAGGGATGTACACACTGGAGTTTAGAAGATTGAGAGGGGACCTCATAGAAGTGTATAAAATTCTGACAGGTCTAGACAGACTAGATGCAGAAGGAATGTTTCCCTTGGCGGGTGAGAACAGAACTAGAGGACATAATTTAAGGATAAGGGCTAAACCATTTAGGACAGAAATGAGGGGGAATTTCTTCACTCAGAGGGTGGTGAACCTGTGGAACTCATTGCCACAGAGGGCAGTGTACGCCAGCTCATTAAATATATTTAAGAGGGAATTAGATGTATTTCTACAGGCAAAAGGGGTTAAGGGTTACGGAGAGAAGGCGGGGACGGGATACTGAATTGGAGGATCAGCCATGATCTCCTTAAATGGCGGAGCAGGCTCGAAGGGCCGGATGGCCTACTCCTGCTCCTATCTTCTATGTATCTATGTCCCCGGGACCCCCTGCGAATATGGTCACACTCCCCGGGACCCCCTGCGAATATGGTCACAGTCCCCGGGACCCCCTGCGAATATGGTCACACTCCCCGGGACCCCCTGCGAATATGGTCACACTCCCCGGGACCCCCTGCGAATATGGTCACAGTCCCCGGGACCCCCTGCGAATATGGTCACACTCCCCGGGACCCCCTGCGAATATGGTCACAGTCCCCGGGACCCCCTGCGAATATGGGCACAGTCCCCGGGACCCCCTGCGAATATGGTCACACTCCCTGGGACCCCCTGCGAATATGGTCACACTCCCCGGGATCCCCTGCGAATATGGTCACACTCCCCGGGACCCCCTGCGAATATTGTCACACTCCCCGGGACCCCCTGCGAATATTGTCACACTCCCTGGGACCCCCTGCGAATATGGTCACACTCCCTGGGACCCCCTGCGAATATGGTCACACTCCCCGGGACCTCCTGCGAATATTGTCACACTCCCCGGGACCTCCTGCGAATATTGTCGCACTCCCCGGGACCCCCTGCGAATATGGTCACAGTCCCCGGGACCTCCTGCGAATGTTGTCACACTCCCCGGGACCTCCTGCGAATATTGTCGCACTCCCCGGGACCCCCTGCGAATATGGTCACAGTCCCCGGGACCCCCTGCGAATATGGTCACACTCCCCGGAACCTCCTGCGAATATGGTCACACTCCCCGGGACCTCCTGCGAATATTGTCACACTCCCCGGGACCCCCTGCGAATATGGTCACACTCCCCGGGTTCCCCTGCGAATATTGTCACACTCCCCGGGACCCCCTGCGAATATTGTCACACTCCCCGGGACCCCCTGCGAATATGGTCACACTCCCCGGGTTCCCCCGCGAATATTGTCACACTCCCCGGGACCCCCTGCGAATATTGTCACACTCCCCGGGTTCCCCTGCGAATATTGACAAAGGCTTGAAGACTTCCTGTCCTAACTTCTGAAAGTCAATGCTTGCTACTCAAAGGAATACTCAAAGGAATACAGGGTTATCTCTGCGCTAACTGTTTTTCTTCGTGTACAGGAAGGAGAATAATGTCTCAGTAATTCAAGAAATATGGAAAAATATAGAAATTTGATGAGGGACAGAAATGTGTTGACCTTAAGGAGCCCCTGGCATCTGTTGTGGACCTTTGAGGATCTGGAGACCCCAGTTTGAGACCTACGGCCTTCAGCAATAAGACAAAAATACAAGGAATCTAGGAGACATTCAGACTTCTATCTACCATCGGTTACTAGTGAACTGTTAGATAAATATGATATGGAATCATAATGTGATGAGGGGAGGTTCTTTCAGTATCCCAAGGATGAAACAGAGAGGCCAGGGATAACTGGAAGGGAGTGGGTACAAACAATTTTATAAAAAGAAAGAGCTTGCATTTATATAGCGCCTTTCACTACCTCAAGACGTCCCAAAGTGCTTTACAGCCAATGAAGTACTTTTTGAAGTGTAGTCTCTGTTGTAATGTAGGAAACACGGCAGCCAATTTGCGCACAGCAAGATCCCACAAACAGCAATGACCAGAAAACCCATGTTTGTGCTGTACACAAGCCTCCTCCCACCTCTCTTCATCTAACCCCATCAACATATCCTTCTATTCCTTTCTCCCTAATTTGCTTATCTAGCTTCTCCTTAAATGCATCTGTGCTATTCGCCTCAACCACTCCCTGTGGTAGCGAGTTCCACATTCTCACCACTCTCTGGGTAAAGAAGTTTCTCCTCAATTCCCTATTGGATTTATTAGTGACTATCTTATAGTTAGTTTTCTTGATATATATTAATGACTTGGACTTGGGTGTATAGGGCACAATTTCAAATTTTTCAGATGACACAAAACTTGGAAGTATAGAGGACAGTGATAGACTTCAAGCAGACATAGACAGGCTGGTGAAATGAGCGGACACGTGGCAGATGAAATTTAACACAGAAAAGTGCAAAGTGATACATTTTGGTTGGAAGAACGAGGAGAGGCAATATAAACTAAATGGTACAATCCTAAAGGGGGTGCATGAACAGAGAGACCTGGGGGTATATGTGCGCAAATCGTTGAAGGTGGCAGGGCAGATTGAGAAAGCAGTTAAAAAAGCGTACGGATTACTGGGCTTCATAAATAGAGGTCATGATGCGAAGATGCTGGTGTTGGACTGGGGTGGACAAAAATGAGAAGTCGCACAACACCAGGTTATAGTCCAACAGATTTATTTAAAATTACAAGCTTTCGGAGCTGTTGCCCCTTCGTCAGGTAGAGTTACAATGAGGGAATCTACAATATTTCACAGTATATAAACACCGAAAGCAATTTGTCTGCAGAGATACAATCTTTCAGGGAGGCCTTACATCAAAGGCACACCAGAGCACAGCCAAGACAATGAGATGGGTTACAGGGGGTCCAACGTGTCAAATCCTGCTGTCTGCAGTTGAGCTTTTAACTTTTTTTTCCCCCTTTTTTTTTTGGTGTGTGTTTTTCTTTTAAAAACTGGAAAGACAGACAACGATGTCGAGTCATGTTCTGTAGCGTGACATGAACCCCATATCCCTATTGGGATATGGGGTTCATGTCACGCTACAGAACGTGACTCGACGTCGTTGTCTGTCTTTCCAGTTTTTTAAAGAAAAACACACACCAAAAAAAAAAAGGGAAAAAAAAAAGTTAAAAGCTCAACTGCAGACAGCAGGATTTGACACGTTGGACCCCCTGTAACCCATCTCATTGTCTTGGCTGTGCTCTTGTGTGCCTTTGATGTAAGGCCTCCCTGAAAGATTGTATCTCTGCAGACAAATTGCTTTCGGTGTTTATATACTGTGAAATATTGTAGATTCCCTCATTGTAACTCTACCTGACGAAGGGGCAACAGCTCCGAAAGCTTGTAATTTTAAATAAATCTGTTGGACTATAACCTGGTGTTGTGCGACTTCTCATTTTCATAAATAGAGGCACAGAGTACAAAAGCAAGGAAGTTATGATGAACCTTTATAAAACACTGGTTCGGCCTCAACTGGAGTATTGTGTCCAATTCTGGGCACCGCACTTTAGGAAGGATGTGAAGGCCTTAGAGAGGGTGCAGAAAAGATTTACGAGAATGATTCCAGGGATGAGGGACTTCAGTTATATGGATAGACTTTAGAAACTGGGGTTGTTCTCCTTAAAGCAGAGAAGGTTGAGAGGAGATTTGATAGAGGTGTTCAAAATCATGAGGGGTCTAGACAAGAGTAGATAGAGAGAAACTGTTCCCATTGGCTGAAGGGTTGAGAACCAGAGGAGACAGATTTAAGGTGATTGGCAGAAGAACCAAAGGCGACATGAGGAAAAACTTTTTTTATGCAGCAAGTGGTTAGGATCTGGAATGCACTGCCTGAAAGGGTGGTGGAGGCAGACTCAATCGTGGCTTTCAAACGGGAATTGGATAAGTACCTGAAGGAAAAAAATTTGCAGGGCTACGGGGAAAAGGAGGTGATATCAGCGGTGGCGGTACTTATAACAGCGGGAGACCAGGCAGCGCGGTCCTAATTGGAGGCGGTAGTGGTGCCGGCCGAACCTTCGACGATTTCCAAAAAACAAGGAGTGACGTCACAGGACAGCAGGTAGATGATTGCTTGGTGAGTATTAAGGTTTTTTTTCTCACTCATTTCTCTCTAACCTAGGACAGTGGCTTAAACTAGGTGCGGGAAACAGTATTAATTTTATAGCTTAACCAGTTAAACTAATTAATATAACGATAAATAATCATTGAATAAAGACTTTAACTGATTGTCTGCACAGAGCGGGATTAAACGAAGTGGACTTGAACAGAGTGTTTTATTTGGAAAGAGCGGGAATTTGGAGAAGAGGGGGAAGGAGTTGCTGCTTTTTGCCTACACTACTTATAGTGCTTTGTGTTATAAGTAGATATTTAATTTCAGTACCCTTAACTTAAGCTAGATCAAGTAAGTAGTCAAGAAACTACAACGTAAACTAAGTTACCTGATTACAAATTTAATTAAATAAAACAAGATCATATAGGGATGGCAGTGCAGGTGCAGCATGTGGGAGTTTGTGGAGAGCATTGTGATCCCGGACAACCACGTTTGCAGTAAGTGCCTGCATCTTGAGGAACTTCAGCTCAGAGGTTTTGAGCTGGAGTCTAAGGTACAG
This sequence comes from Squalus acanthias, assembly GCA_030390025.1. Taxonomy (NCBI): domain Eukaryota; kingdom Metazoa; phylum Chordata; class Chondrichthyes; order Squaliformes; family Squalidae; genus Squalus; species Squalus acanthias. The sequence goes on from JASTWF010000043.1 coordinate 1,466,183, forward strand.
ACATTGCGGGCATCAGGGATGGGGAGAGTTACCTGGACACTGATCCAGGAGGCAGTCACACCCCTGAAGTTAGGTAGTGGTACAGGTCTGGTTAGTGGTCAGGGACAGGAGGGCGTGACTGCAACTCAGGCAGGTAAGGGGACCCCAGGTGCAGTGCTGGAGGAGCCTCAGCCTTTGCCCTTGTCCAACAGGTATGAGGTTTTTGCTGCCTGTGTGAATGAGGGAAAAGCCTGCAGGATGGATGAGCAAGCTGACCATGGCACTGTGGTGCAGGAGGCCATTCAAGTGGGGGGAGTGAAATGGAATGTAGTTGTGGTAGGGGACAGTATAGTCAGGGGGATAGATACTGTTCTCTGTTGCCGCAACCGAGAGTGCCGAAGGTTGTGTTGCCTGCCAGGGTTAAAGACATCTCCTCGTGGCTGGAGGAGAACTTGGAGGGGGAGGATCCAGTTGTCATGGTTCACGTAGGAACCAACGACATCGGTAGAACTAGGAATGAGGTTCTGCTGAGGGAGTTTGAGGAGTTAGGATCCAAATTAAAAAGCAGATCCTCAAAGGTAATAATCTCTGGATAGTTACCTGAGCCATGCTCAAATTGGCAAAGGGACAAACAGATTAGAGGTTTAAATGCGTGGCTCAAAGAGTGGTGTGGGAGGAAGGGGGTTCAGTTCATGGGGCACTGGCATCAGTACTGGGGAAAGAGGGCGCTGTTCCGTTGAGACGGGCTCCACTTAAACCGGGCTGGAACCAGTGTCCTGGCGAACCGAATAACTAGGGCAGTAGACAGGGCTTTAAACTAATGAAGGGGGTGGGGTGGGAGGATTCAGGAAAGAGTCAATTTAAAAGCAGCGAGAGAAATGACAAGGCTCTCGGGCAGAGTAGAGTTTTGGGTAAAAATAAGCAGAGTGGGTCAGGAAGGGACAGAGAGTAACAAAGGTAATAAGGCTTCAGTGACTAAGGTGACATCAGGGAAAAATAGAAATAAGTCAAAGCTAAAGGCACTATATCTGAATGTGCGAAGCATTCACAACAAAATAGATGAATTAATAGCGTAGATAGAAATGAACAGGTTTGATCTAATAGCCATAACGGAGACGTGATTGCAAAGTGGCCAAGGTTGGGAACTAAATATTCCAGGATACTTAACTTTTAGAAGAGATAGGCAAAATGGAAAAGGAGGAGGGGTAGCCCTGAAAATAAAGGATGGGATAAAGACAGTAGAGAGAAAGGATCTTAACTCTGAAAACCAAGAAGTAGAGTCAGTTTGGGTGGAGCTAAGAAACAGCAAGGGGCAGAAAACATTGGTGGGAGTTGTTTATAGGCCCCCTAACAGTAGTTGTAATGTAGGGCAGAGTATAAATCAGGAAATTAGAGGTGCATGTAACAAGGGTAATACAGTAATCATGGGGGACTTTAATCTACATATAGACTGGGCAAACCGAATTTGCAGTAATAGTATGGAGGACGAATTTATGAAATGTATGCAAGATAGTTTTCTAGATCAGTATGTTTTGGATCTAATATTGTGCAATGAGAAAGGGTTAATTAATAACCTTGTAGTAAAGGGGCCTTTAGGGAAGAGTGACTATAATATCATAGAATTTTATATTCAGTTTAAAAGTGATTTAGTTAAATCTGAAACTAGGGTCTTAAATCTAAACAAAGTCCCGAACCCGCTCCCAACCCGCCTCCAACCAATCTTCCTGGGAGTCGGATCCCCGATTTGTGCAGGGACCTGACTCGTAGCGGCGGGAAGAGGATTATAGCCACTTAACTGCCTGTTAACAGGCTTTTTCCAATTTTTAGACTTCTGGTGCGGATTTCCCGACGTCGGGGAACCCCGCCAGGGTAAGTGAGGCGTGCTGTGGGTCTGTTGTTTTGTTGGTGTATAGATGACAGCTGCAGAAGTGGTGTGAAGGATGCAATGGGACGCTGGTGAGTATCAGAGGTAAGGAAATGTTGGGAAAGTCATTTTTAATGTGTTTAGATTTTTCTGTATGTGACGAGCTTTGAAGTGTTTGTGTGGCCTCACCTCAATGGGAGAAGTGACAGATTGCTTCTGTACCCTCACCTGCAGCTGCCATCTGTTTTATCCTAAGGAGAGAGTCATTGGAGAGCCTAGGTGCAAGGGCTCACCTGTGTACAGTGATTGTCAGTGTTTGACAGCACCTCAATGCTGTCAAACACTGTCAAATCATCTGTCAAAAATTTATGGTTCATGTGCCTTTAAGAAAACCGGCAGATGAAGCGTCATCAACTGACATCATCTGACACTGGCTTTCCCTTAATTGGCCAGCAAGCCCAATCAGGGGCAAATAGCGTCTATGCGTCGGACATCGCTGGGGGCGGGACTAAAACCCGGAAGCGAGCAGTTCCATCCCCAACGTGTCTCGGTGAGTAAAATCCAGCCCTTTGTGTCTGTCTTCATGGAAGAAGACGCAAAAAACTTCCTGGAAATAGTGGAGAACCAAGGGTCTAGCGAGAATGAGGAACTGAAAGAAATTAGTATTAGGTAAAAAAAATAGTACTGGAGAAATTAACGGGACTGAAAGCCGATAAATCCCCTGGATCTGATGGCCTGCATCCTAGGGTTTTGAAAGAGGTGGCTATAGAGATGGTGGATGCAATGGTTGTCATTTTCCAAAATTCCATAGATTCTAGAATGGTTCCCGCGGATTGGAAGCTAGCAAATGTAACCCCACTATTTAAGAAAGGAGGGAGAGAGAAAACTGGGAACTACAGACCAGTTAGCCTAACATCAGTAGTAGGGAAAATGCTAGAATCTATTATTAAGGACGTGGTAACAGGGCACTTAGAAAATAATAATAGGATTGGGCAGAGTCAACACGGATTTATGAAAGGGAAATCGTGTTTGACAAATCTGTTCGAATTTTTTGAGGTTGTAACTAGCAGAATATACAAGGGGAACCAATGGATGTGGAGTATTTGGATTTTCAGAAGGCATTCGATAGGTGCCACACAAGAGGTTATTAAACAAAATTAGGGCTATTCACAATCTACATCAATGATTTTGATGAGGGGACCAAATGTGATATATCCAAGTTTTCTGATGATACAAAGCTGCGTGGGAATGTAAGTTGTGAGGAGGATGCAAGGAGGCTTCAAGGGGATATAGACAGGCTCAGTGAGTGGGCAAGAACATGGCAAATGGAATATAATGTGGAGAAATGTGAAGTTATCCACTTTGGTAGGAAAAATAGAAAAGCAGAGTATTTTTTAAATGGTGAGAGATTGGGAAATGTTGGTGTTCAGAGGGACCTAGATGTCTTTGTACACGAATCACTGAAAGTTAACATGCAGGTACAGCAAGCAATTAGGAATGCAAATGGTATGTTGGCCTCTATTACAAGAGGATTTGTGTATAAGAGTAAAGACGTCTTACTGCAGTTATACAGGGCCCTGGTGAGACCACACCTGGAGTATTGTATACAGTTTTGGTCTCCTTACCTAAGGAAGGATATACTTGCCATAGAGGGAGTGCAACGAAGGTTCACCAGACTGGTTCCTGGGATGGGGGGATTGTCCTATGAGGAGAGATTGAGTAGACTAGGCCTATATTCTCCAGAGTTTAGAAGAATGAGAGGTGATCTCATTGAAACATACAAAATTCTTACAGGGCTTGACAGGGTAGATGCAGGGAGGATGTTTCCCCTGGCTGGGGAGTCTAGAACCAGGGGTCACAGTCTCAGAATAAGGGGTCGGCCATTTAGGACTGAGATGAGGAGAAATTTTTCACTCAGAGGATGGTTAATCTTTAGAATTCTCTACCCCAGAGGGCTGTGGAGGCTCAGTGGTTGAGTATATTTAAGACAGAGATCGATAGATTTTTGAATATTAAGGGAATCAAGGGATATAGGGATAGTGCAGGAAAGTGGAGATGAGCGAGAAGATCAGCCATGATCTTATTGAATGGCGGAGCAGGATCGAAGGGCCAAATGGCCGACTCCTGCTCCTATTTCTTATGTTCTTATGTTAAGGCAGAGGAGTAGGACGAGCTGAAATGCTCTCGCAGAGAGCCGGCACGGCCTCGACGGGCTGAATGGCCTCCTTCTGTGCTGTAACTATTCTATGATTCTATGGCTCCTAGTTCTGGTCTTGCCCGCAAGTGGAAGCATCTTCTCTACGTCTACCCTATCAAACCCGTAGTAAATCTTAAAGACCTCTATCAGGGCACCCGCTCAGCCCTCTTTTTTAGACAAAAGAGCCCCAGCCTGTTCAATCTTTCCTGATAGGTATAACCTCCCAGTTTTGGTATAATTCTAGTAAATCTTTTTTGCACCTTCTCCAATGCCTATTTATCCTTTTTATAACATGGAGGCCAGAACTTTTCACAGTGCTCCAAGTGTGGTTTACCCAAGGTTCTATATAAGTGTAACATAACTTCACTGCTTTTCAATTCTATCCCTCTAAAAATGAACCCCAGTGCTTCGTTTGCTATTTGTATGGCCTTATGAACCTGCGTCGCTACTTTTAGTGATCTGTGTACCTGTACCCCCAGATCTCTCTGTTCCTCTGCCCCATTTAGACACTTATTTCCAAGGAGTATGTGGCCTCCTTATTCTTCCTACCAAAATGTACTACTTCGCACTTATCTATATTAAAGTTAATTTACCAATTACATGGTAAGTTTATTAATGTCTTCCTGTCTTTTGTCACAGCTCCCCTCTGTATTAACTACACCTCCCAATTTGGTGTCATCTGCAAATTTTGAAATTATACTTCCAATTCCTGAGTTCAAATCATTTATGTAAATGGTAAACAACAGTGGTCCAGTGCTGATCCTTGTGGAACACCATTTCCCACCATTTGCCAATCTAATTCACTACCTTTAAGCTCTATTTTCTCTCTTCTATTTTGTAGCCAGCTTGCTATCCATTCTGCTACTTGTCCCTTGACTCCACATGTTCTGACCTTATTCATGAGTCTACTATGCAGTACCTTATCGAAGACCTTTTGGAAATCCAAATATATTACGTCTAATGCATTACCCTTATCTACCCTTTCTGTTACTTCTTCAAAGAATTCAATAAGGTTGGTCAAGCATGACCTTCCCTTTTGGAATCTGTGCTGACTACTCTTTATTATATTTCCTCACTGTAGTCAGTTTCTGGATGTCGTGTTTAATAATCGATCTCTTAGATTGATCCTAAGATGTTCTATTGGATTAATTTTGAAATGGCACTTTCTGAGCAAATAAGTTGTTGTACAGCACTTTTTATGTACTAACTTTTAGTTGTATGTACCTAATACACATATATATGTGCAATTTTGTATTTTTTTTCTTTTCATTGCACTTTTCCTCCAGAAACACACTTTTTGCATTAATTTACAGTTTGGTGATGCAATAGATGCCAGCAGCCTCCTAACATGTGGTTACCTTCAAAACACAGGCACAGAACAAACAGACGGGAATCCTTGCTGCAGCAAAGGTGATCGAAACAAAGAGTGAGGAAGAGCTGGAAGACTACATTGTGGAGATTGATATCCTGGCATCATGTGATCACTATCATATCGTCAAGCTGCTCGATGCATTCTACTATGAAAACAAGTTGTGGGTAAGAGGCATTCCTCCAGTCAGTAATAGCAGCGCTTGGGTTAAGGCTTGGATCTGATTCCACATCTCATTTGAAGGACAGTATCTCTGAGAATGCCGCACTCCCTCAGCACTGCACTATAGTCTCAGCCTAGACTGGGATAGTGTACTTACCAGTTGGTGAATATGTTTTAAACATCACTTCCCATACACGTGACTTTAATAAAGTGAGGACAGTACGCCGGTGAAATGGTTGCTGGAATAAGGCGCTGCCTTCTGAGCCAAGTGCTCCTTTGTAGTTTCACAACCCCTAGCTGCTCCCCCACAAGTGGAGGCATTGCTGGGATACCTGCGACTCCACTTCACTAGGATTCAGCTCATGCCTCACATAGAAACATAGAAACATAGAATCTAGGAGCAGGAGTAGGCCATTCGGCCCGTCGAGCCTGCTCCGCCATTCAATACGATCATGGCTGATCATCCAAATCCAGTACCCTGTCCCTGCTTTAATCCCCACAGTACACATATCCCACCCTACCCCCGTAACCCCACGTATTTAATTCCCCCTAACATATCCCATCCTATCCCCATAACCCCACATATTTAATCCCCCCTAACACTAAGGGTCAATTTATCATAGCCAAATCAACCTAACCCACACATTTTTGGACTGTGGGAGGAAACCGGAGCACCCGGAGGAAACCCACGCAGACACGGGGAGAATGTGCAAACTCCACACAGACAGTCACCCGAGGTCAGATTCGAACCCGAGTCTCTGGCGCTGTGAGGCACCAGTGCTAACCACTATGCCACCGTGTTGCCCGCATATTGTTCTCACCGATCTCTATCTGGTTGGGGAAAATACCGATTGTGTAACAGTCTTATAGCGTGTTGCTGAGTGGAGCTGTCCATCAGTGCTGGCTGACTGACTTCACTCGCTGGTCAGTTGTTGAATTCAGTCTGTGAATGTGAAACCATTGGCCACTTTTGCCAGTCTGGGAAAGGTGGCTGCTGAACTTGGTGATCCTAAGGCTACATTTGCACGGTGATGTTAATGTCAGTTCAGAGCAGGTGTAATATAAATATTTTAAATGTAACCACGGGTACCGAGGTATAGTGGTTCTGTTACTGGACGAGTGATCCAGAGAACGTGAGTTCAAATCCCTCCATCGCAGTTTGAGAATTTGAATAAAACCTGGAAACAAAAAGCTGGTATCACTAAAAATGACCGTGAAGCTGTCAGGTTCTCGTAAAAAGACCTGCAGGGAAGGAAACCTGCTGTCCTTGCCCAGCCTGGGCCTATATGTGACTGCAGTCCCACATCAATATGGTTGACTCTTAACTGCCCTCTGAGGTGGCCTAGCAAGCCACTTGGTTGTATCGAACTGCTACAAAGAATAACCCCTTTATCACACGAACTGCACTGATTCAAGAAAGCCCACCTCGGGGGAACTAGGGATGGGCAACAAATGCCAGCCTTGCCAGTGACATCCACCTTCTGAGAATACATTTTAAAAAGCTGGGTGGGGAGCTGTGCGTGTGAGTGTAACCTCAAATTCAAGTGAATAATTCAGTGTTAACAGACTGTTCTCCGATCAATGTAAATGTGACTTCAGTTTTTAATTTTTCCCGTTCCTGTGACTGCATTATTAAGGGAAACTTACAGGAGTTTAAACTTTGTTCTCATTAGGATCTGTATTAATCAGCATCACTTTCCAGAGTATACCCAGGATAATGGGTATGCACTCAATTTGGAAGGAAATGACTCGTGCTGTCCCACAAGGATCTTTGCTGGGGCCTCAACTATTCACTATATTTATTAATTATTTGCATAACGCAATGAAGAGCCATATATCCAAGTCTGCCAATGACACAAAGATTGGTGGTATAGTAAGTAGTGTAGATGGGAACATAAAATTACAGAGAGACATTGATACATCAAGTGAGTGGGCAAAACTGTGGCAGATGGATTTCAACGCAGTTAAACATAGAAACATAGAAGATAGGAGCAGGAGTAGGCCATTCGGCCCCTCGAGCCTGCTCCGCCAATCGATGAGATCATGGCTGATCATCCAAACTCAGTACCCTGTCCCTGCCTTCTCCCCATATCCCTTGATACCTTTAGCCTTAAGAAATATATCTAACTCCTTCTTGAATATATTTACTGAATTGGCCTCAACTGCCTTCTGTGGTAGAGAATTCCACAGGTTCACCACTCTCTGGGTGAAGAAATTCCTCCTCATCTCTGTCCTAAATGGCTTACCCCTTATCTTTAGACTGTGACCTCTTGTTCTGGACTCACCCGCCATCGGTAACATCCTTCCTGCATCCAGTCTGTCTAGCCCTGTTAGAATTTTATAAGTTTCAATGAGATCTCCTCTCATTCTTCTGAACTCCAGCGAGTATAAGCCCAATCGACCCAATCTCTCCTCGTACGTCATTCCTGCCATCCCAGGTATCAGTCTGGTGAATCTTCGCTGCACACACTCCATGGCAAGAACATCCTTCCTCAGATAAGGCGACCAAAACTGCACACAATACTCAAGGTGTGGTCTCACCAAGGCCCTGTACAACTGCAGCAAGACATCCTTGTTCCTGTACTCAAACCCTCTCGCTACGAAGGCCAACATACCATTTGCCTTCTTAACCACCTGCTGTACCTGCATGCTTACCTTCAGCGACTGGTGCACAAGGACACCCAGGTCTCGTTGCACTTCCCCTTTTCCCAATCTATTGCCATTCAGATAATAATCTGCCTTTCTGTTTTTGCCACCAAAGTGGATAACCTCGCATTTATCCACATTATACTGCATCTGCCATGCTTCTGCCCAAACACCCAACCTGTCCAAATCATACTGGAGTTTCTCGGCATCCTCCTCGCAGCACACATGCCCACCCAGCTTTGTATCATCTGCAAACTTGGAGATATTACATCTAGTTCCCTCGTCTAGATCATTAATATATATTGTGAATAGCTGGGGTCCTAGGACCGATCCCTGCGGAACCCCACTAGACACTGCCTGCCACTCGGAAAAAGACCCGTTTATTCCAACTCTTTGCTTCCTGTCTGCCAACCAGTTCTCTATCCAAGTCAGTACCTTGCCCCCAATCCCATGTGCCTTAACTTTACACGCTAATCTCTTATGCGGGACCTTATCGAAAGCCTTCTGAAAGTCCAAATACACCACATCCACTGGTTCTCCCTTATCTATTCTATCAGTTACATCCTCAAAAAATTCCAGTAGATTAGTCAAGCACGAGTTACCTTTTGTAAATCCATGTTGACTTTGTCCAATCCTGTCACTGTTTTCCAAGTGCTCTGCTATTACATCTTTTATAATGGACTCCAGCATTTCCCCCACAACCGATGTCAGGCTTACCGGTCTATAATTCCCCGTGTGAGTTCATCCATTTTGGACCAAAAAGGATACATCCGAGTATTATTTAAATGAAGTAGATGCTAGCTCAATTAATAATTTTAAATCTGAGATTGATAGATTTTCACTAGTCATGGGTATTAGGAATATAGGAACAGGAGGAGGCCATTCAGCCCCTCGAGCCTATTCAATGAGATCATGGCTGATTTATTATTAAGGGATATGGAGCCAAGGCAGGTGGATGGAGTTAGGATACAGATCAGCCATGATCTCATTGAATAGTAGAACAGGCTCAAGGGGCTGACTGGCCTCCTCCTGTTCCTATTTGGGGTGGGAAGAACAAAAATGAGTGATTGATCCGCAGGTTGTTATGTCTCAGTTGCTGGACCTTTGATGGTTCCTGTGTCCCAATCGGTGCTTTCACAAGTACAAACAGATAGAATTCTGTTGCTTCTGACTGTGTTTGGTGATGTTCTGCTGCACCACTGGATCCGACGTGGGATGAGACATAATTCCTGGAAAACTTGTCCTTTCAGAATGTGATGCACGAGTACGGCAAAGGGTTAAGTGCTATTTAATCAGCTGAAGAGGAACTGGCACTGAGAGCTGGTTCACAGCTTTCTACTGGTTTAACACCCAGCCTGTGTGCAGCCATCCAAGGGAGTGGGCACAACTGGGCCAGGCAGCTGTGCAGTGATCCCATGGGAGGCTGAGTCTGTCTCACTGTGTGTTACATCCACAGAATTCCTTTGAACTGTGTGACATTAGTGACACTATTTGGAGCTGTGAGGCCCCATTGATACCCCACCTGCAGCTGTCAGATGCACACACCCCGGAGAGCTTACTGCAAGTGATGGAACTGGAGCAGGACTGCAAGAGACCCAGAATTCGAACTTGTCTAGGAATGTAACACCGAGGGGATTGTGACCAGCCTTTGTCCTCATGTATTTCTTGGGTTATTGTACCAGAGTTATAGAGGATCGCACCATAAAGGTTCTGTTGTTCCATGTGCTACCCTTTATGGAGCTTCCAAGTACAATTTATGAAATCCCAGTGGATCTCAGACAGCAATTTCATCGTTTCACTCTTTCTCCCCCACCCTCCCACCCCACACCGCCTGTGTCTTCAGACACTTCATCATTAGCAGCTGATTCACCCCCAAAGCAGCTCACTCCACCCGCTTGTCCACCCGCCGCTCACTCCACCCGCTTGCGCTGCCCCCCCCGGCTCACGCCCTCCTCCCCCGCTCACATCCCCACCCAACTGAGCCTCTTGCCAAAGATCAGAATGATGTGGAGCAGCTGCTTGATCTCGGTGTTGCCCTCAGCCTTCCCTGGTGCTTATGCGGTTTCTGTCTGATCACTCGTTGTTACAGGCTTCTCAGTGACCCACTGCACATAGAAACCAGAGGAATTTTGCTCTCAACTTGTTTGCTTCTGAAAGAAAGACTTGCATTTATATAGCGCCTTTCACGACCACCGGACGTCTCAAAGCGCTTTATAGCCAATGAAGTACTTTTGAAGTGTAGTCACTGTTGTAATGTGGGAAACGCGGCAGCTAATTTGCACACATAATGACCAGATAATCTGCTTTTGTTTTGTTGATTGAGGGATAAATATTGGCCAGGACACCGGGGATAACTCCCCTGCTCTTCGAAATAGTGCCGTGGGATCTTTTACATCCACCTAAGAGCAGACGGGGCCTCAGTTTAACGTCTCATCCGAAAGACGGCACCTCCGGCATTGCAGCACTCCCTCAGTACTGCACTGGAGTGTCAGCCTAGATTTTTGTGCTCAAGTCCCTGGAGTAGGACTTGAACCCACAATCTTCTGACTCAGAGGTGAGTGTGCTACCCACTGAGCCACAGCTGACACTTAAGGCTTTTGTCCTGCATAATTTTAATTTTAGGTAGATTTTTATTAGGTAAGGGTATCAAGAGATATGGATCAACGGTGGGTAAATGGAATTGAGGTACAGATCAACCATGGTCTTATTGAATGGTGGAGCAGGCTCGAGGGGCTGAATGGCCTATTCCTGTGTCAAAGGTCATGATGCGGAGATGCCGGTGTTGGACTGGGGTGGACAAAAATGAGAAGTCGCACAACACCAGGTTATAGTCCAACAGTTTTATTTGAAATTACGAGCTTTCGGAGCGCTGCTCCTTCGTCAGGTAAAGTGAGGGAATACAAATCAGATACAAAGCATATATAGACAGAGAACAATGTGTTTGCAGAGATACAATCAGTCAGGAAGGCGTTACATCAAAGACACAGCAGAATACAACTAAGACAATGAGGTGGGGTCACAGGGGGTCCAACGTGTCAAATGCTGCAGTCTGTATGGTTAAGCTTTTTACTTTTTTTAAGAACTGGAAATCACATCTGTGAACAAGACAACGACGACTCTAGTCTGGATGACTCTACGTCCTGTAGCGTGATATGAAACCAAGATCCCGGTTGAGGCCATCCTCATGGGTGCGGAACTTGGCTATCAGTTTCTGCTCGATGATTTTGCGCAAGTTCGAGCAAGACTTCTTCGCTGCAAAGGACCTCCAACCAACGCTGTACACCAGATACATCGACGACATTTTCTTCCTTTGGACCCACGGCGAAGGATCACTGAAAGGACTACACGATAACATCAACAGGTTCCATCCCACCATCAAACTCACCATGGACTACTCCTCAGAATCGGTTTCATTCTTGGACACACGAATCTCCATCAAAGACGGACACCTCAGCACTTCACTCTACCGCAAGCCCACGGACAACCTCACGATGCTCCACTTCTCCAGCTTCCACCCTAACCACGTTAAAGAAGCCATCCCCTATGGACAAGCCCTGCGAATACACAGGATCTGCTCAGACGAGGAGGAACGCGATGGACACCTACGGACGCTGAAAGACGCCCTCGTAAGAACGGGATATGACGCTCGACTCATCGATCGACAGTTCCGACGGGCCACAGCGAAAAATCGCATAGACCTCCTCTAGAAGGCGAACACGGGACACAACCAACAGAGTACCCTACGTCGTCCAATACTTCCCCGGAGCGGAGTAACTACGCCATGTTCTTCGCAGCCTTCAACATGTCATCGATGACGACGAACACCTTGCTAAGGCCATCCCCACGCCTCCACTACTCGCCTTCAAGCAGCCGCCTAACCTCAAAAGTACCATCGTTCGCAGCAAATTACCCAGCTGTCAGGAGAACAGCAACCACGACACCACACAACCCTGCCACGGCAACCTCTGCAAGACATGCCAGATCATCAACACAGATACCATCATCACATGTGAGGACACTACCCACCAGGTACATGGTACATACTCATGTGACTCGGCCAACGTTGTCTTCCTCATACATTGCAGGAAAGAATGCACCGCAGCATGGTACATCGGCGAGACCATGCAGACACTGAGACAACGTATGAACAGACACCGCGCAACAATCGCCAGGCAGGATTGTTCCCTCCCAGTCGGGGAACACTTCAGCAGTCAAGGACATTCAGCCTCGGATCTGCGGGTTAGCGTTCTCCAAGGCGGCCTTCGAGATGCACGACAACGCAAAATCATCAAGCAGAAACTGATGGCCAAGTTCCACACCCATGAGGACGGCCTCAACCGGGATCTTGGTTTCATGTCACACTACAGGACGTAGAGTCATCCAGACTAGAGTCGTCGTTGTATTGTTCACAGATGTGATTTCCAGTTTAAAAAAAAAGTAAAAAGCTTAACTGCAGACTGCAGCATTTGACACGTTGGACCCCCTGTGACCCCACCTCATTGTCTTAGCTGTATTCTGCTGTGTCTTTGATGTAATGCCCTCCTGACTGTATCTCTGCAGACACATTCTTCTCTGTCTATATATGCTTTGTATCTGATTTGTATTCCCTCACTTTACCTGACGAAGGAGCAGCGCTCCGAAAGCTCGTAATTTCAAATAAAACTGTTGGACTATAACCTGGTGTTGTGCGACTTCTCATTTGTGTCAAAGGTGACTGACTGTTGGCTGCACCATTGTTTCAAGGCACTGTGCCGCCCTGTCTCTAATCACTGACCTTCTGTCCCCACAGATCCTGATTGAGTTCTGCGCTGGAGGAGCTGTGGATGCAGTCATGCTGGGTAAGTACAAGTTCTGTTGACAAACAGGTAGGTGCTGTGCATTATTCCAGCACTGATTGTATTTAACTTTACATTGCTCTGTGCTGAAAGTGAGAGAAGTACATAGAAATAGATTCTTCGACATTACGTCTCGGCCCAACCCGTCCGTGTTGGCCTTCACCCTTCACGTGAGCAAATAGTTCTAATCACATTTACCCACCCTGTTCCCACATCTCTTTATCGCCTTTTCCTTTATCCTCCTCTCCAATCTAATCTTCAATGTTGACACAGTTTCTGCCTCAATCACTAACCCTGGGAGTGAATCCCACAGCCTCACAACTCTCTGTGTGAAGAAGTTTCTCCTGCCCTCTGTTCTAAATCTCTTGCATTTAATCTTGTATCACTGGCCCCTCATTCCAAACCCCTCAATCATAGGAAACAGTCTGCTTCTATCTACCCTGTCCCATCCTTTCATAATATTAAACACATCAATGCTTTTGCCCGTAATGTGCTTTGTTTTAACAGAAAAAAGACCCAATTTTTCAAGTCTTTCTTTGTATTTGTATTTCATCATACCAGGCAGCATCTGAGTGAATCTGCATTCCACTCTCTCTAAAGCCCCAATATCCTTCCTATAGTGTGGACCGACACTGCACACAGCCCTCTAACTGAGGTCTTACTACGGTTTTATATCGGCTCATCATTATCTCTTTGCTTTTATATTCTATACCTCTTGTGATTAAAACCTAGAATTTCTTTAGCTTGTTTCATGGCCTTTTCTGTCCTGTGCACCTGTCCCCCAAATCCCTCTGCTCTTCCCCAGCACCAAGCCTACTCCCATTCACAGTAACCTGTCCCCCAAATCCCTCTGCTCTTCCCCAGCACCGAGCCTACTCCCATTCACAGTAACCTGTCCCCCAAATCCCTCTGCTCTTCCCCAGCACCGAGCCTACTCCCATTCACAGTATAATTACTGCTTTTATTTAACCAAATGAATCATTTCACACTTAATGACATTGAATTCCATCTGCCACTTTTTAGCCAATTCCCCATCTTATCAATATCACTTTGTAGCTTCCTTTGGTCTTCTAAAGAATTAACTATACTTCTTATTTTAGTATTACCTGCAAATTTCAACACCTCTCCCTTTAGCCCTATATCCACATCATTGATAGAAAAAGCGAACAGAAGTGGTCCCAGACAGAACCCTGTGGGACACCACTGCCCACTTCCAACCACTCTGAGAAACTGTCTTTAACTCCCACTTTCTGTTTCCTCCCTTCTAACCAATTTTTAATCCAGTTTGCTACCCACCCTCTAATTCCATACCCCTTAATCTTCTTGTGGTATCTTGTCTAGGGCTTTCCTAAAGTCCATTGCATTTTCCCCATTTACCATGTCTGAGGTTTGTCAAACACAATTGTCCCTTTTGAAATTCGTGCTGGCTACTTTTATTTTCTCTTTATCTACACACATGGTAATTTTATCCTTAATTAAAGACTAAAATTTTCTCTGCCACAGATGTTAAGCTAACTGGCCTGTAATTACCCAGAGTAGCTCTGTCTCCCTTTTCACAAGTGGTTACCACATTGGCTACTCTCCAGTTCTCTAGTTCACAACCACACCCAATAGTGCCCTGAAATAACCTGAAATTTCAGATCCTCTCTGGCCACAGGGGAGGTGCCAGAGGACTGGAGGACAGCTAACGTAGTACCATTATTCAAGAAGGGTAGTAGGGATAAACCAGGGAATTACAGGCCAGTGAGCCTAACATCAGTGGTAGGGAAATTATTGGAAAAAATTCTGAGGGACAGAATTAGTCTCCACTTGGAGAGGCAAGGATTAATCAAGGATAGTCAGCATGGCTTTGTCAGGGGAGATCATGTCTAACCAATTTGATTGAATTTTTCGAGGGGGTGACTAGGTTTGTGGATGAGGGTAGTGCAGTTGATATAGTCTACATGGAGAGGCACAGAGCCTGAAATGCCCCCTCCGAGTTACCTTTAAAACCCTCGCCGACCAGCCCATTCCATCCGAAATCTAGACTTTGCAGTTCTACTTGACACTTGTTCACCGTAGCTTTATCAGGAATGAACTGTCCACAGATACTGCTGGTGTCTTTTTTCTGTGAGGGGATCGGGGACGGGTGGGAAGACCCTGAGCTCCAGAAAATAAATTCAGCCCAGATCAGATTGAGCTGCTCTCGGAGTCTGCCAACACATGCCCATATTGGCTCACTGGGGGTCTCCTGTGGCAGGAAGCAGGTATTGCAGCAAGACACTCTCCACCAGAGGGGCTGCAGTCCTTTTACACAGCTCACTCAGGGTCAGAAATGGCTGAAGCCCTCTTCACCGAGCAATGTGGAGCAGTACTGCTTAGATAGGATGCTATCAGACTTTGGGAAGCATGATGTTCAGTATAATCTTTGCTAGATTCACCCTCTTGTTGCTACTCGTCTTCTTGTGTTGTAGAATTGGAGAGGGCCCTGACTGAGCCTCAAATTCGTGTCATTTGCAAGCATACACTGGAAGCTCTGAGTTACCTCCATGACAACAAGGTGATCCACCGGGACCTGAAGGCTGGGAATATCCTGCTCACCATGGACGGGGATGTCAAACTGGGTAAAGCCTCTGCTCTTCAGCAGCAGCAATGTGACCGCCCGTTTCTTAATGTAACAGTGTCTGAAAACACAGCTGGTCTGTAATAAAAATAGAAAATTCTGGAAATACTCAGCAGGTCAGGCAGCATCTGTGGAGAGAGAAATCTGGCCTATAATGGTGTCTGAACTAAACATCTGGCTTGTAATGGTGTCTGAGATGCACAGCTGGTCAAGACAACATGGCTTTCTGCAGTATATTTCAGCAGAAATGCAAATATTATTAGAATGATGGAGGCTGGAGCCGGGGGCTGGGGCTGTGTGTATGGAGCCGGGGGCTGGAGCCTGGGGGTGGTATTTACTGGGGGCTGGGGCTGTGTGTATGGAGCCGGGGGCTGGGGCCTGGGGGTGGTATTTACCGGGGGCTGGGGCTGTGTGTATGGAGCCGGGGGGCTGGGGCTGTGTGTACGGAGCTGGGGCTGTATGTACCGGAGGCATGGGGGTTGTGTTTACGGGGCTGGGGACTATATGTACGGAGTCGTGGGCCGGGGACTGTGTGTATGGAGCCGGGGGCTGGAGCTGTGTGTATGGAGCCGGGGGCTGGGGCTGTGTGTATGGAGCCGGGGGGCTGGGGCTGTGTGTATGGAGCCGGGGGCTGGGGCTGCGTGTATGGAGCCGGGGGGCTGGGGCTGTGTGTACGGAGCTGGGGGGCTGGGGCTGTGTGTATGGAGCCGGGGGCTGGAGCTGTGTGTATGGAGCCGGGGGCTGGGGCCGTGTGTATGGAGCCGGGGGCTGGGGCTGTGTGTATGGAGCCGGGGGGCTGGGGCTGTGTGTATGGAGCCGGGGGCTGGGGCTGTGTGTACGGAGCCGGGGGGCTGGGGCTGTGTGTATGGAGCCGGGGGGCTGGGGCTGCGTGTACGGAGCCGGGGGGCTGGGGCTGGGTGTACGGAGCCGGGGGGCTGGGGCTGTGTGTATGGAGCCGGGGGGCTGGGGCTGTGTGTATGGAGCCGGGGGCTGGGGCTGTGTGTATGGAGCCGGGGGGCTGGGGCTGTGTGTATGGAGCCGGGGGCTGGGGCTGTGTGTATGGAGCCGGGGGGCTGGGGCTGGGGCTGGGTGTATGGAGCCGGGGGGCTGGGGCTGTGTGTATGGAGCCGGGGGCTGGGGCTGTGTGTATGGAGCCGGGGGGCTGGGGCTGTGTGTACGGAGCTGGGGGGCTGGGGCTGTGTGTACGGAGCTGGGGGGCTGGGGCTGTGTGTATGGAGCCGGGGGGCTGGGGCTGTGTGTATGGAGCCGGGGGGCTGGGGCTGTGTGTATGGAGCCGGGGGGCTGGGGCTGTGTGTATGGAGCCGGGGGCTGGGGCTGTGTGTATGGAGCCGGGGGGCTGGGGCTGTGTGTACGGAGCTGGGGGGCTGGGGCTGTGTGTATGGAGCCGGGGGCTGGAGCTGTGTGTATGGAGCCGGGGGGCTGGGGCTGTGTGTATGGAGCCGGGGGCTGGAGCTGTGTGTATGGAGCCGGGGGGCTGGGGCTGTGTGTATGGTGCCGGGGGCTGGGGCTGTGTGTATGGAGCCGGGGGGCTGGGGCTGCGTGTACGGAGCCGGGGGGCTGGGGCTGTGTGTATGGAGCCGGGGGCTGGGGCTGCGTGTACGGAGCCGGGGGGCTGGGGCTGGGTGTACGGAGCCGGGGGGCTGGGGCTGCGTGTACGGAGCCGGGGGCTGGGGCTGGGTGTACGGAGCCGGGGGGCTGGGGCTGCGTGTACGGAGCCGGGGGCTGGGGCTGGGTGTACGGAGCCGGGGGGCTGGGGCTGGGTGTACGGAGCCGGGGGGCTGGGGCTGTGTGTATGGAGCCGGGGGGCTGGGGCTGTGTGTATGGAGCCGGGGGGCTGGGGCTGTGTGTATGGAGCCGGGGGGCTGGGGCTGCGTGTACGGAGCCGGGGGCTGGGGCTGCGTGTACTGGAGCTGGGGCCTGGGGGTGGTATTTACTGGAGCTGGGGGTTGGGGCCCTGCAGCTTGTCCCACCCAGTGCCTGCAGTCAGTTTAATAAATTCGATGTGAGAAATGTTGTGCCTGTGCAGACCCAGAATCAGTGTTCCAGGAACCAGGGCGAGTCACAGTCCTTTCTTTGTGTGTTGCAGCTGATTTTGGGGTCTCTGCAAAGAACAGCAGGACAATGCAACGGAGGGACTCCTTTATTGGAACACCTTACTGGTAAGATGTGGCTTTTACTGCTCTGCTTGTACATTGTGAAGACCCTGTTTCCCGGTGTGTGTACTGGGTATTAATCAGTCAGTGTCTGTTTCCCAGTGTGTGGGGTGTGTGTATTGGGTATTTATCAGTCAGTGCCTGTTTCTCAGTGTGTGGGGTGTGTGTACTGGGTATTTATCAGTCAGTGCCTGTTTCTCAGTGTGTGGGGTGTGTGTACTGGGTATTTATCAGTCAGTGCCTGTTTCCCAGTGTGTGGGGTGTGTGTACTGGGTATTTATCAGTCAGTGCCTGTTTCCCAGTGTGTGGGGTGTGTGTATTGGGTATTTATCAGTCAGTGCCTGTTTCTCAGTGTGTGGGGTGTGTGTATTGGGTATTTATCAGTCAGTGCCTGTTTCTCAGTGTGTGGGGTGTGTGTACTGGGTATTTATCAGTCAGTGCCTGTTTCCCAGTGTGTGGGGTGTGTGTATTGGGTATTTATCAGTCAGTGCCTGTTTCTCTGTGTGGGGTGTGTGTACTGGGTATTTATCAGTCAGTGCCTGTTTCCCAGTGTGTGGGGTGTGTGTACTGGGTATTTATCAGTCAGTGTCTGTGTTGCGTCAGACAGGCAGTGACTCGTTGTGCCCGTGTTTCTCTAGGATGGCGCCTGAAGTGGTGATGTGTGAGACGTCGAAAGACAGGCCCTACGATTACAAAGCAGATATCTGGTCACTGGGTGTCACGTTGATTGAGATGGCCCAGATGGAGCCTCCACACCATGAGCTGAACCCTATGAGAGTACTGCTGAAAATTGCTAAAGCCGACCCACCCACCCTGGCACAGCCGTCCCGATGGTAAGTGTCTTTATACCTGAATCACCCAAACCCTAGAATAATCCTCACTTCAGTTGTGTACAGTTTCAGAATAACCCATCCTGTTCACTTCCACTTTCCCTGTACCCCTCTGGCACCTTCTTCACGCACCTCACCTTGTTCCAACCTGCCTGTCTCTCCTTTAAAATCCTCCCAAGCCCCACCCTGAGTTTCTCCCTGAGATATCCTTCCTCCTTTCATCTCAGCTGCTTCACTGAACAATTCCTCACCTTTGATTTCAATCTCACCTCAGCTACTCTTGCCCTATCCTCTGGATTTACTACCCTCCTTTCCTCCCTTCCTCCCTAAACCTCTCCTTCCATATAAACTGCCTTACCCATAAACACAGCCACCTTGACCTTGCCATCTCCCGTAACCTTTCTCCTCACCTGGTTTCGATCACTGATAAGATGATTCTGGGAGTGTTTGATGGGACAGTGTAGAGGGAGCTTTACTCTGTAAATAGTAATGTTTTCTACCACACCCCTGCTACAATTGGAACACGACTGTTGGGAGAATGAATGTGGTGTTTTTAACGTGGGTGATGTTCTACCCTGTGAGGTAGCACCTAGAACGCACAGTTTTCATCTATTGCTTGGCAAAGGTGAGTCCCGGCTTGGCTCTATTATGAGATTCGTCACCTCTGAGCCAGAAGGCCGTGGGTTCAAGCCCCATTCCAGAACTTCACCACATAATCTAGGCTGACGGAGTGCTTCACTGACGGAGTTAAAACCGAGACTCCACTTACCTGTTCAGGTGGATGTTGAAGAGCTCATGGCACTATTGAAAGAAGAGCAGGGGAGTTGAATGTTCTTTGCTAAACCAGCATCACTCAAACAGATGAACTGGTCAAATGCTGGAAGCTCTCACCATGTCAGTCAGCATCTGTGGAGAGAACAGACAAGGTAATGTTTCATGTGTAACCCGTCGTCAGAGCTGGGTATCAGGTGCTGAGTGTTTCCATCTTCTGACGAAAGGTCATCGACCTGAAACGTTAACTCTGTTTCTCTCTTCACAGATGCTGCCTGACCTGCTGAGTATCTCCAGCATTCTCTGTTTTAATTTCAGATTTCCAGCATCTGCAGTATTTTCTTTTTTCCATTTTCTGTTCTTGTTTCCCATTTCCAGTGGCTGCAGTTTTTGCTTTTTATGAACATTTGTCTCATCGCTGTTTGTGGGATCTCACTGTGCACATTGGCGTCCACATTTGCCTACATAACAGCACTTGGCATGTTTCTGAGAGACGTGACCAGATGCTCTAAGTCTTTTATATTCTATCTGGTGGCTGCTGTTTCTCGCCGTAGGTCTCCTGAGTTCAGTGACTTCCTGAGGAAGGCGGTGGAGAAGAACGTCGAGGTGAGGTGGTCATGCCAGCAGCTGCTACAGGTGAGCATGTAAGCCGTGTTTGATGGGCACTGAGTGGGGAACAGCTTCACATTCTGACCTGCACCAGTGAGGGTAGTAAGGGGGCTGAACAACTCAATATTGTGATAATACTGTGATCCATCCCGATTAATAAATACACAACTATAAGGGGCGGAGACCTAACACTGTGAGCAGTCCAGATTATAAATACATAAGATATATACATACATACTTGGAAGATACGAATCTTAGTGGGGTGTAAGAGCAAAGGGATCTCTGAGTACAAATACACAAATCACTGAAAGTAGCGACACAGGTTAATAGGGCCATAAAAAAGCAAACCAAGCACTAGGGTTTATTTCTAGAGGGATTGAATTGAAAAGTAGGGAAATTATGCTAAACTTGTATCGAACCTTGGTTAGACCACACTGAGTACTGCATACAATTCTGGTCGCCATATTATAAAAAGGATATAGAGGCTCTGGAGAAGGTGCAGAGAAGATTTACAAGGATGATACCAGAAATGCGAGGGTATACCCGTCGGGAAAGGATGAACAAGCTGGGTCTCTATTCTCTGGAAAAGAGAAGGCTGAGGGGTGACCTAATAGAGGTCTTTAAAATTATGAAAGGTTTTGATAGAGTAGATACAGAGAGAGTGTTTCCACTTGTGGGGAAGAGCAAAACTAGAGGCCATCAATATAAGATAGTCACCAAGAAATCAAATTGGGTAAAGAAGTTTCTTCTGACTTCCCTGAGAGTGGTGAGAATGTGAAACTCGCTACCACAGGGAGTGGTTGAAGTGAATAGTATAGATGCATAAAAGGGGAGGCTAGATAAGCATATGAAGGAGAAGGGAATGGAAGGTTATGCTGATAGAGTTAGATGAAGAAAGATGGAGCATAAACGTCGACATGGACTGGTTGGGTTGAATGACCTGTTTCTGTGATGTATATCCTATGTAATAACTATATAATACATAATGTCTCATCCGAAAGACGGCACCACCAGCAGTGCAGCACTCCCTCAGTATCGGCCTGGACTATGGGCTCAAGCCTCTGGAGTGAGGTTTGAACTTGCGACCTTCTGACTCGGAGGGGAGAGTGCTAGCACTGAGCCATGGTGTGAACCTGGGCACTATCAGCAGGTCATTCACTAGTGGAGCAGCATCATACCTGAGCCTGATCTGGGCCTCGGTTGGCCTCCACACCCACAATTTCTTGCCATTGTCACTAGATAGTGATGAAGAGTAGGAATCCTGGCTAGTTTTCCAATCACTAACTCAGGAGTGCTGAGGCCAACTGTGGTGTCCCAACACAGCTCAGCTGATTCCGCGCAGGCTAGGGATGGAGCCTGAGATCTTCCTGAGTGCCACATTGGGCAGTGCATTTACCCATCGAGTGACAGGGGCAAGCCTGAAATCGCTGTTGTGATCTGGTTCTAAGTGCAGCTTGACTGGCCTGTCAGAGTTTATGGGCCACCCATTCTGTGCAACAGCTGGTTTCTATATCAGAACAGCCAGTCAGAGTGTGCAGACTTAGAAATTGAGGAGCAACAGCTGAAGGGGAAGGAGAACGAGCTGCTTTGAGGTGTCTCCGTTCTCTTATATGGATTTTCATCAGAAAAATAGCAGCTTCATGTCTATCGGACTGTGCTGTTTCAGCCTAACACCCCATGCATCTGTGAGTATAGGTTAGAGCCTGTTTGTTAGGTGCTTGTGGTGTGTGTACCTGCGCTGGGATTAGAGTCTCGCTGTGCAGTTTGGCAGTCTAACCACTTGGTGCTGAGAATCTGCACTAAGCAAAGTAATGTGCAGAGAGGCTCCCAGTCCAAGCTCTCGTGTCAGCTCCTCATGGGAGCAAGTAAGAGTTTTGGTTCAATAAAATGATTCTGAGCCCGTCCCACTCCACTAACCCTTTCTAGCGCTGATCCGGAGTCAGTCCCACTCCACTAACCCTTTCTAGCGCTGATCCGGAATCAGTCTCGTTCCACTAACCCTTTCTAGCGCTGATCCGGAATCAGTCTCGTTCCACTAACCCTTTCCTAGCGCTGATCCGGAGTCAGTCTCGTTCCACTAACCCTTTCCTAGCGCTGATCCGGAGCCAGTCCCACTCCACTAACCCTTTCCTAGCGCTGATCCGGAATCAGTCCCACTCCACTAACCCTTTCCTCGTGCTGATCCGGAGTCAGTCCCACTCCACTAACCCTTTCCTAGCACTGATCCGGAGTCAGTCCCACTCCACTAACCCTTTCCTAGCGCTGATCCGGAGTCAGTCTCGTTCCACTAACCCTTTCCTAGCGCTGATCCGGAATCAGTCCCACTCCACTAACCCTTTCCTCGTGCTGATCCGGAGTCAGTCCCACTCCACTAACCCTTTCCTAGCGCTGAGTCAGTCTCGTTCCACTAACCCTTTCCTAGCGCTGATCCGGAGTCAGTCCCACTCCACTAACCCTTTCCTAGCGCTGAGTCAGTCTCATTCCACTAACCCTTTCCTAGCGCTGATCCGGAGTCAGTCCCACTCCACTAACCCTTTTCTAGCGCTGATCCGGAGTCAGTCTCGTTCCACTAACCCTTCCCTAGTGCTGATCTGGAGTCAGATCTTATTCAGTTTGCCCTGAGCTTAAAGGTCTTGTTTTCTGATGGCCACAAAGCATGAAAGTTAAAGAAATAGAAACAAACCGTTCTGGAATTGCAGAGCAGATCCATCAACGTCTGAAGAGACAGATGAACATTCCGAGCAGGGCCCAGTTCTGATGAAGGGTAATGCCCGGGACTTTAAGCGTTCGATGCTGATGGGCCCGCTCTGCATTTCCTCTTGTGTTTCAGAGTTCCAGTATTCCTTTGGGTTTGCAGAGGTAAAGAACCTCTTTCCTGCAGCCTAACTTCAGCCCATGTTTAATGTCACTTAGTGTAAGTAGTGCACCAGCCCCTTGAGAATCCTTGACGTCTCAACCAAGGGTTGCTGTCGCGAACTGTACTGCTTCCAAACACACTGCCTGGTGCAGTTACAGCACAGCGACACAGGCAGCACCTAACTCAGTGGCAGATCTCTGGCCTTGGGCAGCAGTTGAGAACAGGGAGAGGGACTGTGTGATGTACTGTGCGTGTCTGAGTGTTTGTTCCTAAATCTGCTCCTCTTTCTTTGCAGCACCCATTTGTGGTGAATGTTAACAGCAATAAGCCAGTGAGGGAGCTGATTGCAGAAGCAAAGGCAGAGGTAACGGAAGAGATTGAGGAGAGCAAGGAGGATGAAGAGGAAGAGGATTCAGAAAATGCAGCAGTGAGTATCAGATACGTCTCCCCAGCACACTGATGTCCATTAATTGGGAGTTTGGCTGGTAAGGTAGTGTTTGATTCACAGCTTTGTGTCCATAGGCTCCAGTCCAGAGTCTTTCCAGCTCTTAAACTCACCCATTCACCCACCCATTCACCCACCCACCCATATCATCAGGTCTGCCGATTCTCAGCCAGGT
This sequence comes from Squalus acanthias, assembly GCA_030390025.1. Lineage (NCBI taxonomy): Eukaryota > Metazoa > Chordata > Chondrichthyes > Squaliformes > Squalidae > Squalus > Squalus acanthias. Next base: position 1,489,698 of record JASTWF010000043.1, read on the forward strand.
CACTGAGTGAAAAACCTTGAGCTGGGTGGAGGGCACCATGCAGGTCCCGGTATGATACATTTAAACAACAAGCAGACCTGCACCAAGCTGTAGAGCATGGTGACACACCATGGGTGCTCAAATCCACCGAGTGGCTGGAATGTTGAATCGCACCGGGTGCTGTGTGCTATTTGCACTTGTATTTGGTAAGTAATTGTGGGGGAAGAGCTGGAGTGGGAATAACTCACTGTGACAATCACCATCCAGTGAAGAGCTGGAGTGGGAGTAACTCACTGTGACAATCACCATCCAGTGAAGAGCTGGAGTGGGAGTAACTCACTGTGACAATCACCATCCAGTGAAGAGCTGGAGTGGGAGTAACTCACTGTGACAATCACCATCCAGTGAAGAGCTGGAGTGGGAATAACTCACTGTGACAATCACCATCCAGTGAAGAGCTGGAGTGGGAGTAACTCACTGTGACAATCACCATCCAGTGAAGAGCTGGAGTGGGAGTAACTCACTGTGACAATCACCATCCAGTGAAGAGCTGGAGTGGGAGTAACTCACTGTGACAATCACCATCCAGTGAAGAGCTGGAGTGGGAATAACTCACTGTGACAATCACCATCCAGTGAAGAGCTGGAGTGGGAGTAACTCACTGTGACAATCACCATCCAGTGAAGAGCTGGAGTGGGAGTAACTCACTGTGACAATCACCATCCAGTGAAGAGCTGGAGTGGGAGTAACTCACTGTGACAATCACCATCCAGTGAAGAGCTGGAGTGGCCCTGGCCGCGATGCCCGTCATTGGGTGAAAAGCTTGTGGATACTCGCCGTCCAGGTTCAAACGGTCATTTGGGTAAATTGTTAAAGGGTTTCTGTACCCCAGCGGGACTGATATCAGGAAATCCTTCTTCACACAAAGAGCAATCGGCACATGGAATAGACTCGGATAGGAACAGGAGGAGGCCATTCAGCCCCTTGAGCCTGCTCTGCCATTCAGTTAGATCATGGCTGATCTGCACCGCAACTCCATTTACCCGCCTTTGCTCCATATCCCTTAATACCCTTACCCAACAAAAATCGATCGATCTCAGTCTTGAAAGCTCCAGTTGTTCCCCAACATCTACAGCCTTTTGGGGGAGAGAGTTCCAGATTTCCACCAACCTTTGTGTGTAGGGGAGTGGAGGCAAAAACCCTGGAATTATTTAAGAAACATCTGGATACTGAAAAGGGGGTACAGTAGGTTCTTTCAGGATAGAGCGAGTTTGATGGGCCGAATGGCCTTCCTCCTCCCTGTTTATCATGGAAAGGTGAACCTCCCTCTTTCCCCTGAAGGCGCCATGATATTAAAAGAAGGGGCATCTTTCATTCCTTCATTAATTAGGTGCCACAATGGAAAAGCTAATGCGCGGTGGACAACCTTTGATGGGCTGAACAGCCTTTCCTCAGCACTGAATTTTCCTATGCTGTTAATGTTGTGCCATGCTCAGACTGCTAATGCTAATATCTAGTAACTCCACTGGATTCCTTTACCAATCAGGGGACATCCTTCTCTCCTTCTGTTTCCCCCAACACTATCTACTAGTTGAGATGGTGAGCAAGTAACCCCTGCTAATGTTGCTCTGTACTGTTGCTACTGTAATATGTGCCTCAGCTAACACAGACTTTCTGCGTATGAATGGCAGTCCTGTCTGAGCAATTTTTATCTTCTGTTGTGAACTTGGTGTTAGATTGACTTTGTTTCATGGATACAACTAGCTATGAATAGAACTGTGAATTAAACAGACCGCACTGGTATAACTGTGGATTGGAATTACACAACAAAAGAGGTTTATGCTGTTGTTTTTCTCTAGGCTCTGCCAGGTCATAAACGTGCCCCATCAGATATCAGCACAGCCAGCTCTGAGGACGAGAAACTCTCCCAGTCCCCCTCGACCCTCGAGTCTGTGTCTGAGAAAATGGAGACAGAGACTGCAGAGGAAAACGCAGACAAGGTCAGTGACAAGCTGTCGGACGAGGGGATTGGTACCAGCGAAGGGGAGAAGCCCGAGAGCGACAGGCTGATGGAGAACAATGCTTCCGACACCAGTAATGAAGAGGTGCAAGGAGGCAATGGGGACCTGTACACTGAGGCTGGAAAACCTGCACCGTCTGAGGAGAAACCCAAGGCAGAGGAGCTGAGTGCAAAGACTCCGGGGGCTGAGGGAAGCCCTGAAGAACCTCTGAAGGAGGTAAGTAGCAAAGAGTCCAGTTCTACGGAGTACTGCTTCTACAGAGTACTAAACTCAGGAATTTGGTGAGTGAGGGAATTCGGTGAGGTGGGGGTAACAGGTGCTGCATTATACATTAAAAAAATATAAACAACTAGGGTTAAATTAGGACTATGGGCTAAGTTACAGTAAAGATCTAAAGCATATAACTAAATTTAATAAATTAAACAAGGTTGTTACCTAGATTAAAATATATTAATAGACAATTGAGTATTTCAAAACTTGAAAACCTAATTAGTTAAATAAAATACAATAGAGATGGCAGGGCAGGTGTTGTCTTGCAGCTGTAGCATGTGGGAGCTGGTGGACCCCAGTGTCATCCACAGCAACCGTGTCTGCAGCTCGAGGAACTTCAGCTCAAAGTTGATGAGCTGGACAGCTTAGGACGCTGCGATACATCAGGGAGGGAGAAAGTTACCTGGGCACTGTGGGGCTAAAAGCATCCCAATAATGGATAATCAAGGGGTTATTGGAGTGGGGGGGGGGGAAACTTAAAACAATCACTATCATTAGAGAGAAAGTACGAAGCAAACTAATGGGACGAAAGGTGGACAAGTCCCCTGGACCCGATGGCTTGCATCCTAGAGTCTTAAAAGAGGTGGCTGCAGAGATAGTGGATGCATTGGTTGTAATCTACCAAAATTCCCTGGATTCTGGAGAGGTCCCAGCGTACTGGAAAACCGCAAATGTAACGCCCCTATTTAAGAAAGGAGAGAGACAGAAAGCAGACAACTATCGACCAGTTAGCCTAACATCTGTCATTGGGAAAATGCTGGAGTCCATCATTAAGGAAGTGGTAGCAGGACATTTAGAAAATCATAATATAGTCAAGCAGAGTCAGCATGGTTTTATGAAAGGGAAATCATGTTTGACAAATTTGCTGGAGTTCTTTGAGGATGTAACGAGCAAGGTGGATAAAGGGGAACCAGTAGATGTCATGTATTTGGATTTCCAGAAGGCATTTGATAAAGTGCCACATAAAAGGTTACTACACAAGATAAGAGCTCACGAGATTGGGGGTAATATATTAGGATGGATAGAGGATTGGCTAACTAACAGAAAACAGAGAGTCGGGATAATTGGGTCATTTTCAGGTTGGCAAACTGTAACTAGTGGGGTGCCACAGGGATCAGTGCTGGGGCCTCAACTATTTACAATCTATATTAATGACTTGGATGAACGGACTGAGTGTAATGTAGCCAAATTTGCTGATGATACAATGATAGGTGGGAAAACAAATTGTGTGGAGGACGCAAACAATCTCCAAAGGGATATAGATAGGCTAAGTGAGTGGGCAAAAGTCTGGCAGATGGAGTTTAATGTGGGAAAATGCGAGGTTATCCACTTTGGTAGGAAAAATAAAAAAGCAAATTATTATTTAAATGGAGAGAGATTACAAAATGCTGAGGTACAGAGGGATCTGGGGGTCCTTGTACATGAATCACTAAAAGTTAGCATGCAGGTACAGCAAGTAATCAAAGAGGCAAATTGAGTGTTGGCCTTTATTGCAAGGGGGGATGGAGTATAAAAGTAGCGAAGTCCTGTTACAACTGTACAGGGCGTTGGTGAGACCACACCCGGAGTACTGCGTACAGTTTTGGTCTCCTTATTTAAGGAAGGATATACTTGCATTGGAGGCAGTTCAGAGAAGGTTCACAAGGTTGATTCTGGAGATGAAAGGGGTTGTCTTATGAAGAAAGGTTGAGCAGGTTGGGCCTATAACCATTGGAGTTTAGAAGAATGAGAGGCTTAACAGGGTAGATGCAGAGAGGATGTTTCCCCTCATGGAGGAATCTAGAACTAGGGGGCATAATTTCAGAATAAGGGGGCACCCATTTAAATCGGAAATGAGGAGGAATTTCTTCTCTGAGTGTCGTGAATCTTTGGAATTCTCTTCCCCAGAGAGCTGTGGAGGCTGGGTCATTGAATATATTTAAGGTGGAGATTGACAGATTTTTGAAAGGTAAAGGAGTCGAGGGTTATGGGGAGCGGGCAGGGAAGTGGAGTTGAGGCCAAGATCAGATCAGCCATGATCTTATTGAATGGCGGAGCAGGCTCGAGGGGCCAAATGACCTAATCCTGCTCCTACTTCTTATGTTCCAGGAGGCAGTCACACCCCTTAGGTTAAATACTTCAGATTTGGTCCGTGGTCAGGGACAGGAGGGTGTGACTACAAGTGAGGCAGGTATGAGGATCCAGAAGGTAGCAGAGGAGTAGCCTCAGCCCTTGCACTTGTCCAACAGGCACGAGGTTCTTGCAGCCTGTGTGGACGAGAGCAGGGACTGCAGGGAGGATGAGCAAACTGACCACAGCATCGTGGTACAGGGGGCCATTCAAGTTGGGGGAGTAAAAAGGAATGTAGTAGCGGTAGGGGGCAGTATACTAAGGGGAATAGATACTTTTCTCTGCAGCTGAGAGCATGAGTCCCGAAGGCTGTGCCAGGGTTAAGGATATCTCCTCGGGGCTGGAGAGGAACTTGGAGTGGGAGGGGAAGGATCCAGTTGTCGTGGTCCACGTAGGTACCAACGACATAGGTAGGACTAAGAAAGAGGTTCTGCTGAGGGAGTATGAGCAGCTAGGGGCTAAATTAAAAAGCAGAACCACAAAGGTAATAATCTCTGGATTACTACCTGAGCCACGAGCAAATTGGCATAGGGTCAATAAGATCAGAGAGTTGAATGCGTGGCTCAAGGATTGGTGTGGGAGAAATGGGTTTCGATTCATGGGGCACTGGCACCAGAACTGGGGAAAGAGGGAGCTGTTCCATTGGGATGGACTTCACTTGAACCGCGCTGGGACCAGTGTTCTGGCCAATCGAATAACTAGGGCTGTAGATAGGGCTTTAAACTAAATAGTGGGGGGGGGAGGTTCAAGTGAGGGGAAACTTAGAAAATTAAAGAGAAAGGACAAGGCAATAGTGCAGGGTAGCGATAGGGGTAATGATAACCAGAGTGTGACAGGAAGGGACAGAGCGTACAAGCATAAGAATGCACCAGCAAATAGGTAGGGAAAAATGGTAAAAAGACAAAATTAAAGGCTCTTTATCTGAATGCACGCAGCATTCGTAACAAGATAGATAAATTGACGGCACAAATAAAAATAAATGGGTATGATCTGATAGCCATTACAGAGATGTGGTTGCAAGGTGACCAAAGCTGGGAACTGAATATTCAGGGGTATTTGACATTTTGGAGGAATAGGCAGAAAGGAAAAGGAGGTGGGGTAGCTCTGTTAATAAAGGATGAGATCAGTACAGTAGTGAGAAATGATCTAGGCTCGGAAGATCAAGATGTAGAATCAGTTTGGGTGGAGATAAGAAATAATAAGGGAAAGAAGTCACTGGTGGGAGTAGTCTATAGGCCCCCTAACAGTAGCTACACTGTAGGATAGAGTATAAATCAAGAAATAATGGGGGCTTGTAAGAAAGGTACTGTAATAATCGTGGGCAATTTTAATCTTCATATAGATTGGACAAATCAAATGGGCAAAGGTAGCCTTGAGGACGAGTTCATAGAGTGTATTCAGGACAGTTTCTTAGAACAATACATTGTGGAACTAACCAGGGAACAGGCTATTTTAGATCTGGTACTGTGTAATGAGATAGGATTAATTAATGATCTCATTGTAAAGGATCCTCTCGGGAAGAGTGATCATAACATGATAGAATTTCACATTCAGTTTGAGGGTGAGAAACTTGGGTCTGAAACTAGTGTCTTAAACTTAAATAAAGGCAATTACAAAGGTATGAAGACAGAGTTGGCTAAAGTGGACTGGGAAAATAGATTAAAAGGTAAGACAGTAGATAAGCAGTGGCAGACTTTTAAGGAGGATTTCATAACACTCAACAAAGATATATTCCAGTGAGAAAGAAAAACTCTACGAGAACAATGAACCATCCGTGGCTAACCAAGGAAGTTAAGGAGGGTATCAAATTGAAAGAAAAGGCATACAATGTTGCGAAGATTAGTGGTAGGCCAGAAGATTGGGAAATTTTCAGAAACTTGCAAAGGATGATTAAAAAATAATAGAGGGAGAAAATAGATTGAGAGTAAACTAGCAAGAAATATAAAAACAAACAGTAAGAGCTTCTACAAGTATATAAAAAGGAAGAGAGTAGCTAAAGTAAATGTTGGTCCCTTAGAGGATGAGACTGGGGAATTAATAATGGGAAACAAGGAAATGGCAGAGAATTTGAACAAATATTTTGTATCTGTCTTCATGGTAGAAGACACTAAAAGCATCCCAATAATAGTGAAAAATCAAGGGGCAAAAGGGAGAGAGGAACTTAAAACAATCACTATCACTAGAGAAAAAGTACGAGGCAAACTAATGGGACTAAAGGCTGACAAGTCCCCTGGACCTGATGGCCTGCATCCTAGGGTTTTAATAGAAGTGGCTGCAGAGATAGTGGATGCATTGGTTGTAATCTTCCAAAATTCCCTAGACTCTGGAAAGGTCCCAGCGGATTGGAAAACCGCAAATGTAACACCCCTATTCAGGAAAGGAGGGAGACAGAAAGCAGGAAACTATCGGCCAGTTAGCCTAACATCTGTTATTGGGAAAATGCTGGAATCCATTATTAAGGAAGTAGTAACAGGACATTTAGAAAATCATAATACAATCAAGCAGAGTCAACATTGTTTTATGAAAGAGATATCGTGTTTGACAAATTTATTAGAGTTCTTTGAGGATGTAACGAGCAGGGTGGATAAAGGGGAACCAGTAGATATAGTGTATTTGGATTTCCAAAAGACATTTGATAAGGTGCCACATAAAAGGTTACTGCACAAGATAAGAGCTCATGGTGTTGGGGGTAATATATTAGCATGGATAGAGGATTGGCTAACTAACAGAAAACAGAGAGTCGGGATAAATGGGTCATTTTGAGGTTGGCAATCAGTAACTAGTGGGGTGCCACAGGGATCAGTGCTGGGGCCTCAACTATTTACAATCTATATTAATGACTTGGATGAAGGGACCGAGTGTACTGTAGCCAGATTTGCTGCTGATACAAAGATAGGTGGGAAAGCAAGTTGTGAGGAGGACGCAAAGAGTCTGCAAAGGGATATAGATAGGTTAAGTGAGTGGGCAAAAATTTAGCAGATGGAGTATAATGTGGGAAAATGTGAGGCTATCCACTTTGGTAGGAAGAATAGAAAAGCAAAATATTATTTAAATGGAGAGAGACTACAGAATGCTGCGGTACAGAGGGATCTGGGGGTCCTCGTACATGAAACACAAAAAGTTAGCACACAGGTACAGCAAGTAATTAGGAAGGCAAATGGAATGTTGGCCTTTATTGCAAGGGGGATGGAGTATAAGAGTAAGGAAGTCTTGCTACAACTGCACAGGGCGTTGGTGAGACCACACCTGGAGTACTGCGTACAGTTTTGGTCTCCTTATTTAAGGAAGGATATACTTGCATTGGAGGCAATTCAGAGAAGGTTCACTAGGTTGATTCCTGGGATGAAGGGGTTGTCTTTTGAGGAAAGGTTGAGCAGGTTGGGCCTATACTCATTGGAGTTTAGAAGAATGAGAGGTGATCTTATTGAAACATATAAGATTCTGAGAGGGCTTGACAGGGTAGATGCTAAGAGGATGTTTCCCCCTGTGGGGGAATCTAGAACTAGGGGGCATAGTTTCAGAATAAGGGGTCGCCCATTTAAGACGGAGATGAGGAGGAATTTCTTCTCTCAGAGGGTCGTGAATCTTTGGAATTCTCTACCCCAGAGAGCTGTGGAGGCGGAGTCATTGAATATATTCAAGGCTGAGATAGACAGATTTTTGAACTACAGGGGAGTTGAGGGTTATGGGGAAGGGGCAGGAAAGTGGAGTTGAGGCCAAGATCAGATCAGCCATGATCTTATTGAATGGCGGAGCAGGCTCGAGGGGCCGAATGGCCTACTCCTACTCCTATTTCTTATGTTTTTATGTTCTTATGTTCTTATAAAGGTAGGTGAGGTACACGAGGATGTTACAGAACCTGAAAAGAAAAAAGAGAACGAGCCAGAGGTGGAAAAAGAAAATGCAAGTGCAGAGGAAAAGAAAGTAGCAGAGCCAAACGAAGCAGAGGCTGAGAGAGAGAACGAAGCAGAGGCTGAGAGAGAGAAAAAAGCAGAGGCTGAGAGAGAGAACGAAGCAGAGGCTGAGAGAAAGAATGGAGCAGAGAATGAAGCAGAGGCTGGAGCAGAGAATGAAACAGTCAATACTGAACTGACAGAGGCCTCGTCTGTGACAGAGCCAGAGAAAGTTGAGCAAGGCGAGGAAGAAGCAGTGAATGAAGCTTCTACCGTAGTAGAGGAGATCAGTGTGAAACCGAAAGAGAGTGCAACTGAAGCTGCACCGGAAATGAGTGCTGGGGAAAGAGAGCAAGAGGTGGCAGAGACAACTGTAAACACTCCCACACTTCCCAATGAAGAAACAAAGCAGGAGGAGCAGGCCAATGACCTTAAAGTGGCCTCCGCTACGCAGCCAGTGGAAGCTAAAGGAGTTCCTGAGGTGGCGACTGTAACTGAGAGTGGTGTAACAGCAGATGACACTTCAGAGACAGAGGGTGAGGCCAAGGCACCACCTGAAACCAGCCCTTCCCCAGCGGGGGTAATGGTGAGTGGAGAGTTAAATGAGACACAAGGTGCCGTGTCTCACAATGTGAAGGAAGCAGAGAGTGTGAGCCATGGGGACACAAAGCTAGAGATGATCCCTGAAATCAGTGTCACCACAGAGGAGATGAAGGAAAATGTGGAGCCTGCTGCTCAATCTAAGAGTATGGGTAAAGAGAAGGAGAGAGATGCAGACTCTGGGAGCGGGTCAATGGCAGACAACAGCAGCATCGACCTAAACCTTTCCATATCCAGCTTCCTGTCCCGCAACAAGGAGACCGGATCCATATCGCTCCAGGTAACCACTCAAATTTAGCAGCCAAAAACCCACACAGTCTTTTTTATTATTGATTCTCAGCTTGTGGGCAAGGCTGTCATTTATTGCCCATTGCCAGTTGATGAAGGTGGTGGTGGGTCTTTATTGAAATTTAGATTGGTTTGGTTGAAGAAGTCCCTTCAGCCATTGGATCCCATATTTTCAGAATACCAACCCTACCATCTCCCCATTACAGCTTTAACATTCAGCTGAATAGGCAGATGGGACCTCAGGCTAAATTCTCATCTAAGTGACAGCACCACCAACATTGCAACACTCCTTTAATATTGCACTGGCGTGTGACCACAGACTGCAAGTCCTGGCGTGAAGCTCGAATCCACAACCTTCTGACCCAGGGGCCTTACTCGGAGTACGGTGAATGTATGTGTTACAGTTTTGCAGGTTTCGCACCAGCAAGTCTCTCTGGTTATTTGTTGCTAGTCGTTGCCATAAATGGACCTCGCATCCCCTATGATCCAGATTGCACCTTTACTGCCCAAGGGATCAAATCATAGAACCCTTGCTGCCTGTACTGAGATACAGGCCATTCAGCACATCAAGTCTGTGCTGTGTTCTTTTCCACATGGGCCACCTGCCTGACCCTGACCCTGACCCAGCCCAGCCCCAATCCCAGGGACGTGTTCATTTGCATAACGGGGGTGGTACCTGTGCCATTCATCACTCTGCAGTCGATTGTCACAAGAAAACCAGCATTGTGGGCCCCACTTCCACCAGGATCTTATCCATCATGCAGACGGACTTTGCATGGCGAGCAAGTGAGGGGGAAGTGGTGGGGCTTGTGGCAGGTGGCATCATTCTGCCAGTCCTGCCTCTTATGATGTCAGTACAGGATGGGTAAATAAGCACCCTGGGATGTTTTTCCTACATTAAAGGTGCTATATAAATGAACATTATTGTTGTGATTAGGACTATTTGCTTATGCGATGAGTAAATGCCAACACTGGTTGGGCAGAATGGCCTGTTTCCATGTTGTAACTTCTATGTATTTCTATGAATTTTGAAAGCAGACAAATTCTCTAATAATTACCTGATTACCACTTCTGTGTTGTTGATAGAAAAGGTAAACATTCTAATTATTACTACCCATCAGCCAGAGAGAGTTTCCTCACCTTTATTTCAGTTATTTTTTTCAAATTAAGAAACAAATGAGTTGAATTTTGAAAGTATACAGCAAAGCTGTAATTATCACCACTGTTCCGTTGATCGTAATTAGAATGTTTACATTTTCTTGCAATGAGACAGAGATATGCCACCAGGAATACAGTGTGTGTGCGTATGTGGCAGTGTACAAGGCTGTGAGCGTGCATTTGAGGCAGTGTGGGTGTGTAAATGTGGCAGTAGACAGTCAGTACAGGTACTGGAGTGGAAGGCCAGTACAGGTACTGGAGTGGAAGGCCAGTACAGGTACTGGTGCGTTTCACGCACTCATTTCTTTCTGTATTTGTGTTAATTTGTCAGGAAATGAGGCAGCAGAAAAAGACACTGAAGAAAACTCGTAAGTTTATGGTAGATGGTGTGGAGGTAAAAGTGACAACATCAAAAATCGTTACTGATAATGACAAAAACAATGAAGAAATGAGGTACCTCAGGTAAGAGACTGCTCTCTGCTCATTTTTGCTTAATGCTAAGAGTGACTTGTGCCAGTTTTGTAAAGTGTTTCATAGGAAATGCTTTGAGACAATTTTGTGTTTGGAGTAAATGACTTTCTGATGAATTTCTAATCCTGGATCGGGATTATCCCTCAGTGAGGGTCCAACATGAAATGGTGTTTGTGGCAGCATTTTAATTCCTAGTATTTTTATAACCCAGTGATTTCACAGTGGCTCCCTATCCACCGATATCAGGACATTGTACCTTCCTGTAATCTGCCCTTGCAGGCTTGTGCGACCCGAAGATTAATAATTTATTTCATTACTTCCAGAAATTGATTTCCTAGATTAAGGAAAGACCTGTGTTTAAAGAGCACCTTATCACCTCTCAGACAGGTTTCAGTGTTTCATGTACAGTGAACTAGTTTGAATTGTGGTGACTTACAATGGATATTAAACTCAGACTGGAATTTTCCAAACTACAACTAATGTATTTATAATTTAGTAGAAACATGAAGTCAAAAAAATTATTAAAATGCTGAAAGTGCAACATATTAAACAAATACAGCAAGAAACTCTGTAATGGGTCTGTTACCCTTTGTAAGAATAACCTCAGATATAAAAAGAAAGTTTCTGACACTTGTTGGAAAGAGTTCTATCTCCGAATAGCAAATGCTGCCTGTTTTTATCTGCTTTCACTAGTTTCAGAACTGGCATATTGATTTGAAGCATCACATAAGAACATAAGAATTAGGAGCAGGAGTAGGCCATATGGCCTCTCGAGCCTGCTCTGCCATTTACTAAGATCATGGCTGATCTTCGACCACAACTCCACTTTCCCGTCCGATCCCCATATCCCTTGATTCCCTTAGAGTCCAAAAATCTATCCAAAAACGTATGCACATAACTCTCTCAGAAACAAAACAGATTACTCGGCTTTACCATATACCAGAACCTGGAAAACTCTGAGCTATTGCGAACTCCCTCTTTCTACCTATTAATTCTTTTGAAGTCAGGTTTGAGATGAACTTTATATTTAAATATTACAATTGATGATGCTAATGCAATATCTAAATAGAAATGCAAGTATGGAGCGCGACAGGATTCGCATGAGACAATCAGCAGGAAAGTACATTCGTGCCTGCTAAGATTCAAATCCCATTATCAAGTTTGTTAGCTGAATTGTAACCAGACATTGACAATGAATCAAGACTTATCTTCCAATTACTGGAAACTGCTGTTGCTTACGTTGTTGCAGCCATTAGCAATTCAAATCACAAAACCAAAGGGAACTAGTGCAAAAGACACTGTCTGCTTCTTCAACTAAAAATGAATCTGAACATTTTTGAGTTTGTGGCGGGCAATGGCGGTTTGGAATTAGCCTATCGCCATTGATTCTATGGAGCCGGAGGCGTCGGCTCTTGACATGACACTGCAGCCAGATCTCGCCCACAAGCTCCACCCCAGAATTTGTTGAGGGCCAGATGTTGATGCCTGCAGTATTTGTACCTCTGATTTCCCGGATTTGTTGTTTCTGTCTCTATCTCTGTGTTGAAAGAATAGTCTCTGTGGATGTCAGACTGCCTCCTTGCTGAGTCTCTGCTCCCTCTCTGCAGGCGCCAGGAGTTGCGTGAGCTGCGGCTGCTTCAGAAGGAGGAACAGCGCACACAGCAGCAACTCAGCAACAAGCTGCAGCAGCAGCGCGAGCAGATCTTCCGCCGCTTCGAGCAGGAGATGACGGTGAGTCTAGCAATCTGCAGGTCGTGTGATCAACGAGGGCCTCCCTGTAACGGCATAGAAGCAGCATAGCAGGTGTGACTGCCCTGTTTGTAAAGGGAATGCGGGGGAGCAGCTATTTGTAGGGGAACGGTAGCATAGTGGTAATGTTACTGGGCTAGTAATCCAGAGGCCTGGCTAATGATCCAGAGATGTGAGTTCAAATCCCACCACGGCAGCTGGGGAATTTAAATTTAGTTAATTAAATAAATCTGGAATTTTAAAAAAAAGCTAGGATCAGTAATGGTAACCATGAAACTATCAGATTGTCGTAAAAACCATCTGGTTCACTAATGTCCTTTAGGGAAGGAAATCTGCTGTCCTTACGGTAGAAGACACTAACAGCATCCCAATAATGGATAATCAAGGGGCCACAGGGAGGGGGGATCTAAAGACAATCACTGTCACTAAGGAAAAAGTACTTGGTAAAATAATGGGACTAAAAGACGACAAGTCCCCTGGACCAGATGGCCTGCAACCCAGGTTCTTAAAAGAAGTGGCTGCAGAGATAGTGGATGCATTGGTTGCAATATACCAAAATTCCCTGGACTCTGGAGAGGTCCCAGCAGATTGGAAAACCGCAAATGTAACACCCCTATTTAAGAAAGGAGGTAGACAGAAAGCAGGAAACTATAGACCAGTTAGCCTAACATCTGTCGTTGGGAAAATGCTGGAGTCCTTCATTAAGGAAGTAGTAGCAGGGCATTTGGAAAATCATAATGCAGTCAAGCAGAGTCAGCATGGTTTTATGAAAGGGAAATGTTTAACAAATTTGCTGGAGTTCTTTGAGGATGTAACGAGCAGGATGGATAAGGGTGAGCCAGTGGATGTGGTGTATTTGGATTTCCAGAAGGCATTCGATAAGGTGCCACATAAAAGGTTACTGCATAAGAAAGAGCTCACGGAGTTGGGGGTAAAATATTAGCATGGATAGAGAATTGGCTAACTAACAGAAAGCAGAGAGTCGGGATAAATGGGTCATTTTCCGGTTGGCAAACGGTAACTAGTGGGGTGCCACAGGGATCGGTGCTGGGGCCTCAACTATTTACAATCTACATTAATGACTTGGATGAAGGGACTGAGTGTAATGTAGCCAAGTTTGCGGATGATACAAAGATGGGTGGGAAAGCAAGTTGTGCAGAGGACTCAGAACCTGCAAAGGGATATAGACAGGCTAAGTGAGTGGGCAAACATTTGGCAGATGGAGTATAATGTGGGAATGTGCGAGGTTATCCACTTTGGCAGGAAAAATAAAAAAGCAAATTATTATTTAAATGGAGAAGGTTAAAAAATGCTACAGTTCAGAGGGACCTGGGGGTCCTTGTGCATGAAACACAAAAAGTTAACATGCAGGTACAGCAAGTAATCAAAGAGGCAAATGGAATGTTGGCCTTTATTGCAAGAGGGTTGGAGTATAAAAGCAGGGAAGTCCTCCTACAACTGTACAGGGTATTAGTGAGACCACACCTTGAGTACTGCATACAGTTTTGGTCTCCTTATTTAAGGAAGGATATACTTGCATTGGAGGCAGTTCAGAGACAATTCACACAGTTGATTCCTGAGATGAGGGGGTTGACTTATGAAGAAAGGTTGAGTAGGTTGGGCCTATACTCATTGGAATTTAGAAGAATGAGAGGTGATCTTATTGAAACATAAGATACTGAGGGGGCTCGACAAGGTAGATGCAGAGAGGATGTTTCCCCTCGTGGGGAAATCTAGAAGTCGGGGGCATAGTTTCAGAATAAAGGGTCGCCCTTTTAGAACTGAGATGAGGAGGAATTTCTACTCTGAGGGTCGTAAATCTGTGGAATTCTCTGCCCCAGAGAGCCGTGGAGGCTGGGTCATTAAATACATTTAAGGTGGAGATAGACAGATTTTTGCAAGATAAGGGAGTGAAGGGTTATGGGGAGCGGGCAGGGAAGTGGCTTTGAGCCCAAGATCAGCCATGATCTTATTGAATGGCGGAGCAGGCTCGAGGGGCCAAGTGGCCTATTCATGCTCCTATTTCTTATGTTCTTATGTAGTCGCCATCTCTTTGCTTTTGTATTTAATCCCTGTCAGTATAAGAACATAGGAAATAGGACGAGGCCCCTCGAGCCTGCTCTGCCATTCAATAAGATCATGGCTGATCTTCGACCTCAACTCCACTTTCCCACCCGATCCCCATATCCCTCGATTCCCTTAGTGTCCAAAAATCTATCGATCTCAGCCTTGAGTATACTCAATGACTCAGCATTCACAGCCCTTTGGGGTAGAGAATTCCAAAGATTCACAACCCTATGTGAAGAAATTTATCCTCATCTTGATCCTAAATGGCCAACCCCTTATCCTGAGTCTATGGCCCCTAGTTCTAGACTCTCTAGCCATGGGAACCAACCTCTCAGCATCTACCCTGTCAATCCCCCTCGGAATCCTATATGTTTCAATATCACCTCTCATTCTTCAAAACTCCAGAGAGTATAGGCCTGTTCTACTCAATCTCTCATCATGGGACAACCCTCTCATCCCAGGAACCAGTCTAGTGAACCTTCGTTGCACCCCCTCTAAGGCAAGTATATCCTTCCTTAGGTACGGAGACCAAAACTGTGCACAGTACTCCAGGTGTGGTCTCACCAAGGCCCTGTACAATTACAGCAAGACTTCCTTACTTTTGGATTTCAACCCCCTTGCAATAAAGGCCAACATACCATTTGCCTTCCTTATTGCTTGCTGTACCTGCCTGTTAACTTTCTATGTTTCGTGTGCAAGGACACCCAAATCCCTCTGAACACCAACATTTAATAGTTTCTCACCATTTAAAAAATATTCTGTTTTTCTATTCTTCCTACCAGAGTGAATAACCTCACATTTCCCTACATTGTACTCCATCTGCCAACTTCTCGCCCGCTCACTTAACCTGTCTATATCCCTTTGCAGACTCTTTGTGTCCTCCTCACAGCTTACTTTCCTACTTAGCTTTGTATTGTCAGCAAACCTGGATACATTACACTCAGTCCCTTCATCTAAGTCATTAATATCGATTGTAATATAAATTTTACCTGACACCTCGAACCTTTTGCTCCATTACGGCGTTGAGAAATTGATTCTTTTTTTATTCTTTATTCCTAAAATGTATTTCCTCACATTTTTCTGTGTTGAATGACATCTGCCTCTTACCTGCCCATCCTCCTAGCTGTTATCTATCACAATTATCTGTCCTGCTGTGGTCTTCAGCATTCTTCCTTTCAGAAAACTTTGATATCCACACCTTTATGTCCAAGTCCAAATCACTTCTATATATGGAGAACAGCAGTGGTCCCAACACTGATCTTGGGCACCCCACGAGCCACCACCTGTCAGTCTGAGAAACGTCCATTAATGCAAACCCTTCGCTCTCTGCCTGTCGCCCATCTCCCGAGCTATATTTTCCCTTTTACGCTGTGGGCCTTATTTTCCTGATCAATTTCTTACGCAGGAAGTCCTCGCCCTCTTCGCTCCTCTTTCCTCTCTTTTTGTTTCTATTTGTAGATTACGGGATTTCTCCCAGCTCTCATTTATGTATCTTATCTTTCGTTTCGTTGTCTGCCTCTTTATCATCCTCTATTTCAGCTTAATGTAACTGTTCACCCACCAGTCAGTCTCTTTATCCTCCACTGGAATGTTCCTACTCTGTGCTGTGCCAATCCAACGCTTAAATATTTCCCACAGTTTCACCAGTTCCCCTCAATTTATCCAGGCTCAGTCTTTTGTCCCTTCCTAGTATGTTCTCCAATCAAACAACCTTGTTTTGGACTACTTTTTCCTTTTCTATTGTATTGTTAAAGTTAATTATTTTTGAACGTTTGTAATTTTTCTCTTCCCTTCATTGGCTGGCTCTGTTAAACACCCAGAATCTAGCATTGCGGCTTTCTTTATAGACTTAGAAACAGTCTTAAATGCATTCTATAAATCCCTGACTATTTAAAGTCCTGCAACTATGTTCCCCAATCTATCTCTGGATAGTTAAAGCACCCCATTCTGACACTGCTGTTTCTACACACCACCCTGAATAGTCTGGAGATTTTCTCTTCAATTACTTTCAACAATTGCATCATTTGTAACAGACCCCAATATTGTAGCATGCAGGACCCTTTTTATTTGTTAGCTGAACCTACATAGACTGCAGCTCTTTGGTAGTACTGGCAATATCTTCCCTTTCTAATGCTGGAATCCCCTCAATCACTGATTCTCCGCCCCTCTCTCTGGGAAACCCCTCAATCAATGATTCTCCGCCCTTCCCTCTGAGAAACCCCTCAATCAATGATTCTCCACCCTCCCTCTGGGAACCCCCTCAATCACTGATTCTCTGGCCCTGCCATTTTGTTTTTCCTGACGCATCTTTTTAAAAAAAAGTTCTAACCAGAATGTCTAGTTCTCATTGTGACCTGGGTAAAGTGGAGTTTCAGTTAAAGCCGGGTACGGTGCTGTAGTGGTTCTGTTACTGGGCTAATAATCCAGAGAATGTGAGTTCAAATGCCACCACAGCAGTTTGAGAATTTGAATTCAGTTTTTTAAAAATCTAGAATAAACAGATGGTATCAGAAAAGGTGACCATTTTGAGGTGGGATTGTTTGTTATTAAATACCATTTGAAACAATTCTGGGATTATCCTGTTTCACAATCTAAATTTGGCACAACAGAGTAAGAAGCGTCAGTACGACCAGGAGATTGAGAACTTGGAGCGGCAGCAAAAACAGACGATCGAGCGTCTTGAACAGGACCACACCACCCGCCTGCGAGATGAGGCGAAGAGAATCAAAGCCGACCAGGAGAAGGAGCTGTCAAAGTTCCAAAGCATGTTAAAAAATCGCAAAAAGGAGGTAAGAGACGACACTGGAGGAGAGTATGCCATCTGGGCAGGGAGCAGCGCACGCTGGCGCAACTGTCCGAGGGGAGAGTGGTGCCGGTCAGCATGCAGCCCAGGAGCGGGAGCAGTGCGGTTGGCACACAGTGTGGGGGGTGGGAGGGGGGCGCGGAGGGGTGCGGCTGGTACACAATGGGGCGGGGGGGGGGGAATGTTGGGGAGGTGGTAACTGTGTCTGCACAGTGCTCACATCGTACCCCTCACAGTGGTGGCAGCTCTGTCAAGTCCGGACCAATCAGAGGGCCTGTATTTTGTAATTCCTGTTTTGACAAACTGAGTCATCTTGATTAATATTACCAAAGAGAGCGAAGGACAGCACCTCTCATTATTTATTTGCAGATGGTTCTCAGAAACAAGTCCCGAATTTTGGTGCCATGTTGCTCCAGACAGTGAGGATAACGTAGGGTACAAGAGTGATGGGATCCTCCAAACATTCACACTGAACTGGAGATTAGGGTTAGAACTGGAAAATAGTCCAGCTCTCTTGAGAGTGTGAGGGCCAGGAGTTTTACTGGGTGAGCTTTACTAAAGCACGTTGCAGTGTTGCCATTTCGAAATGCTCTATATAGTGGAGTCATTCAGACGTGTGGTGTGGCAGTATCTTGGTGCTAGTGGTCTATCTGTCACGGTCTAACTCTCTACTATTGACTAACCCTGCTGACTAATGGGTAATTTCCTGCCTACATATACTCACCTAGTCAGTTACCTGCTCTTCATTTCAACTCCTTAAAGTCACAATTTATAAATATATAATTCTAATGTAAGTCGGATTTTCCAGTTGCTCAGTAACAAACAGCGAGCTTTATGTGGGGCTGGGAGCAGGAGCGTTTCAGGTACCAGGGTAGGAGATACATTCAATTAAAAAATAGATTTGGCAGTAAATTTGGTGTAAGGCTTAACCTTCTAAATGCAAAGATCTCGATTTTTGTGTTGGCAGTGGTTCCACTGGGGCTCAGCAACCCTAGGCCACAGTGAGTTCCAATCAGCCTGGGATCTGCTCCTTATTGTTTCGCAGTGTCCTGGAGACTGTGCAGATGGATGAATGTCACATGACGACATTGGGTCTGGCTAGACCTCCCTGTGGTTGAATAGCCTGCTGATATTCAGTAAGATCACACATGAAGAGTGGCCGCTGGGTCGAGATTCTGGTGAGTTGTGGGTGCCCGTAGAACCGTAC
This sequence comes from Squalus acanthias, assembly GCA_030390025.1. Lineage (NCBI taxonomy): Eukaryota > Metazoa > Chordata > Chondrichthyes > Squaliformes > Squalidae > Squalus > Squalus acanthias. Next base: position 1,508,313 of record JASTWF010000043.1, read on the forward strand.
CCCAGCAACTTACTCTTCTTTCAACTGAGCTGGCACTCTGGGTACTTTGTTCAGATTCTCTTTATTCCCGGTGCCCGGAACTCGGGACTTACAGGAAATCGTCCACTAGCTCCAGGTAACAGCACACTGCAGATTTTGCTTCACTCTCATTCACTGCTGTGCCGATTAGTCTGGAGTCACTTTCTGTCTGAGCTCTGCTAACAGCGTAGATTCTTTCTCTATGTTGTGTCACTGATAACCCTGTCTTCACTCCTTTGCACTAACCCTGGTCTCTAGTCACTATTTTACACTTTTAATAAATGGGAAGAAATCCACAAACCAGATGGCCTCCGGCCAACACATGACAGTTGGCAAGAAAGTCTGCCGGGGTCCAGGATGGAAACTGCCCAGCAACGACCCTCCTGTCAGTCCAGGAAACCATCTCTAACCACCGCTGAGTGGCCAGCGGCTCCTCACTGGCCGGGTGCTTTCCTGAGCGCTCTTTGGTCTTTCTATACACGTGGTCTGTGGGCCAGGTGGCTCCCAGGAGACTGCCTTTGTCCATCTGATCGTTTCCTTTCGATTGTCTGGTCCTTTCCTCACTGCAGGGTGATCTCTGGGTAACATCATGGTGGGGTAATCTTGCTCTGTCAGCTTGCGGCAATCTTTAACCTCTGCCTAGCCTGGCGATTGGTTCCTGCCAAAACTCCAAGTTGAATATGGCAACACTGTTACTGGACAGGGACAGAGAGGGCTTCGTTGGCCTGCAGAGGTTAGAGAACATAAGGTCTGGTGCAGAAACATGAAATCTATCGATCTGTGAAGAGCTATAATATTCCACACGTATGGTCTCTGTAATTCTTGATAGCTTTTTGTGGTTTATAGACCACAAGTTCTGGGTAAAATCACCTGAGACTGGATAAATGAATAGTGGGATGACATCACTCTGTTAGAAGCACTTGAACAATTCAGACATCCCGATGAGGCATGAGTGCTTGGATGTGGTAAGTGTGGGCGTCTGTCACTTTGGTATGTCTTTCCAGGAACTGGAGAGTCACATCCAACACAGGGGTCTTGTCCTCGTGTTCTACTTAGGCAGTCTCCTATGGTGTATGCAGAATGTGGACATGATGAAGATTCTCTACATCGTAGGGTTCTCTTCATTCTTCAAATGGAGACATTCTCCACACACCAGACTCTCACTCGCCACACACCAGACTCTCATTTTATGCCCTGGGAGTGTTTGATGGGACAGTGTAGAGGGAGCTTTACTCTGTGTCTAACCCGTGCTGTACCTGCCCTGGGAGTGTTTGCTGGGACAGTGTAGAGGGAGCTTTACTCTGTATCTAACCCATGCTGTACCTGCCCTGGGAGTGTTTGCTGGGACAGTGTAGAGGGAGCTTTACTCTGTATCTAACCCATGCTGTACCTGCCCTGGGAGTGTTTGCTGGGACAGTGTAGAGGGAGCTTTATTCTGTATCTAACCCATGCTGTACCTGCCCTGGGAGTGTTTGATGGGACAGTGTAGAGGGAGCTTTACTCTGTATCTAACCCGTGCTGTACCTGCCCTGGGAGTGTTTGGTGGGACAGTGTAGAGGGAGCTTTACTCAGTATCTAACCCGTGCTGTACCTGCCCTGGAAGTGTGGGATATCAGAGGAAGCTACGGAGCCCTTGGGACACTTGATGCTGACACTAAATTCAAGGCAGGGCGGTGTTGCTTCCCCCAACCTTCGCAGCCTTCCTGTTGATCACAGAATTGTTTCAAAGAACAATCCCTCTCTAGCCCTGTACTGCTGGTTGGGAACTGTTCTATTTGTGCAGGTAAGTGCAGGAATGGGTTGGCCCTCTGATATAATGATGCCATGTTGCATTGTGTTGTTGTTCAGTGGAAACTGGTACCAGAGGCAGGTATAGTATTTGTACTGCCCATGTCAATTGTAAGATTGGCTAGTGCTGAGCATCAGAGTTTGATCTTCACAGTAGATCACAGTGGCAGTGTGCCCAGTGTCCGCGCCCCCCCCCGCCCGGGTTTGCCCAGTGTCCCGCCTCCCCGGGTTTGCCCAGTCCGCCCCCCCACCCCCACCCCCAGGTTTGCCCAGTGCCCGCCCCTCCTCCCCCTAAGGTTTGCCCAGTGTCTGCCCCCCCCCCCAGGTTTGCCCAGTCCCCCCCCCCCAGGTGTGCTCAGCATGTTCCCGGGTGTGCCCGGTGTCCCAGCGTCGCCAAGCGGTCCCAGGCGACCCAGTGTGTGCAGGAGGAACCACCCAGCTCTGGTACCAGGCTGTCACTGCTTTATTTGTATTGCTACTGTTAATGTTTTATAGATTGTTTTGTTGCTGATTTCACTTTGATTTATGTGCATTTCATGTCTCTGTTTTTTGGCTGGAGCACTTTGCCCTGCCGACTGGGGTCTCTCTGGCGTGTGGTGTGGTGGTGGTGTGTCTGAGTGGCAGGTGGTGATTCTAGGTCTTTCTTCCGCTAGGACTTCTATCGCCAATAACTGAGGACTGAGGCAGCAGAGTTGCTTGGTGTGACTATCAAAATAGAAGGATAGGCTTGAGTTAAAACACTGTGTTCAGTGGGATTAAATTGTAATGAAAGAAGGTAAGGGATGAGAAGAGCATCATTTGCATTGACAGCCCTTCCAAGTATTGGAAAATTCATGTTGGAATTCCTGTTGTGTTGAAAAGCATGTCTGCTACTTCCAGCATGTTTCAGACTATTGTGCCAGCATAGTCCTTTGGTGCTGCGGTTTGGGAAAATGGGCCAGTGCACAGCAGTGGGCAGGGACCGGCAGAACCAGTGCCCCCCCCACCCTCACCTATGTCTCTTACTGGCCTATCCTGGCGTGCTGCTAATGATGGTCGTGGAGAAGGTCCCAGCCCAATCTGTGCCACCTTCTCTGTTGAAAGAGAAGTAAAAGGGGCAGAGGGCAGAGCTGGGAACTGCACAAACCAAGCTTGAGGGTTCAGTGTGGAATGCTGCTGCACTGTGCAGTCAGCTGAGAGTCTGTGCCATGCCAGATCATGCAGGTTCCAGCACAATAATGAGACTTCCTGTTCCACCATAGACTGGATTGTCCTTCATGCTGAGAGTATTAGCTCGCAAGCTTTTGAGGAATTCTCATGCTGTCTGTTGTAAATTTTGCAGCCCATGTACAGTTAACTGAGCTACACACCAAGCAACTGCAGTATCTGCCTCAGGCTTATCCTGGGACAGCCTCTTCTTCCGCAGTAAGGAACAACTCCGCTTGTACAGCTGTTCCTGCACAAATCCTACTTCTTAACTTCGTAACTGGCTGTCTTCTCAGTTCTACTAACCCTGGTGTAGTGTTTACCCTCCTACGTTTAAGTAACTGAAGGAAGCACGAGCTTTCAGTCAGAAGGAGGCATCTAACTGCAAATAGGAAGGATTTAGTCACCAACTAGCTGCCGACACCTTCCTTTGACATTTGTAGTTTTGACTTTTAACCCAATTTTATATCTTGTTCCTCCCATTATCCCTTTCTTTGTCCCATGGTGAGTGCTCTAAGGCAAGAGCTGGATCTGTTACTAGCACAGTGCCTACGTGTAGGAGGGCGGGTGTTGGAAATGGAAACCTGTGCTTTGTGCATTTTGCAGTAGAGCTTTGCCTGGTGCTGCTTGATGGCTGATTGGCCTTGAGTAGGGAAACAATCAAATGCTAATCTTGTTATACCCTGCAGCGTCGTCACCAGTCAGTGGAAAAGCCCCCTCACCTCATAGATTCGCAATATCCTGTCCAGCAGGAGGACTTTCAGTCCTGAGTGTTTCATTCCAATCTATCCATCAGGTGTGCTTTTTTACACACTGGCAGGTTAAGTTGCTGCAGACTATAACATACTGCTCTCTATAACTTTATAGTCTAAACACATCCTTTTAATATGTGAGTTCTGAGAGTTATATATTGTACAAGTAATGCTTATTTACTTCCAAGATTAAAATATACTTGGCGATAACCTGCTCTGTAACACATCAGTGTCAGCCTTGGCTCAGTGGGTAGCACTCTCAACTTTTGAGTCAGAAGGTCATGGCTTCAAGCCCCTCTCCAGAGACTTGAGCACATAATCCAGACTGAGGGAATGCTGCACTGTTGGAGGTGCGGCCTTTCAGATAAGATGTTAAACTGAGGCCCGCCTGGTGTAAGAGAGCCCATGACACTATTGGAAGAAGAGCATGGAGTTCTCTGGGTATCCTGGCCAATATTTCTCCCTCAACTAACATCACTAGCACAGATTACCTTGTCATTCATCTCATTACTGTTTGTGGGATCTTACTCTATGCAGAATGGCTGCTGCATTTTCCTACATTACTGGCACTGTCATTCAGAGTACACTTAATTGTATGTGAAGTGTTTTGAGATGTTCCACATCTCTCTATAATTATCAAGATTTATTTTTAAAGTTGATTCCCCAGATGTAGCACATCTGCCGAAAGCTTCTCAGCACTCGCATATTAAAAGTCTGCAAAACAGCAAGCCCTTTTTACTCACAGCCTATCCAAAGAATTCTGAAACTCTAGCAACTCATGGCTTAGGATTCTCGATGGTGATACTAACCCTTAACCTTGTGCTAAACAACGGCGCTGATTTAACCCAGCCTGGCCTGTGGCCTTGACTGCTGAATGCTTCCCATATAAAAGGAATGTACTTCCCCCAACCCTCTGCATGCTTGTAGGTTAAAAATGAAGTGGATAAACTCCCCAGAGAACAGAGAAAAGAGCAAATGAAACGAATCCGAGAGGAGCTTTCGCAGTCCTTGCATGTTCAGGTAACTAGCAGCTGGCATTACTCATCAACTGTGCCACTTCCCTTACTGACAAAAGCATATCTGTCTGAATAGAAATATCCTCTGAAGCCAACGTAAACTTTGCTAACTAGTCGCAGTCCAGCATTGTGTCACTGCATGTCTCAGTTAAAATACTTGGATGTAGATATATGCTCTGTGGGTAAGTGTATCCCTGGTCTGTGCTGAGTTACATCACCTTCGCCAGGTTGATGGTAGGGGATGCTACAATTGACCTCAGCCTCCTTGGCTTGGAAGGGGTGAAAGCAGCCAGGGTTCCTGCTCCTGGTCACTATCCAGCGACTCTGCGTGAAGTGCATGTGTGTGAACATTGGATGAGGACAGGAGCAGACTTGGCTGTGATGCCGTCCTGTTGCTACTCACTGCTTACGCATGAAGAATAGCCACTTGGATGAGGCCCTGGAGGGTGCTGAGCTTTCGTGGAACCTGTACCTAACCATCTCCAGGAGCCGAAGTGAGAACATTGTGTTGGGAGTGGGGAGGAGAAGTGCCAGATATCGAAGGTAAATGCTCTGAAACTAGGGTCTAACTGTACTGGGGTCACTTCAACAAAGACAGGTCTTAAGCTATCATGTTCTTTCAGTGAAACTGTCAGGGCTCAGGGTACCAGCAGTGTGCCACTGGATCTCTGAGCTGGCAAAATGAGGAGTCTCGGGAAGAACAGTAAGGTCTCCTTCACTCTTTTAACCCCCCCCCCCCCCCCCACTCCCTCCCAACTCCCCAAAGGTTCTTGTTTTATAAAAATGACAGATTTAGTTTCTGCCCTGTGATTGAGTGTGTGGATATTTTAATGTCATTGTAGCCACCTGGTGCATGTTAAATTTACCACCTCGCTCTACCAAAAGCTTTGCGCCCCATCATAAATCTACCTAACTGAGAAGCGAGTTTGTATAGCAGTCTCTGTGGGATGTTTTAAACATATTTTAACATAACTACATCTGCAGGGTAGCTGCATTATGCCAGCCAGTAGTTTAACACACTGGGCTGAGTTTGACTGTACTGTACAAAGTTTAAGGGTGCTGGTTACTTTGGGGTGTAACCCAGATGTAGCAAAGCAAAAGAATGTGTGTTTTGTTACAGAAAATGTTTTTCTGCTGCTGATGTGGAGTTGCCATCTATCGGCTAATCCAGAACCAGACTGATAGCAAGTGTGGCAATGGATGAATGACAGCAATGTGGGGCTGAGGAGAACCCAGTTAATGTTGCTGCTTGGTACACCTTAAATTTACTGCCTCGCTCTACCAAAAGCTTTGCGCGTCATCATAAACTTACCTAACTGAGAAACGGGTTTGTGCAGTAATCTCTCTGTGCTGTTTTAACATATTTGAGAATCTGTTTGCTTTAAATGGATCAGTAAATGTGTTAAAACAGCACGCAGGAATTTATATGGACTCGCTAAATCCACTGAGAGTGATTTGAACCTTTTTGGGAACAGGGCAAGGGAGTTTTCCCTGTGGTTTAACGGCAACATTGTCAGAGATGGGCATTTAAAACTGGTGGGAAACCAGAGAAATGAACGAGTGGCTCAAAGACTGGTGTGGGAGAAATTGGTTTCGATTTGTGGGGCACTGGCACCAGTACTGGGATAAGAGGGAGCTGTTCCGTTTGGACGGGCTTCACTTGAGCCATGCTGGGGCTAGAGTCCTGGCGAATCGAATAACTAGGGCTGTAGAGAGGGCTTTAAACTAAATAGTGGGGGGGAGGGTCCAGGTGAGCGGGAATTTAAAAAGTCAATGAGGAATGAGAAAACAATAGAGCAGGATAGAGATGGGGGAAATAATAACCAGAGTGTGACAGGAAGGGACAGAATGTTTAAAAATAAGAGTGCAACAGAAAATGGGGCCAAAACAAGGAGAAATGGTAAAAAGACAAAGTTAAAAGCTCTATATCTGAATGCACGCAGCATTTGTAACAAGATAGATGAGTTGATGGCACAAATAGATACAAATGGGTATGATCTGATCGCCATTACAGAGATATGGTTGCAAGGTGACCAGGGCTGGGAACTGAATATTCCAGGAAGGATAAACGGAAAGGGAGGTGGGGTGGCTTTGTTGGTAAAGGATGGGATCAGTGCAGTGGTGAGAAGTGATATTGGCTCAGAAGATCAAGATGTCGAATCGGTTTGGGTGGAGATAAAAAAATAATAAGGGGAAAAAGTCTCTGGTGGGCGTAGTCTACAGGCTCCCGAACAGTAGCAATACTGTTGGACAGAGTATAAATCAACAAATAATGGAGGCCTGTAAAAAAGGTACGGTAATAATCATGGGTGATTTTAATCTCCATATTGATTGGACAAATCAAATTGGCCATGGTAGCCTTGAGGAGGAGTTCATAGAGTGTATCCGGGATGGTTTCCTAGAACAGTATGTAATGGGACCAACCAGGGAGCAGGCTATTTTGGATCTGGTACTGTGTAATGAGACAGAATTAATAAATGATCTCATAGTAAAGGATCCTCTAGGAAAGAGTGATCATAACATGGTTGAATTTCAAATTCAGTTGGAGGGTGAGAAAGCTGTATCTCAAACCAGATCTTAAACAAAGGCAATTACAATGGCATGAGGGCAGAACTGGCTAAAGTGGACTGGAAAAATAAATTAAAAGGTAAGACAGTTGAAATGTAGTGGCAGACATTTAAGGAGATATTTCATAACTCTCAACAGAAATATATTCCAGTGAGAAAGAAAGATTTTAAGAGAAGGGAGCACCACCCGTGGCTAACTAAGGAAGTAAAGGATGGTATCAAATTGAAAACGAAGGCATACAATGTTGCCAAGATTGGTGGGAGGCCAGAAGATTGGGAAAATTTTAAAAACCAGCAAAGGATGACTAAAAAAATAAAGCGAGAGAAGATGAATTATGAGAGTAAACTGGCAAGAAATATTAAAACAGAAAGTAAGAGCTTATACGGGTATATAAAAAGCAAGAGAGTAGCTGAAGTAAACGTTGGTCCCTTAGATGATGAGAATGGGGAATTAAGAATGGGGAACGGGGAAATGGCAGAGACTCTGAACAAATATTTTGTATCTGTCTTCACAGTAGAAGACACTAACAACATCCCAATAATGGACAATCAAGGGGCCACAGGGAGGGGGGAACTAAAGACAATCACTGTCACTAAGGAAAAAGTACTTGGTAAAGTAATGGGACTAAAAAACGACAAGTCCCCTGGACCAGATGGCCTGCATCCCAGGGTCTTAAAAGAAGTGGCTGCAGAGATAGTGGATGCATTGGTTGCAATATACCAAAATTCCCTGGACTCTGGAGAGGTCCCAGCAGATTGGAAAACCGCAAATGTAACACACCTATTTAAGAAAGGAGGGAGACAGAAAGCAGGAAACTATAGACCAGTTAGCCTAACATATGTCGTTGGGAAAATGCTGGAGTCCTTCATTAAGGAAGCAGTAGCAGGGCATTTGGAAAATCATAATGCAGTCAAGCAGAGTCAATATGGTTTTATGAAAGGGAAATGTTTAACAAATTTGCTGGAGTTCTTTGAGGATGTAACGAGCAGGGTGGATAAGGGTGAGCCAGTGGATGTGGTGTATTTGGATTTCCAGAAGGCATTCGATAAGGTGCCACATAAAAGGTTACTGCATAAGATAAGAGCTCACGGAGTTCGGGGTAATATATTAGCATGGATAGAGAATTGGCTAACTAACAGAAAGCAGAGAGTCGGGATAAATGGGTCATTTTCTGGTTGGCAAATGGTAACTAGTGGGGTGCCACAGGGATCGGTGCTGGGGCCTCAACTATTTACTATCTACATTAACGACTTGGATGAAGGGACCAAGTGTAATGTAGCCAAGTTTGCGGCTGATACAAAGATGGGTGGGAAAGCAAGTTGTGCAGAGGACTCAAAGAATCTGCAAAGGGATAGAGACAGGCTAAGTGAGTGGGCAAACATTTGGCAGATGGAGTATAATGTGTGAAAGTGCGAGGTTATCCACTTTGGCAGGAAAAATAAAAAAGCGAATTATTTAAATGGAGAGAGATTACAAAATGCTACAGTTCAGAGGGACCTGGGGGTCCTTGTGCATGAAACACAAAAAGTTAGCATGCAGGTACAGCAAGTAATCAAAAAGGCAAATGGAATGTTGGCCTTTATTGCAAGGGGGTTGGAGTATAAAAGCAGGGAAGTCCTGCTACAACTGTACAGGGTATTGGTGAGACCACACCTTGAGTACTGCGTACAGTTTTGGTCTCCTTATTTAAGGAAGGATATACTTGCATTGGAGGCAGTTCAGAGACGATTCACACGGTTGATTCCTGAGATAAGGGGGTGGATGACTTATGAAGAAAGGTTGAGCAGGTTGGGTCTATACTCATTGGAATTTAGAAGAATGAGAGGTGATCTTATTGAAACATATAAGATACTGAGGGGGCTCGACAAGGTAGATGCAGAGAGGATGTTTCCCCTCGTGGAGAAATCTAGAAGTCGGGGGCATAGTTTCAGAATAATGGGTCGCCCTTTTAGAACTGAGATGAGGAGGAATTTCTTCTCTCAGAGGATCGTAAATCTGTGGAATTCTGTGCCCTCGAGAGCTGTGGAGGCTGGGTCATTACATAAGAACATAAGAAATAGGAGCAGGAGTAGGCCATTCGGCCCTTCGAGCCTGCTCCGCCATTCAATGAGATCCTGGCTGATCTTCTGCCTCAACTCCAGTCACCGGCCCTATCGCCATATCCCTTGATGCCCTTAGTCAGAAATCTATCGACTTCTGTTTTGAATATACCCAATGACTCAGCCTCCACAGCCCTCTGGGGTAGAGAATTCCAAAGATTCACCACCCTCTGTGTGAAGAAATTTCTTCTCATCTCAGTCCTGAATGGCCTACCCTTTATCTTGAGGCTGTGGCCCCTGGTTCTAGACTCTCCCAGCATCCACCCTATCAAGCCCGGTAATAATTTTGTATGCTTCAATGAAATCCCCTCTCATTCTTCTGAATTCAAGAGAATCCAGGCCTAGTTTACTCAATCTCTTCTCATACGACAGTCCCGCCATCCCAGGAATCAATCTCGTGAACCTTCATTGCACTCCCCCTATGGCAAGTATATCCTTCCTTAGGTAAGAAGACCAAAATTGTACACAGTACTCCAGGTGTGGTCTCACCAAGGCCCTATATAATTGGAGTAAGACTTCTTTACTCCTGTACTCAAATCCTCTTGTATTGAAGGCCAGGATACCATTTGCCTTCCTAATGGCTTGCTGCACCTGCACATTCACTTTCAGTGACTCATGTACAAGGACACCCAGGTCCCTTTGAGCATCTGCATTCCCCAATCTTTCACCATTTAGGAAATACTCTGCCTTTCTGTTTTTTCTACCAAAGTGGATAACTTCATATTTATCCACATTATATTCCATCTGCCATGTTCTCGCCCACTCACTGAGCCTGTCGAGATCCCCTTGAAGCCTCTTCACATCCTCTTCACAACTGACACTGCCACCTAGCTTTGTATCATCAGCAAATTTGGAAATGTTACATTTAGTCCCCTCATCCAAATCATTGATATAGATTGTGAATAGCTGGGGCCCAAGCACCGATCCTTGCGGTACCCCACTAGTCATAGCCTGCCATCCTGAAAAAGACCCGTTTATCCCTACTTTTCTGTCTGTTAACCAATTCTCAATCCATGCTAATATATTACCCCAATTCCTTGTGCCCTAATTTTGTTCACCAACCTCTTGTGTCGAAGGCCTTCTGAAAATCCAGATACACCACATCTATCGGTTCCCCTTTGTCTACTCCACTAGTTACATCCTCAAAGAACTCCAATAGGTTTGTCAAACAGGATTTCCCTTTCATAAATCCATGTTGACTCTGCCCAATCTTACTATTAGTTTCTAAGTGCCCAGTTATTGCATCCTTTATAATAGATTCCAGCATTTTCCCAACTACTGATGTGAGGCTAACAGGTCTGTAGTTCCCCGTTTTCTCTCTCCCTCCTTTCTTAAATAGTGGGGTTACATTTGCTATCCTCCAATCTGCAGGAACTGTTCCAGAATCTATAGAATTTTGGAAGATGACAACCAATGCGTCCACTATCCCAATGGCCACCTCTTTCAAAACCCTAGGATGTAGGTCATCCGGTGCTTGGGATTTATCGACTTTTAGTCCCATTAATTTTGCTAGTCCTGTTTTTTTACTAATAATTTCTTTAAGTTCCTCATTCTCGCCACGCCCTTGGTTTTCTCGTATTTCTGGGAGGTTTTTTGTGTCTTCCTCCGTGAAGACAGAAACAAAGTATTTATTTAATTTCTCTGCCATTTCCTCATTCCCCATTATAAATTCTCCCGTCTCTGACTGTAAAGGACCTACATTTACCTTTGCCAGTCTTTTCCTTTTCACATGCCTATAGAAGCTTTTACAATCCGTTTTTATATTTTTCGCTAGTTTGTGCTCATATTCCATTTTCCCTTTCTTTATCAATTTCTTGGTCCCCCTTTGCTGATTTCTAAAAAGATCCCAATCCTCAGACTGACCGCTTTTTCTGGCAACTTTATAAGCTTCCCCCTTTGACTTAATACTAGCTTTAATTTCTTTTGTTAGCCATGGTTGGATCACTTTTCCTTTTGGGTTTTTATGCCCTAGAGGAATATATGTTTGTTGCAAGTTATGCGTTATTTCCTTGAATGTTAGCCATTGTATGTCCACCTTCATACCTTTTAGTGTAGTCTCCCAATCTACCATGGCCAACTTGTCCCTCATACCCTTGTAGTTTCCTCTGTTTAGTTTGAAGACCTTAGTTTCAGATTGGACTACATCACTCTCAAACTTAATGTAAAATTCAATCGTATTATGGTCACTTATCCCTAAAGGCCCCTTTACCACAAGATTATTGATTAGCCCTTTCTCATTACACAGTTCCAGATCCAGAATAGCCTGTTCCCTGGTTGGTTCCTCCACATACTGATCCAGGAAACCATCTCGCATGCATTCCAAGAATTCGTCCTCCACACCATTAGTGGTAACTTGATTTGCCCAGTCAATATGTAGATTAAAGTCCTCCATGCTTACCGTATTGCCCTTGTTACATGCACTTCTAATTTCTTGATTGATACTGTGCCCTACATTACCACTACTGTTTGGTGGCCTATACACAACTCCCACCAATGTTTTCCGCCCTTTGCTGTTTCTTAGCTCCACCCAAACTGATTCCAGTTCTACATCACGATCTGCCGAGCCAAGATCTTTTATCTCTACCGTACCGATCTCATCCCTTATTAACAGCGCTACGCCGCCTCCTTTTCCTTTTTGTCTGTCCTTCCTAAATGTTGAGTACCCTGGAACATTCAGTTCCCAGCTTTGGTTACCCTGCAACCATGTCTCTGTAATGGCAATTACATCATACCCATTTACTTCTATTAGTGCCATTAATTCATCCACCTTGTTGCGAATGCTACGTGCATTTAGATAAAGTGCCTTCAACTTTGCCTGTTTAATATTTTTCTGCACTTTGACCCTCTTTACTTTTACATTTAAGGTGGAGATAGACAGATTTTTGAAAGATAAGGGAGTGAAGGGTTATGGGAAGCGGGCAGGGAAGTGGCTGTGAGCCCAAGATCAGCCATGATCTTATTGAATGGCGGAGCAGGCTCGAGGGGCCAAATGGCCTATTCCTGCTCCTATTTCTTATGTTCTTATGAAACGTTCATTTCCATTTCTGTGTCACTGTTTTCCATCCAAAACCAGGGGAAATTAGTAAGAAGATTTCTTTGAAAAATCTGCTGTTGCTTGTTAACCTTGTTAATGAGCTTTCACTGAAAGATACGGCAGATTTCCACTGGGGAAATTAAAATAACTAGCAGTTAGTTCAGAGGTTGATTACACACAAAAATCACCAATTTGTTTCTAATAAATGTCCACAAACCAGCCTTTCAAAGTCCAAGTCAGTGAATCAGACTCTATAAATGTGCTGACATTTTAATTTCACTCCATCTTCCTGTTACCTGGCTGATAAACCACTTGAGAGGCACAAAATGAGCACTATTTCAGATGTGTTCTGATTGGTCAGGTTTTTACCAGTGAAGCAAACTAAATCCTGGAAAATTAACTTTCCCAGAGGAAGCTGAGAGATTTGCATTTCTGTTTGCTGCCTGTGACAACAATCGATTCTTTCTTGTTAGTCACAGCACACGTGGGGGTTAAGATTGGTTACTGCTAGCTCTTTCTGCAAGCTGCAGAGAATATGTTCCTGTCTGGTATGTCAAGTGGTGATGTGTGTACTGATGCTGCTGTTGGCCTTGTACGGGGATTTATCTCATGTATCATTCAATGGGTCAAGCCATTCCATTCAATTACAAGCATCCTGTGGGGCCTGTTTACAGTACACATTTGTTTGACAGCTGTATTTCTACGGGCAAATGCTGTTTTCATCCTGTAGTTTTAATGTCCTTTGTTCTGCAATATCATCAAAGGAATTGGTGTATCTGGGACAGTATTGCACAAAGACAGCAGTCGGGGTGTGAGACTTGTCAGAGAACTCCATAGTAAGGTGTAGGTACATATGAGTCAGCGCACTCCATGTTAGGGCGTAGGTACATAGGAGTCGGTGCACTCCATGGTAAAGTGTAGGTACATAGGAACTAAAGGACCCGTGAGTCCGTTTTATATTGAGAGTTAGCATAGAGGAGGTGCCTTTGTGTTTTGATTCCAGGAATAGTGAAGTCAGTATTTCCTGTAAGCCTACTGTTTGTGTTCAGTGCTACCATTTGCGTGTTTAATGTTCAATAAATTAGTGCTGACTGGCAATCACGTGACAGTATGAGATATATTCCAGTGAGTCAGAGTACAGTGACTGGGTTCTCTGTTCAACCGCTCGGTCTCACTACATCAACCTAGATATTGGGTGGGTCAAGGAATACTCCAGTCCATAGGGGACACGAGGTCCACTTATAGGAGAACCCAAGGAAAATATCTAAAAACGTAACACAGACATTAAAATAAACAGAAACCGGCCAGATCAGTACCCTTTATTTCTGAAAGCTGGAAACAACCTCCATCATCTTCCAAAAGAAAGTCCTGCAAAGATTCCCCTCCTCTCCCAGAATATTCAACAGTACAACTTGTGTAGACTGTAAATTGCGCACCAAGTAGGTAGTCAGTTTTAAGAAAGGAACCCGTCCCAAGATTTGCATTCAATTTGGTTTCACAGATGTTCCTGTTTCTCTCCCTCCCACTGGTGCTTTCCAAGCCCAGGAGCACCGGGATTTCCTGTCCTGGCCCATTAATATGACCTGGGGCAAGGGTCCACTCCCTGCCTTGGCCTAGCACCTGCATAAGGGGCAGGTCTTTGAGATCGAAGAAGAGCAGCCAGAAAGCCCTGACTGCCACACAACATTGGGGGAGGATGTGGTGGAGGGTCTGCCACAGTACCGAAACGGCTCTCATCAAAGTCACAAATGACATCCTTTGTGACTGTGACAAAGGTAAACGATCCCTCCTCGTCCTTCTTGACTTGTCTGCAGCCTTTGACACGGTTGACCACTCCATCCTTCTCCAACGCCTTTCCACCGTTGTCCAGCTGGGTGGGACTGCACTCGCCTGGTTCCATTCTTATCTATCTAATCATAAAAATGAGAAGTCGCACAACACCAGGTTATAGTCCAACAGATTTATTTAATTTTACAAGCTTTCGGAGCAGTTCGCTCCTTCGTCAGGTAAGTTTACCTGACGAAGGAGCGAACTGCTCCGAAAGCTTGTAAAATTAAATAAATCTGTTGGACTATAACCTGGTGTTGTGCGACTTCTCATTTTTGTCCACCCCAGTCCAACGCCGGCATCTCCACATCATGATATCTAATCATAGCCAGAGAATCAACTGCAACGGCTTCTCTTCCCGCTCCCATATCGTTACCTCTGGTGTCCCCTAAGGATCTATCCTTGGCCCCCTCCGATTTCTCATCTACATGCTGCCCCTTGGCGACATCATCCGAAAACACGTGTACGCTGATGACACCCAGCTCTACCTCACTACCACTTCTCTCGACCCCTCCATGGTCTCTAAATTGTCAGACTGCTTCCAGTTCTGGATGAGCAGAAATTTTCTCCAATTAAATATTGGGAAGACCGAAGCCACTGTTTTCGGTCCCCACCACAAACTCCGTTCCCAAGCTACTGACTCAGGTTGGCAGGCTGTAACTAGTGGGGTACCTCAAGGATCAGTGCTTGGGCCTCAGCTATTCGCAATCTATATCAATGATTTGGATGAGAGGACCAAATGTAATATATCCAAGTTTGCTGATGATACAAAGCTGGGTGGGAATGTAAGTTGTGAGGAGGATGCAAAGAGGCTTCAAGGGGATGTAGACAAGCTAAGTGAATGGGCAAGAACATGGCAAATGGAATATAATGTGGAGAAATGTGAAGTTATCCACTTTGGTAGGAAAAATAGAAAAGCAGAGTATTTTTTAAATGGTGAGAGATTGGGAAATGTTGGTGTTCAGAGGACCTGGGTGTCCTTGTACACGAATCACTGAAAGTTAACATGCAGGTACAGCAAGCAATTAGAAAAGCAAATGATATGTTGGCCTTTATTACAAGAGGATTTGTGTATAAGAGTAAAGTCGTCTTACTGCAATTATATAGGGCCCTGGTGAAACCACACCTGGAGTATTGTGTACAGTTTTGGTCCCTTACCTAAGGAAGGATATACTTGCTATAGAGGGAGTGCAATGAAGGTTCACCAGACTGATTCCTGGGATGGGGGGAATTATCCTATGAGGAGAGATTGAGTAGACTAGGCCTATATTCTCTGGAGTTTAGAAGAATGAGAGGTGATCTCATTGAAACATACAAAATTCTTACAGGGCTTGACAGGGTAGATGCAGGGAGGATGTTTCCCCTGGCTGGGTAGTCCAGAACCAGGGGTCACAATCTCAGAATAAGTGGTCGGCCATTTAGGACTGAGATGAGGAGAAATTTCTTCACTCAGAGGGTGGTGAATCTTTGGAATTCTCTACCCCAGAGGGCTGAGGAGGCTCAGTCGTTGAGTATATTCAAGACAGAGATCGATAGATTTTTGGATATTAAGGGAATCAAGGGATATGGGGACAGTTCAGGAAAGTGGAGTTGAGGCAGAAGATCAGCCATGATCTCATTGAATGGAGAAGCAGGCTCGAAGGGCAAAATGGCCGACTCCTGCTCCAATTTCTTATGTTCTTATCCCTCTCCCTAACATCTGACTGGGCTCAACCACATTGTTCACAAACTTGGTGTCACATTTGACCCTGAAATGAGCTTCCGACCACATATCCGTGGCATAACTAAGACCGCCTATTGCCACCTCCGTAACATCGCCCGTCTCCGCCTTTGCCTCAGCTCATCCACTGCGGAAACCCTCATCCATGCCTTTGTTACCTCTAGACTTGACTATTCCAACCCACTCCTGGCCGGCCTCCCACATTCTACCCTACATAAACTTGAGGTCATCCAAAACTCGGCTGCCCGTGTCCTAACTTGCACCAAGTCCCGTTCGCCCATTACCCCTGTGCTCGCTGACTTACATTAACTCCCGGTTAAGCAACACCTCGATTTCAAAATTCTTATCCTTGTTTTCAAATCCCTCCATGGCCTCACCCCTCCCTATCTCTGTAATCTCCTTCAGCCCCACAACCCCCCGAGATAACTGCACCACTCTAATTCTGCCCTCTTGAGCATCCATGATTATAATCGCTCAACCATTGGTGGCCGTGCCTTCTGTTACCCAGGCCCTAAGCTCTGGAATTCCCTCGCTACCTCTCTTTCTTCCTTCAAGACACTGCTTAAAACCTACTTCTTTGACCAAGCTTTTGGTCACCTGCCCTAATTTCTCCTTCTGAGGCTCGGTGTCACATTTTTTGTCTTATAATACTCCTGTGCAGCGCCCTGGGACGTTTTACTACGTTAAAGGCGCTATATAAATAAAAGTTGTTGTTGTTCTTGTCCAAACCTCAGAAAAATGTACCTTAACCATCCGGTTTCATCCTACTCCCAGGACCCCCACTGAGCCTCCACTTTGCCAGGTGCAGTGCAATGCCTCACTGGGTCTCCCTGCACTGAGCATCCCAGTGAGCGCTCCTGCAGGAAAATGAGGAATAAGTCCGGATACACCCCCTCCCACCTCACTTATGTGATTTTTGGACCTGTGCCAACTGCAGGCCCAGGGCCAGCTCTGAACCCCCACAGGGCAATGTAAAAGGGGTGAAGCTCTGATGAAATGGGTCTCCGCCCCTTTTCTTGCACTTTGCACCCTGGGAAGTGGGTATTTCGCGATGGTGAGGGCCAGGAAAATAGAACCTATTAAAATCTCTCCATGGGATCACTATTACTGTCGTCTGGGACAGGGAGTGACAATGGCTGCCCATCTCACCACAGAGCCAGGGACTACTGCAGGCCACACGCTGACTATTTCCTGACTCCTGGGTGGATGCTGACTCTCTGGCTGCTCTCCCCAATACCAGCTGTTCCATATCTGCTCAGGTTTCTCCTAGTGTAGCTCCTTTTATTTCTTGCTCAGCAGGTTGTGCCTGTTGAGTTCCAGGTCTGGAGATTTAGAATGGTGTGGTACTATTGGAGAATTTAGGATTGTTCCGCCAATAACAATGCTGAGGAAACTCCTTCCAAGCCTGCAGAGCCAGAAGATTCAAATAAGCACAATTAGCAGATACAGAAGTGCGATATGATGGAAGGCGAACGAGGAGATGATGGAAGGTGAATGAGGAGATTAGAATGATACGGCACAGACGGAGGCCTGTGCCGGCTCTTTGAAAGAGCTATCCAATTCCTATATGCAAAAAGGGAGATAGAACAAAACCTGGGAACTATAGACCGGTCAGCTTAACGTCAGTGATAGAAAAGATAGGGAATCTATACTAAAAGAAGTGATAAAACAACATCTAGAGACAGAAAATATAATAGTCAGCATGGATTCCAAAAGGCTAAGTCATGCTTAACTAGCCTGATAGAATTCTTTGAAGAGGTAACAGAAAGAGTAGACAAGGGTAATGTAGTAGATGTCATATACTTGGATTTTCAAAAGGCCTTTGATAAGGTACCACACGGTAGGCTCATAAAAGAGGTTAGGGTATGTGGAGTCAGGGGACAAATAGCTGAATGGATTGCAAACTGGCTACAAAATAGAAAGCAGAGAGTAGAGGTAAAGGGTAGTTATTCAGATTGGATGAAGGTAGAAAAGTGGTGTTCCACAAGGATCAGTGCTGGGACCATTGTTATTCATAACTTACATTAATGATTTGAACTTAGGAATAAGTAACTCAGTATCAAATTTTGCAGATGATACCAAACCGAGGGGGGTGGGGTGGGAGTTGGGGGTGGCAGGGTACAGCTAACACTGAGGAAGAATGCAACATAATACAAGAAGACATTAGAAAACTTGCAGACCAGGCAGTTAAGTGGCAAATTAACTTTAACATTGATAAATGTAGACAAATGCACTTTGGGAGGAAAAACAGAAACCTCACCTACACCGTAGAAAATAAGAAACTGAATGGGGTAGAAGAGTAAAGGGATCTAGAGCTACAAGTGAACAAATCATTAAAAGCAGCATCACAGGTCAGAAAAGCAATTTAAATGCTAACAAAGCACTGGGATTTATTTCATGGGGTACAGAATTCAAAAGTAGTGAAGGTATGTTAAACTTGCAAAGGACCCTGGTCAGGCTGCACTTGGTGCACTGTGCAGTTCTGGTGTCCATACTATAAAAAGGACATAGAATCACTGGAGAAAGTGCAAAAAAGATTCACAAGGATGGTACCAGAACTGAGAGATTACAGCTATCGGGAAAGGTTGAACAGGTTGGGCTTTTTTGTTCAGAAAAGGGAAGACTTAGAGGAGACCTGATGGAAGTTTTTAAAATTGTGAATGGGTTGGACAGGGTAGATGTGGAGAGAATCTTTCCACTTGTGGGAGAATCCAAAACTAGGGAGCACAAATACAAGATAGTCACTAATAAATCCAATAAGGAAATAAGATGACATTTCTTTACTCAGAGAGTGGTTAGAATGTGGAACTTGCTACCACAGGGAGTGGTTGAGGCAAATAACTTATCTAGTTTCCTTTTGAAAGCATCTGAGTACATGAGAGAAAAGAGAACAGAAAGATGTGCTGTAAGACTGAAATGAGGTAGATGGAATGGGAGGAAACTCGTGGAGTATAAACACCAGCACAGACTGATTGGGCCGAATGATCTGTTTCTATCCTTTATATTCTATGTAATTAGTCCCACTCTCTGCTCTTTCCCCAGAGCCCTGGTGAATGAGGAGATGATGGAAGGTGAATGGAGTTGGAACTAGTATGACCTGTTGCTGTGTATAATAGTAGTGGCGATAGAGCCTGTGGAACAGGGCTGTGGGGGTCTCACAATGAGACCTGCGGAGCCTATTACACATAAGGGTAGTGCGTTTGATGTAGTCTATATGGATTTTAGCAAGGCATTTGAAAAGGCAGACTGAGACTGGTCATGAAAGTAAAAGCCCATGGGATCCAAGGCAAAGTGGCAAGTTGGATCCAAAATTGGCTCAGAGGCAGGAAACAAAGGGTAATGGTCGAAGGGTGTTTTTGTGATTGGAAGGCTGTTTCCAGTGGGGTTCCACAGGGCTCAGTACTGGGTCCTTTGCTTTTTGTGGTATATATCAATGATTTGGATTTGAATGCAGGAAGTATGATTAAGAAGTTTGCAGATGATACAAAAATTGGCCGTGTGGTTGATAATGAAGAAGAAAGCTGCAGACTGCAAGAAGATATCAATGGACTGGTCAGGTAGGCAGAACAGTGGCAAATGGAATTCAATCCAGAGAAGTGTGAGGTAATGCATTTGGGGAGGGCTAACAAGGCAAGGGAATACACAATAAATGGTAGGACACTGAGAAGTGCAGAGGATCAGAGGGACCTTGGAGTGCATGTCCACAGATCCCTGAAGGTTGCAGGACAGGTAGATAAGGTGGTTAAGAAGGCATACAGGATACTTGCCTTTATTAGCTGAGGCATAGAATATAAGAGCAGGGAGGTTATGCTTGAACTGTATAAAACACTAGTTAGGCCGCAGCTAGAATACTGCGTGCAGTTCTGGTCATCACATTACAGGAAGGATGTGATTGCACTAGAGGGAGTGCAGAGGAGATTTACAAGGATGTTGCCTGGGCTGGGGAATTTTAGCTATGAGGAAAGATTGGACAGGCTGGGGTTGTTTTATTTGGAACAGAGGAGGCTGAGGGGAGACTTAATTGAGGTGTATAAAATTATGAGGGGCCTAGATAGAGTGGATAGGAAGGACCTATTTCCCTTAGCAGAAGGGTCAATAACCAGGGGCATAGATTTAAAGTAATTGGTAGGAGGTTTAGAGGGGAGTTGAGGAGAAATTTCTGCACCCAGAGGGTGGTGGGGGTCTGGAACTCACTGCCTGAAAGGGTGGTAGAGGCAGAAACCCTCATCACATTTAAAAAGTACTTGGATAGGCACTTGAAGTGCCGTAACCTACAGGGCTACGGACCAAGAGCTGGAAAGTGGGATTAGGCTGGATAGCTCTTTGTCGGCCGGCACGGACAAGATGGGCCGAATGGCCTCCTTCTGTGCTGTAAATTTCTATGATTCAACCTTGTTAATACCTGTGTTACAATAGCAGAGAAAGGACTGTCATACCAGCTAATATCACCAGCTGTAATTCCCATGGCTTCTATTTCAGTACAGATCTCCTTGTTGCTCTCACTTGCCGTTGGATAAAACTCCTCTGCACATTTGAGGTTTATTGAGCGACAGTCACACTTTGGGTCATTAGCTGACTGCCTGCCAGGCAAGGTTCACTGCATAACCAGCCTGGCGCACTGTGTCCCTAATGCTGCTCATGTTTCTCAGTACCCATGACCTGCTGGAAGCTGTCTGACCTTTCCTCTGTGACTGCATCACCTTTTCTCTTTCCATCTGTATAACAGGAAATGCTGGCGATAAACCGCAGCTCCATCAACATCTGAAAAGAGAAAAGCCAGGTTAAGGATTTGGCGAGACCCTTTTATCTAAACCTTAGCCTGCCTTTTCTGGCACTCGCAGTTTTTGTTTTTGCCTCACCCTCTGTAATAATGCTGTGCTTGCTGTTCAGTGCTTCTGCCCACCTGCACCCAGCAGCCTGGATGGGTTGGATGATCTTGTGTGTGTGCTGCCTCCTTGTCCATTTGCTGATGTGGGAAGTCCATTGTTCTGATCCACAGGGTGTCGCCCAGGTTATGATACAGTCTTTTCAGTTATCTTCGTGCACCTTGTTCAACGCACAGCTTCAGGATGTAAGTCCCTTTACCCTTTTGTGATTGCCGGGTTTGTCGTGTGTTTTCCGTCTGTCCGTGTGCTGTGGGCAGTGTTGCATGTTTCGGGATCCAGCATTTGACCAGTCCAAGTGCTGGTGACTGTCGTTTGGTTGAACCTGATTCTTTCTTTTGGAAATCCTAAAGTCTAAATCGTGAGAAGGGGGGAACAGGTCAGACACTATGCTTCACCCTCTGGGACAGGGGTTCAAATGCAGCCCAAACAGAGGGGATGAAGGTCTCCTCTCTCTGGACACTGGGTGGTGCAGTGGGCCCGACATTGCGCTTTCACTCCTGGGTTTTGGGAAGTGAGTTTGGACGAATCTCAGCTTAACTTCTGTTGGATGTGGAATCTGTCCCTCCAACAGTTGATGATCTGTGAAGCACTGGTAGGAATTCGGGCTTTGCTGCTAACTGCAGCCGTAGGTGCATGTGACTCTGGTGGTAACAGGAGGACCGCTTTGTGGATTGAGGTGCTACGGAAGATTGCAACACTCTCTACGAAGCAAAACTGGAAGCAATGTTCTGAACCCAGTCCTGTTTCTGACCCCGGCCAGCAGCCCAGCCGCTGCCAAATGAGTTGCTCGGCAGGCAACTGGAGTCGGCTCCAACCTGCCAGAGGAGGGTAACTGCTAAACTGGTGGTGTGAGCAAGCCCACTGGGCAGGAAGTACAGCAGTACAGACCCACACCACTGAAATCAGTCCTCAAGGACAGCCCCAACCCCTGCTGCTCAATAAAGCTCACTCACTGTCACAACGCACAAACCGAATAAACGCAATACCAAACCGAATAAACGCAATACCAAACCGAATAAACGCAATGCCAAACTGAAATTCAGGTGAGCTTTACGAAGGAGATGTAGCTGTTTTTGATGATGAGCCAACACCTTTAATCCTCGGTGAGTGGGAGCTAATTCAGTAAGGGCTGCCTTTTGAAGCTGAGTAACAGGCTTTGTGTGAAGGGCTTGTTCTATGAGCCCCTGTACAGCCCAGTGCACGGGAGAGGC
Source organism: Squalus acanthias (assembly GCA_030390025.1). NCBI lineage: Eukaryota > Metazoa > Chordata > Chondrichthyes > Squaliformes > Squalidae > Squalus > Squalus acanthias. Next base: position 1,530,417 of record JASTWF010000043.1, read on the forward strand.
TATTCCAGTCTCCAGAAGCAAGTTCAGGAGCCCAGCTCGTAGCCCAGTAAAGGCACAATCTGTGAAATTACAAAAAGCACAAGGATCTAGGAAAGTGAGTTCAGGCCACCAAGTCCACTCCCACCGACCCTGTACGATCCACTCATCGATTCTACACCACCCCCCCCCACCCTCCCTGGCCATTTAATCTCTTGTGGAAAGGTTCTGCAGAGCTTCGCCCCCACCCTAACCACATTAGGTTCCATTGTGGTTGAATTCCGGGTTTGATCCCAGGTTTGCTGCTGATGGGGCAGTAGGATGTTTGTGGCAGATCAATGTCCCCATTCGAGATTCTCATCACACAGCCAGGCAGTCAGCATCCACTTTGAAAATGATCGGCTGTTGCTGCGTTCAACTGACTTTTCCACTGTTGCTCAAGTGGGACAGTCATTGAGCATTTATTTGGTTTCCTGTGTTGACAGCTCCATTTATTGTTCTTGTAAAACATAACCCATGTCACAAGCACTCCATTGAGGGATTGTACATGGTGCTCGGTAGATTCGGTAAAGAAGGAAATGTTAACAAATCCTAAAGAAATTGTCTTTACTCGTAGAAAAGGAACATTGTGACATTAGTCTAGAACTGAGTGTGTGAATTCAGTGTGTGAGTGGGATAAGCATTCACAGCTATTATTGCATGCACTGACTCCAAGGCTTTAGTTATTGGATAATTCTTGGAGAATTAAATCAAAATGAAAGAGTCAAGGTATTGTACAGATCAAGAAATGCGCGGATTCTTCTGGTTATTCAAAGGTTGGGTAAGTAGCACCACGAGGAATCACAGAGTCTCCTCTCCCTTCGAGGCTTCACTTTCACCTTTGGGCAACAGCAGGAACAATGGGAAAGTGTGCAGGCAAATGCTGTCCCAGGAGAATGGGAATCTGTCTAGACCCGAGACACGGGAACACCGAGACACGGGAACACCGAGACACGGGGACACCGGGGACACCGGAGACCCGGGGACACCCGGGACACGGAGACACGGAGACACGGGGACACCGGAGACACGGGGACACAGGAGACACGGGGACACTGGAGACACGGGGACACCGGAGACACGGGGACACCGGAGACACGGGGACACCGGAGACACGGGGACACCGGAGACACCGGGGACACCGGAGGACACGGGGACACCGGAGACACGGGACACCGGGACACCGGGGACACCCGGGACACGGGGACACGGGGACACCGGAGACACGGGGACACGGGGACACCGGAGACACGGGGACACCGGAGACACGGGGACACCGGAGACACGGGGACACCGGAGACACGGGGACACAGAGACACCGGGGACACGGGGACACCGGGGACCACGGGGACACCGGAGACACGGGGACACCGGAGACACGGGGACACCGGAGACACCGGGGACACCGAGACACGGGAACACCGAGACACGGAGACACTGGAGACACTGGAGACACCGAGACACGGGGACACCCGAGACACGGGGACACCCGAGACACGGGGACACCGAGACACGGGAGACACGGGGACCACCGGGGACACCGAGACACGGGGACCACCGGGACACGGGGACCCTGTGTCCTGAGGCAGAACAGTGTCTTGTGCAGGGTTCTCATTCCAGCTGAATGGATTGTTTTGGACTCCTCTCCATTGGCCAAGATTCATGAAGATCACCTCCTTCTCCGGGGTTCAGTGGGATCCCCCAGGTTCTCTGTAGCTGTAGGTGTTGGGCACTCAGTGTAACATTGCTCTTTCTGAATCATTGTCCTATGGCCTGGGCAATTAGATGAGCTGGGTGCCCACTGAGTGAGGCTGCTGGCCCAGCATTGTCAGTGTGCGCCCCTCTCGCTGCACCCCCTCCCTGTTTACCTGATGACCCTGCATTTTACCACTTTCAGCCCCCTAGTTTAAACTCCTCCGTGCAGGTCCATTGTAGACACAGGTTTTATTGAGTTGTAAATGTAGGGCTGCAATTTATGCATCAGTTTGATTTGATGTTACTGGCACATGTCTGACTGTAACATGACATAAGCAGTTACTGGATCTTACAGTAATCAGACAGAGTTTTAATTAGCTGTAGTGTAATGTTGCCTTTAAAATTTCTTGCCTTTGTTAGAAGCAGTTGAGATTATATTTGAAACCAGGCTGTGTTTTGTTGTGATGGTTATTGTATAATAGAAATAATATACATTAAAGAGGTGAATGGATAATTTGAGTGTGTTTGGGTGATTAACTGTATCTAAATAAATGGGCTTACACTCCAGACCCTGCCACACTACACCCTCCTGTACAGTAATGTGGGCTCCCACAGGCAGCTATGCCCAGTCTCCAGACCCTGCCCAGTTTGAATCCCGTGGAGGGTCTTTTCCTCTATTTGCTAATGTTTGCGCTGTGTCACTGTGTAGTAGAACTTTAAATGCTCGCAAGGACACAGTGACCATCGGCCAGCTTGTGTAAGGGAGGCTAGTTGTGTCTGTCTTTGTCCTGCCCCCTGTGTGTGCATTGTCACCCAGTGCGTGAAGACGGGAGATCCTGCTTGTACATCGCATCAGTCCCTGTCTTCGACCCAATGGTAGAGGCAGGGTGTGAACAGAGCGAGCTTTGTCACTGGGCTTTCAGGAAAGCACAACAGTAGATGCGTGAGATTTGTTCACTTAAATCATGAAAACCACCCGGCAGGACAATTTATATATTTGTCCAGGGTTGGGTCTGGAGCGAGCAACTTTTACCATACAAGACTCTCACTGGTGGTGGGAGCAATCTGAGGGGATGAATTAATAGTCTCACACAAAAAGTGTATCCCACAACATTAAAGCATGTTGGGTTAAGTCAGATTTTTTGCCTTGGTACCAATACACTAAATAAGTCCAGTAACATCATTGGTGTGGGAGCCACTGCAGTTTGTAAGCGTACTGAGAAGTTACTGCCATATTCATCCTTCATTGGACTAGGATAGAGTTAACTTACCAGCTAACTATCCCTCACCCAGTGATAGCTTTTGTTAATCACCCATACCACTGTTTTGCCATCTGTTTTTGCTGTATGGTGACTCTTGTGTCTTTGTATTTCACATGGCTGGTTTGTGACTTGTACATCATTCCCTATCTGTGCGTCTCACGATGGTTCCTCATTAGGAGCAGGAGTTCCTGCAGAAGCAGCAGCAGGAGTTGGATGGAGCGCTGAAGAAAATTATCCACCAACACAAACTGGAGCTTGCTACCATTGAACGGGAGTGTCTGAACAACAAACAGCAGCTGATGCGAGGTGAGGCCCAACACTGGGAGGGCAAGCGTGAGATTGGGAAACGTGTATCTGATTTACAGTTGGGAGGTGGGGTGTACCTGATTTACAGTTGGGAGGTGGGGTGTACCTGATTTACAGTTGGGAGGTGGGGTGTGCCTGATTTACAGTTGGGAGGTGGGGTGTGCCTGATTTACAGTTGGGAGGTGGGGTGTGCCTGATTTACAGTTGGGAGGTGGGGTGTGCCTGATTTACAGTTGGGAGGTGGGGTGTGCCTGATTTACAGTTGGGAGGTGGGGTGTGCCTGATTTACAGTTGGGAGGTGGGGTGTACCTGATTTACAGTTGGGAGGTGGGGTGTACCTGCAGGAAGGTTGTGCAGCAAAGTTTTCTGAAATGGAACATTATATTCTCGTAAGAGCATCTTCAATGAATAGACTTTGCCTGGTTTCGATTGTAGCTGTCCACTTGAGGACACACAGTTGAGTGACACCGTTGAGTAAAGTGGCATTGGAGACGCGGTCAAGGAGGTGCAATCAAGTGACACCTTGTGACTGGTTTGATTGTCGCGGTTGAGGGACACCTTCGTGTGACGCGGTTTGAGGGACACCTTCGTGTGACGTGGTTTGAGGGACACCTTCGTGTGACGCGGTTTGAGGGACACCTTCGTGTGACGCGGTTTGAGGGACGCCTTCGTGTGACGCGGTTTGAGTGGCGTGGTTTGTGTGATGCAGTTGAGTGACGCAACAGAGGGATGTGAACAGTGTCCTTGCCTCTTGCTTTTCAGCCAGAGAAGCAGCAATCTGGGAACTGGAGGAGCGGCACCTACAGGAAAAGCATCAGCTTCTGAAGCAGCAGCTGAAAGACCAGTACTTCATGCAGAGGCACCAGCTCTTAAAAAGGCATGAGAAGGTCAGCCTGCAATCTGTTATTCACTGTATTTGTGTGGCTTTCTACAACTATAACTTGTCTGTATAGGCAACCAAATGTGGCACAGAGTGTTAGCTGCCCCGTAACTATTGCAGACTCTCAACTGTCCCAGTAAGTTTCCCAAGCTGCTGCAGCATAATTTTTCCCCCTTTGCTTTCCTCCTCCTTGTAATTTCTGCCCTCCCAACCCTTTTCCCTTCCTTGTTCTCCTCTCTTCACCCCCAAGCTTGTCCCTCTTTGCCTAGTCGTCGAGCTGTCCTGTACTTGCCCTACGATGTCATCTCAAAGCATTTTACACAAGGAGTTACTTTTTTTGCAGTGCATTGACTTGTTTTGTATGCCAATAGCCTGTACCTTCTTTGTAAACAGGAAATGGAGCAGATGCAGAGATATAACCAGCGTCTCATCGAGGATCTGAAGAATCGACAAGCCCAGGAGAGAGCCAGGTTGCCCAAAATCCAACGCAGCGAAGCCAAGACCCGCATGGCCATGTTCAAAAAGAGTCTGCGAATTGGCTCCTCGAGTTCACCAGAACAGGACCGGGAGAAGATTAAACAGGTGAGGGGCAGTCTGCTCTACAATCTGCGCTTCCCTGCTCCTCTGACCGGCAGCTCTTAGTAATTACCACCAGAGGGGGCAAATGATGACACACAAAATCGCAGGGATCAGGAACTACAAGAACATTTAAGGAAGTTGGCCAAAAGTGTGGTTAAAGAGAGAGGTAATGAGGAAGCTTTTGAAGGTGGGAAGAGATACAGTGAGGGGGAGGGGTTTGGGAAGAGAATTCCACTGCGCAAGGGCATAAGAGCTAACGTATTACCACTGATAATAGAGCAGAAGGAGGGAGACACAAAGTAGACCAGATGTCGGGATGGAGGAGGTGGCAGAAGCAGGGGTCATGAGGTCAAAGATTTACTAATGACCCACGGGACATTTGACTCAGTGCACTGGAGGGGGAGCCAGTGCCAATTGGCAAGGACAGTGTGGTAGAACAGGACTTGGAGTTGGATAGGATGTGGGTGGACTTCTGGATGAGATGGAATTTGTGCGGGGTAGGTCTCAGTTAACTAACGGGATTGTGGGAGCAAGTGGTTTACCTTGACATCACTGTAGTCAATCTCCAAGCAGGAATAAAATACAGTGACCCACTAAGCCCTATAACTGCTCCCCATTAATATTCTTTTGGTTCAATGTTATCAATAGAATGCATTCGGTCAGTTGTGGTGCCTCTGACAGAAACAGATCCATCTTATTTCAAGTTATAACATTTCTTCATTTGTATTTAGCTTGACCAAGTATGGTAAATTTTAGCCATGATCTTATTGAATGGCGGAGCAGGCTCGAGGAGCCAAATGGCCTACTCCTGCTCCTATTTCTTATGTTCTTATTAAATTTGAACTTTTTTTTGTTGACTGCTTTCTGTAAGCGGTTTATTTGTCTTTTATTGTAGAAGCAGTTCTGTCTGAAGTCACTACAGGGTGAAGTGTAACAGAAAGCTCCTGGTTGTGAAACTTTGGATACCGCAGTCATTTTTGATCTCTAGCTAACCAATTTATGGGTCCATTGTAGGACAGTGGTTAACTTGTGTGTATCTTGTAGTCAGATCACTGCCAAAAATTACAAGCATCCAGCCGTAGTTATTACCTCTAATTGCTGAGCCATCTAACACAACCTTTGGTTTACTAAAGCTGGCCGGATGAACTCTGTTAGCATTAGCGGTTCGGAGGATCCTACAGACACTGGGTGTGAGCTTTTGTTGACCTGGAACAACAACAACTTGCATTTATATAGCACCTCTAATGTAGAAAAACGTCCCAAAGTGCTTCACTGAGGTGCAGCCCAAAAAAACGAAAGCTTGTTCAAAGAGGTGGGTTTTAAGAGGGTCTTCAAGGAGAAGTGGGAGGTTGCTTTGCGGAAGTGTTTAAGGAAGGAATTCCAGAGCATGGGCAGCTGAAGGCACGGCTGCAAATTGTTGGGTGAAGAAAAGGGAATGCACAAGAGGTACGAATCAGAGGAATAGAGAGTTTGGGGGGGTGGGTTATAGGGCTCGAGGAGGTTACAGAGATGGGGAGGGGCGAGGCCATGCAGTGATTAAAACACAAGGATGAGAATTTTAAATTTGAGACGATGTGGGGCTTGGAAACAATGTAGATCATGAATGCAAGCACTTCTCTTTATCATGTCTTTGATCTGTTTTGACTGACTGTATCTAGTGTCTTCATAGGCTAAATACAGCTGGGTTTTGGCCACATTTTCAGTTCACTTAGTTAAACTTGACTTGCGTCACAGGTTTGAGGCAGAACTGCATGGCATTGAAGCAACGATATTGCATTAATCTAAAATCCAGTAAAAGGATTCTGAAAATTCCAAAACACTGTTATTTTGCTCTCAGGAAACAGGTTTAAGTATTGGTGAGAGTTAAGTACTGAATTTCTGTTTCATCAGCTCATTCATTTTACACCTCTATAAATTTATGTCTTACAATAAATTCAGTTTTCCTTTAGCCTGAAAGACATGATTTGTCAGTATTGTATTGTTCTGATCATTGGAGTGATCAATAGATCATGGTGGCATCAACGTTCCCTCTAGGCCGCACAGCTGTCTACCGGTCCCACGCAGCCCGGGACCGCCTTTTCCAATGTGAAATTTCCCACATGCACGAAACTTTGGGCCGCGCAGCCTGTTAAAGGGCATGTGCACCCAAAAAAAAATTTAGGGAGAATATTGGTGGGCATCCTGTACATCATTCCAGTGTGTAACTTAAGGTGAGAGTAAGGTTTAATGCTGCAGGATGTCAACCCATTGGCTGCACACACGAGCTGTACAAGTTTCAGTTAGAGGGAGAATGGATAGCCCACAAAATCTGCCTTGTTGTGAAGACAAAGAGTGTTAGGAGAAGCCTGAATTGTGAGAGTGCTGACTAGCTCACTAAGCACGAGTGAGTTATCCGGTCAGCCCACAGCTCTTGGTGATGTATATACATGTCTGCCCTTTGTCGCTTTATCTGGCAGTTTGCGAGCCAAGAGGAGAAGAGACAGAAAAATGAGAGACTACAGCAGCACCAGAAACATGAGAACCAGATGAGGGACCTGCAGCTCCAGTGTGATGCCAATATTCGGGAATTACAGCAGCTACAGGTAAAATTACAGACCGGCACACACAGGACACTATTAATCCAAGGGCTGTTCCCCATCCTTTGCAATAAGCGTGAGTGCTCAGTTAGGTAGTGTAGCTTTCTTGGTGTACAGACAAACCTTTATCAGAATTTAAGAATTTTTAGAACAGGTAAAGTTCATTGGGCTGAAACAAACCCTATTTTTTTAACACATCTCAACCCCACGACCCACCCTCTCACCATATCCCTCAACCCCACCGACCCACCTTCTCCCCATATCCCCCGACCCACCTTCTCCCCATATCCCCCGACCCACCTTCTCCCCATATCCCCCGACCCACCTTCTCCCCATATCCCCCGACCCACCTTCTCCCCATATCCCCCGACCCACCTTCTCCCCATATCCCCCGACCCACCTTCTCCCCACATCCCTCAACTCCACCTACCCACCTTCTCCCCACATCCCTCAACTCCACCTACCCACCTTCTCCCCACATCCCTCAACTCCACCTACCCACCTTCTCCCCACATCCCCCAACCCCACCTACCCACCTTCTCCCCACATCCCCCAACCCCACCTACCCACCTTCTCCCCACATCCCTCAACTCCACCTACCCACCTTCTCCCCACATCCCTCAACTCCACCTACCCACCTTCTCCCC